>JAWWEV010000169.1:32558265-32577697 GCA_035583235.1 Hafferia zeledoni | reverse complement strand
ATACCAGCATAGAATCATAGAATCATTTATGTTCAAGAAATCCTCTTAAGATCTTCAAGTCCAACCATTCCCAAGCACTGCCAAGGCCACCACTAAACTATGTCCCCGAGTCTCCATAACTTTTAAATCCCTCTGGGGATGGTGATTCCACCACTTCCATATTCCAGTGATTGGCAGCCCTTTCTATGAAGCATTTCCACCTGATCTCCAACCTAAACCTCCCTGATGCAAATTGAGGTCCTTTCCTCTTGTCCTGTCCCTTGTTACTGGGAGAAAAGCTCAACTCCCACCTGGCTCCAAACTTTCAGGCAGCTGCAACAGAGCAGGAACATGAAGGGCTCATGTTTTTCCACACATTAGTAACTTTAGCTTTTAGTTTTAATGGGAAGTAATAAGATTCATTGGTGAAAAGAGCCCATTTTTCTCAGCTCTAATAAACACATCAATATACAGATTTTTGAGGTAGTGCCTGACAGGAGGGAAAATAGGAAAAAAAGGATAGAAGGAAAAAAGATGTAGTTTGTGAGACAGTGGAGCCTGTGGGACAGGCATTGGCTGGGTTTCATCCCATGTCACCTGAGAGCTGGTAGATTAATTTCTGACTTGCCTTAGACATTCATATTTTGACTGTGATCTGCCCAATAGGAGTGTGTTACTTGAAATCTTCAACTGGCACAGACACCTCTGGCCCTCCCTCCTGCCTCTGGCCAGTAATAAGTGCAAAGTAATAGAGTTTAAGGACATGTATTCATGGATTTCTCCAATCCCCATCTCTCTCCAGCTTCTGGGAATTGAGGATAGCAACCACTGATAGAGTTATTCTCCATCACTTCTCTGATGTCTTTCAAATGCATTCAACGAGTTCCACATTTTAATTAAATTGTGTGAAGAGAGGAAACAAAGTGCTGTAGCTCCACTGACACAGACCAGAGGAGCAGTTAAACCCCAAGCTGGGAAATGTGTTGCTGGAGTACTTGAAGGGTGTTCATAAAAGGTTAACAGCAGGCCACCCTTTCATGTGGTGGTAGAAGAAGCTGAACATGATTAAAAGTAACAAGGCTTGTACAAAACTTAGCCTGAAGAGTACCAGCAAAAGTTTGTTTTATCTTTGTTTTAATGAATTATGGAAGAAAGGAAAGCATATTAAATATTAAGGCTACTGACCTGAAAAACAGCTCATACACCTACATGTCCAGGAGATGTATATGCATGTAAAATCTGTTCCACCTGTTCTGTCTTATTCAGAGAGGAGAATTGAAATTATATGACTGAGCATATGAAAGTAATTTGTTTTTATAGACTCTTGGTCTCTTCTCCCAAGGGACAAGTGTTAGGACAAGAGGAAATGGCCTCAAGTAGCAACAGGGGAGGTTTAGGTTGGATATTAGGGAACATTTCTTCATGGAAAGAGTGGTCAAGCATTGAAACAATCTGTTCAGGGCAGTGGTGGAGTCCCCATCCCTGGAGGGATTTAAAAGCCATGTGGATGTGGCACTTGGGGACATGGTTAATGGTGGCCTTGGCAGTGCTGGGTTAACAGCTGGACTCAGGGATCTTAGAGGGCTTTTCCAGCCTCCACAATTCCATGATTCTGTGATTCCATAGCCATTGTGATTGCAGCCTTCCCTTACAATCCTTCAGGGGAAAGGGGAGGAATGTTATTAAATGTTTGTTTAAGAGAAATTAAATAGAATTTCAATTTTTTATATAGTCAACAGAAACATGTGAATGATGAAAAATCTTGCATGTTTTATTTTGGGAGGATTTTTTTCTATTTAACCAATTTAGCTTCCCATATGAGGATGAGCAGGGCATGCTGGATGCTTTATTTTCAGGGGTTTGGTGTAAGGCTCCAGCAGGGAGCTCAGCCTTTTGCTGTTTGCTTTTTTGGTACCTGCAAAAGTGACCTCCCAGCCTTTTTTCCTGCATCCTCAGCACCCAAGGGCTCCTCCTCTATAGAATGAAGGACTTGCACAAGGAAACTAGGAAAGAAAAGGTCTCACCTGTTTGCTGTTAAGTTCTCTGTTGCTTATAAATACATTTGTAAGCTTGAGCCTGCTTCAGTTTGAATCAGTGATGCAGGTGCCCTTGGCTTCAGTGGGAGTACATTGAAATCCAAGACAGTTATTCCTTTTTTTTCCCCATTCCACTGTGTGTCATCTTGTATATCTGCATTTCCTACTTAGGATATTCCCAAAGATCCTTATTTTTATGAGGAGGATTGCTTTGGGCTTGCAGAGGTTGCTGTTGATTCCTGCTTTGTGGTTAGAGCTGGCACACGTTAATGTACAGCAGACAAATGCCGTATAGACAGGGCCATAAATAATTCAGCATTCACCTCAACAAGAGGAAATTACATGCTACATTATTCAATATACAAAGACACTGCTGGTTGTGTAAAGAGAGTAACATTCTGCCAGCGAACCGACAGCAGTTTTGCAAGTGAAATATCAAAAGGCACACACGGTTTGTTGCCAGCTCAAGTCTCACAGCCTTCCTCCTGCTGCAGTTCTCCTGCTCTCAGCAGTGAAATGCAAAAAAGGTGATGTGTGTTGGTGGCTGTGGTTGGGACTGCTGAGGATGTTGAATGGAAGAAACAAAAAAAAAGTACTGTAGATGTCTTCATTTCCTGGGGTGAATGAGGAAAATGAGGGCTGGGGAAGATGCTGCCCTTGTGGTGAGCATCCTTCATGGCAGAGTGAAATGCTGGGGGACAAACTTCTGTTCAAAACTTCCTGCTAAAGAGAAGGGAATTGTATCCCGGATTTTATGTGTTTTTTACAATTGGGTGTTTTTATTCACGAATATGACAGTGAAAAATCATATAAAAGGGTATGTTGGCAACTAGGAGTTATTAAAAAATATGAGACCAACGTCTATTCTGTTAGCTGAGTAATCTGTCATATTGCCCTGTGATAGATCATCAAACTGATCATCTAATTAAGCAGCCTGTTGTTGTGTGTATACATGAGTTATGATTGTGATTAAGAGCTCAGTTTTACTGTAGCCTAAACATATTTCTATTTTTTTTCCTCTTGTATCAGCTTCCTGATAAACTGTTTTCTTCAGCTGTCAAACATGGTGTTGCCTTGAGCCTTAAATATCTGTAGCAGATTTTCATGAGAAGTGTCTACACCTGGGAAGGGTTCAATGAATTCCAGTCCATTTTATTAACACACAAATGGACATAAGAAAGGACAGAGAAGGTTATGTGGTTTTTCTAAGATCCTATGCTCTGTATTCATTAATGTGTCTCTGATTGATCTTTTTAAAAATGTGAGAGTTAATATCAAATACACAAACCTGGAATTGATTCCATCAGACTCTCTCAGATAAATCCATTCAATCAGTATCACTGAGCAGATTTCAGATCCCCATTAGAAGAGCACTGGAAAACAAATTGGATTTTTTTCTTTATTCTAAATAGACAGTACCTAGTAACTCTGAAAATAAACAGCAAGGGGCTGGAGAGCAGAGGGCTGGGAGGACACTGAGATACTGGGGGTCAGAGTGGAGGAGTTCAGGTAGAAGGATTAGGAAAAACTGCCATAAAAAACAAATGTGTAGCACATGATAAATTAAATTGCAGAGATGCTACACTGTACCTTGTGGCTACCAGATCTTTTATAGGTACTGCTGTAACCTCTAGTCACTTCTTTGTGCATGTTTTTTAAGAGAGGCTTTTTTCATCTCCTTTATTACCCCGTGGATGATGCCCCAATCTGCCCTGACACTACTTCTGCCTTCTTTGCTTCATCTTTGAAAGTCTTTACTCAGGTGTCTTATTGCTGCCTGAAATATTTACTTGGGAAATAGAAACTTTTCGCTTCTTATCAGGACATCCCTTTCTTGTCCTCCTTCTCTCCAGCCATTAGAACCATTGGTAGTGTTTGGAAACCATCAAGGTCTTTCTTTTGAACATTCATTGAGGGGATATTTTAAGCATGAACTTTTTAGGTTTAATATTACACGTGAATCTGATTTAGTTTCTAGTCATTCAAATGCCTGTCAAAATTATCACAGCTCTGTTTCTTTGGAAAAGGAGAAGTTTTTAAGACTGGTTTCTCTGAGAAGTCTTTCACTGATTTCTTTCCCTTTGATTTAAATTTAGTCAGGAATGATTATGCTATGATTTCTCTCTGCCTCATCTGACTTAGAGAATAAACTCATTAAGGAAATGAGCTTTTTTTTTTTTTGTAGGAAAGTATTTTGCAAATTCTTTTGTTCAATATTTATCTAATTATTCTTGAGTCCGTGACAGTGTTATGTGGGAGAAACATCAAGAATGCAAATAATTCTTACAAAAGCATCTCATAAAGAACCACAACTAGAAGGATGATGATTAGTGCAGGATCTGAAGTAATTGCCCCATTTGATCAGGACGCTTTTATAGGAATGGAACAGGAGTTATTATCCAGAATTGTAACAATGTTTCTTAAGCATTTAAAATAGGTGTTGATAGAGCTAAAGGCAAAATAGCCAAACGTGGGACTCATAATAGTAATGAAAATACTTCTCTGATTTGGAGTGTTATAGGAGTAATAAGAGGACCCATCATTTGGTCCAGAAACCTGAGATCCTGTAATTAACCTTTCCTTGTGTCTGTTTTTTTAATCCCTTCAATTTGCTGAATATTTTACTCATGGCTTTTTGGTTTTTTTTGTTTGGCTTTTAATCTCAGATCTTTGAAGGGAGACTGTTATCTTATCCCTGCTTTGTTCTTCTAAACAGGACCCTGTCCCACTTCAGGACAGTTAATTTAAGGTCCCCAGGTACAGATAGAGTGTAATTACTGAAACCTATGTCACTGGACACTGTCCAAAAATACTCCCATATTTCAGAAGCAGATTAAGATCTCTTAGATAGGTTAGTGAGCAGATGTGGGAAGTTGTGTAGTGTTACCTGTGGCAGCAACTGGTCCTTGCTGTGAGCAGATGGGTGATTGGAAAGCAGGGGCAGCTCACTGGGAACTCGGAGCCAAATGTTTCCTGGGTTTGGTATCATGAGTGCTGTAATTAATACTTGGCAAACAAAAGACATCTTTCCAATAGAATTGTGAAATTGCTTGTGGTGGGGTGTGCTTTGCTATGGCTTTGGATGAAGTGGAATGTGGATATTGTGTCTGCTGTTCTGTGTGTATCTATATTTGTGTTTTTGTTTCTTTAGGTCGTACAGTGCAAACCTTGGAAACCATCTCTGGGAAGATGAAGCCTCCAGTAGCAGTAGTCCAGTTTGGAACCTCCTTACTTTAAGAAAACCTGAACATTTCTACCAATACTTGCCTACTCCAGCATAAATCAGAGGACAATGAGTTATTTTTATTTTTTGCATATTTTCACACTACGTAACAATTTTTCTTCCTTCTCATTTTGTTCAATGGGAAAAACTTGAGCCAGTTTTGCTGCTGCTTCTCTGCTTCGCCACATTCCTCTTACTGAGCCAAATTTTTGGAAACCACATCCAGAGTACATCTATTTTTATGTGTTGGTTGTTGGGGTTTTTTTCTCCATGTGACTTTTTTTTTTCTGGTTTGAACCTGTCCTTTTGTGTTGCTGAGTAGCTGTAGAATAACTGAAGGAATTAAATAATTTCAGTCTTACAGAAGATGACTCACATGCTTCAGAAACGTTTTTATGGCTGTGCTTGGCTCATTAATATAGGAGTTTAACAGTAGTAATATGAGGTATTGCATTAATTGTTGCATCCATTTATTACCAAATGACTTGCACAGACAGTGTTTCAGATGCCGTGGACCTGACCACAATAACCAGAAGTGTCCTGTTTGCAAAGGGGAAAATCAGATCCCTTTGTACAGCGATAGCAGGCAGATGAAGTGGCTGGCGGTTTTGGAAGTAAGGACTGACCACTGTGAGAGCTGCAATGGAGTTTTCTGCTTGAGGAAGGGCAAGCTATGCAGCTTGATGTTTGGGTTGATTATAATGACTCTGGTGATGGTATCCTACATACTGACTGGAGCCAAGCATGGCCTGTTGTTAATACCCTCTCCCTTCCATTATGGAGCTTTTGCAAGCAATCCAAGCTTAATGGACAATGAAAGCCTTAGTGACATGAAAGACCATTACCAGCCTTCAAAAATGAATATTTCATATGTAAAGGATTATCCAAGCATTAAATTAATTATTGACACCATTGCTTCAAAGATTGAGTTTATCACAAGACAGCGCCCTGATTTAGAAGAACTGAGGAAACAAGAGCCACATGTGAGTATGAATTGAAGTGAGTCTTGAACTGTTTTATATTTCCTTATTTCAAGACTTTGGATGAATCTTTGCCTTAGATATCAAAAAATGCAACTGCTCAGATGTTCATGTAGTGATTTAAACCGTCTAAAGTCTCCTGATTTACCCCAGCTGCAAAGCTGATACAGTAGATCAAATCTTTTTGAGTCTTGGGCAGAATAGATGGATCACATAAGTGGTCTTAACACTTGAAGCAAAAAATCAGGCAGTATTCCCTTAGCTGTGCAACCTCATGGAATTTTTACTTTGTCTCATACAAAATCATTGTCGCTTAGACTTACCTGTCACCTTAAATGATAGATAAGAAAAGAGCCTTTCTAATAACTGCTTTCCAGTGTGCCTTCCTGCAAATCTGGGCATTGCAAACCTTGCATTGTAGAGTTAGAAAATGGAGGGTAATCTGATTTGAGCATATGTGTTTGACTTTAAAATTCACTTCCTGGGGCTGTAGGGGGGTTGGGGGATTATTGAGGTCCTCTCTGGCCTTAAAATAAAAAAGATTTCTAAATACTCTTGTCCCAGTCCAGCTGTTTGTACAGGATTTAGTTCTGGTGTCATCAGAAGCAATAAGTGGGACCAACTTTGCATTTAGAAAAATAAGTGTTAAAAATGTTTGCATAGTGTTTCTATTCTCTCACTGTACTAAGCAAGAAAATAACTGTCCAATGTTTGCTGCCTTGACTGAAATTGTTGTTCTTTATGTTGCAGATGTTTTCAGTAATTCCTAATAAATTCCTTCCAAATAGCAAGAATCCTTGTTGGTACGAAGAGTACCGAGGAAACTCAACCACAGACCCTTATGCAACGAACTCCTATGCACTGTATTCAAGGCGCTTTCGAATCTTGTTTGATTACCTCAGGAAGGTATTTTGGAACCACTTGTACCATTACAAGGACAAACACTATCGCCTGCGCTGCCTCCCCCATTTCTACATCATTGGCCAGCCCAAGTGTGGCACCACGGACCTGTATGACAGGCTCAGGCTGCACCCCGAGGTTCGCTTCTCAGCAAGCAAAGAGCCCCACTGGTGGACAAGGAAACGCTTTGGTGAGTAAACACGGCCTCTGGTGTCCAGGCAAGTTGTCTCTCATATAAATATTCATATAAATATTCATAATGAAGTTTGTAGATTTGCTCTGTGTTGGCTTACCCAGAAATCACTGAAGTTGACAGTTTTGAGAAGTCCAGGTGGTGGACGCTCAGGATGCATCAGCCTGGTGTTTTTTAATTATGTTTTGGGTTAAACCTTTTGAGGATGCACATTTCATTTGGTTTGTTTGCAGTGGTTTGGAAAATCTAGGAAAAACCCTCAACTCTTGATAAAGCCCTGTGAATCTGTAAGGGCAAGAAGAGAAAGTGTTGGGTTATGATGGGGAAGCTGAAGAACAGCAGCGACATTTTTGTATTGCAAAATTCAGTAAAGCTTTTCTTACATGAATAAATGATGGGTCAGAGCTTCAAATGTGGGTGGCTTCAGTCTCTATGGTTCACCAAACACAGCTGTGGTAGCAGCTTCATTAGTGTCCCAGCTCTACTTGACCCTGCACGGTTGAGATGGTCTGCATGAGAAATCTCTCTCACATCCAGAAACCCGCAGATATTTTTGATGTTCTTTTTGTGGGTGACATTAATATTTCATAAGGTGACCCTCCATTTCTGAAGGCAGATTGGAATAGTTGAGGTTATGGCCAGCTGAGCAAAATGCATCTCACTCCAACAGGTCCAGTTCCTCCTCATGTTGAGGCCCCAGAGCTGAATGCAAATGATAAAAATTACCTCCTGCCGTGAAGATGGAAATTCAGGTCAGTCAGGGAAGGCAGTTTTAGACTTGGACACCCTCCAGTGTGGATGCTCTGCTGCTCATCTCTGGGTTTGTAGACGCAGGGACTGTCACCAAAACCAGCTGTGGAAGATTTTGTGGTGTAGGAGAGACTAGGCTAAAATGTTTCATCCTAAATAGTTCCCTCCACTTACAATAAGCCCAGAACAGAACTGTTTGGAATGAATGCTGGAGAAGGTAGTGCATCCAACCTCACAAAAGCAAGACTGGGCTCACTGAAGCTCAGAACCTGACCTACCAAATAGGCAGAAGAATGTAACAAATCAGGCTGGAGTGCAAATAATTAGAGACCAAGGGTGAATTCCTATCTCTGTGCTGGCATTCACAAACCCTCCACTTGCACGGTCTTGTGGTCAGCCACTGGGGACCAAGTGCTGATCCTTGAAGAGATCATTCTTTGCATAATTGAATTTTTTGGAGTTGTTTTGTAAAGCTGGAGAATGAGGAAAGATTGCAGAGCTTGTGATCTCATGGGAGAGGGATCTGTAGAGATGACCTTCTGATCATCTCGGGCTCTCTGCCATGGAGAATGAAAGATTAAGTGGCTCAGTTCTTTCATTCTGCCTCAAAAGTACAGTATGTAATGGTTGCTATTAAAAAACAAAGAAAAGAAAACCAAAACAGAGAATACGACAAATACACTACCAAGTGAAACTGAGACAGCTGCCTTTGTAAGCCAGTTAGTGGATATGACTCCTATGCTCCTGGCTATTAACTTGGTTTGGTTTTTAGCACTTAATCTGGACAAGAAAGTCTCTTTGTTCAATGGCATCCTCTGATTCAGTGGATTTTTATGGGGCTGACTAATTTCAGCTGAAGTCAAACAGCCCTCAGGGGAGGCCCCATTTCGCAAAGCACAGCTTTCCCCTTCTGCTGGGGTGGTTGATGCTCCACAGGACTTTGTCCCAGCTTGACTGTCTCTCTTTCCTGGCTCCTTGCCACTGTTTCTATTCCCAGGCGTGGGGTGGCAACAAACCAAGGCTGTCTGCAGCACCATGCTTGCACTTTTTTTACCCTCAAACCAAGTCAAAATACCCTGTTGAACTTTCTTCTACCCTCATTAAATCCCACTTTCCTAAAGGGGAAATTCAGAGGGAATGGACAAAAGAACTCCCTTGCTGAGCTTTCCTCTCGCATAATTGATAATTATTGGCCTTGTGGGAACAAGAAAGGGAGAACTGAGAAGTCCCATGTGGGGAGCATGTACAGCATGTGAGACTGGATTTGGAAACAGGACTGAAAAAGGGACTATAAAAATCACAGATGTGGCTCAAGATGTTGAGAAATGCAGGAAGAAGGTGGTATTGAACACACCCTGGAGTGTAGAGAAGGAGAGGAGAAAAATAAAATATTACCATGCAGCTTTATTTTCATACCTGTGAAAGAAAAAAAACATGAATGATTTCCCAGTGTGTTTATTTGCATATTTGGCATCAGAGCCTGTTCTCATTCTCAAAACAGTAAATCTAGTGGGAGTCCAATATTACTTCAATTCATATTAGTGCAAATGAAAGTAGAATCTTATCTTTTACTTTCATTCCAAAAGCTAAATTTAGAGGAAAACAAATGCAGGCTATTCATGCAGGAACTATAAAGCAGAACACTTAAAATATTTCATATCACTGTGAATTTATGGTGCAATAACACAGTATCTCCAATCTCGGCTACTTCATTATTGGCACTTTTATCTGAGGGTTGCACTTCATGGGTCTCATTTTGTGCTGACATTGGCTGGCTCAGGGCCAGCCACATCGATGAAGCCATCTTGGTCTGCACCAGTGGTTCATCTTGCCCTGTTGTTGTTGTTATTATGGTTGGCTTTAATTCTCTCTCTTCGTTGTTTTTAGGAATCATCCGGCTGAGGGACGGATTTCACGATCGCTACCCGGTGGAAGATTACCTCGATCTGTTCGACATAGCAGCACATCAGATCCAGAGTGTGCTGCAGAGTGAAGCAGTGAGGGAGCATGGCAAGATGAACAACATCATCATTGGTAGGGCAAACACAGCGCCTGGAATACGTCTCTGTTGCTCCATGTTGGCAGCGTTCAGAGCTGAGGAATCAGAGGGGTGTTCTCCCACGTGTGAATGGTTCCCAGCTCTGAGCACCTGACTTTGGTTTTCTCTTGTCTTCTCCTGGAGGGTGGTTAAAAAGTTATTCTTTTTAGAAAATGCCTGAGCAAGTTGGATATCTGATGGACATCAGCATTTCATTAATGTGGGGGGTTTTTAAGAATGAGAATGACCTTGGTGGCTCCCTCAGTTTTCATTTTGTTTTCAAAGAATTGTACAATCATTTAGGTTGGAAAAGCCCTCTGAGTCCATCCATTAAGTCAGCACTGCCAAGGCCACCACTAAACAATGTCCCCAAGTGCCACATCTGCAGGGCTTTTAAATACAGTTATGAGGCGTTTGCCTGTAGTGGTGGGACTGTAGCTGTAACAATGTGTCTGAATAACACACTAATTGTGGTGTTGTGACACAAGGTGGGTGCTGTTGAAATCCTGTATCTGATCTGATTAACTCCAAGTTTCTTTAACTCCAACAGAAGATATTGATATAATTAATTGGTAGTATTAAGATTAAATTACCTCATTGCCATTAAAAGTGGTCTAGAAGTGCTGTTGTGCTGTACCTTACAGAAGTCTGTGATTAGCACTGGGCTCTAGGGGTGGAGCCTTGGATTGCTTTCCATGGCACACAGTGGTCAATCCACTGGGCTCATCCCCTATGGTCTGTGGTATATTGGTTGACAGTGCCCACAAGGAGGATCAGAAATGCCTAAATTCTGCTTTTTGCTGCTTGCTAAAACCAGAAAACTGAGAGAATCAGAGGTTTACCAGTCTTACTCTGTCACCTCCAAACTTCCCAGGGAAACCAGGTGCATTCCATGAAAATACCAGTTGGGCAAGCAGTAGTTCCCTGTTGAAAAGAGACTTTTCAAGTAGGCTTGGAGTCACTATTCTACAGCAAATAGAGACAAGATTTTTGCTGCCTGCTCTCAGAATTATTGGGGTTTGGTCTCATTATAACCAAATAAGTTTAACCTATTGCTGTCTTGGTGATGCCTTACCTTGTTCAAACCAGACTTGGCTGCAGTCACGTTTGTTCAATACTTTGCACAGCCTCGATTTTAGTCTGTCATTCACTTCATTAAGTAGCCAACACTGAGCAATATTTGCAAAATGGGGTCTTAAAAAATGTTGCCATCAAGGACATCTGCAGATTTTCCTCCTACTTACATCTCCTGTCCTTTCATGGATGAAGTGCTTATTCTAATTAAATTCACTAATCTAATTGGCAACCTCCATCTTTGATTGCTTACCTCCTGTTACAGTTTTTTCTAGAGTTCATTTTGTGTTTCTTTTTCCTGTGGTCTCATTTCTTGTTTCATTAAGGTTCTGTTCGCTTTTCTTATTAAGTTTACAGGAAAAGTCTTGAATTATTATACTCATTAAGACAGCATTTTATGACCTTGGTGAAAAAACAAAACAAAGCCAGCTAATCTAAAATGAATCTGTATGAATATCAGGTTTGCTTACAATCCGCCCTTTCTTATTTCAGATGGCTATGAAGAAAAATCGAATTATAACTGTAAACATTTCAGTAGTTTATCACATTATATTATTTTGAAAAGTTAGGTTTCTTTGCATATTACACATAATAATTGCATTTATTTTCCTAAAAAAACCCCAACATCTGCTTAGAGATGAAGCAGAGAGGACAGGGCTGATCCAGCCTGAGGCATTCAGAGCAGGACTTGTTTATTTGGGATCATTAATATGATAAATTCAGAGGAAGGACTTGTGAAAACACAGTGTGATGTTAATCCATTAGTATCTGAATAAGGAGGTTATACTTACTTTCTTGAGGCAATTTAATAATTCTCATGTCCCTTAAGTCCATAAAAAATAATTTTGGTTGCACTGGAGTAATTTAACTGAATTAATTGTCGCTGATTAATTTCTCTCATGTTTAGTATGGCCTGTTATATTTGCAGATATTAAGTCTGTATCATAAACCAGAAAGGAACATTGTCAGATTGTCAGGAATATATTTTTTGGTCTGCTTCAGAAAATTAGAATTATAAGAGTCAGCAGAAACCAGACTAATTAATGGTTTTTCTTCATATTTTTTCTTTTTTTATATTTTTGCCTCCTCATCTAATTCTTGGGGGAAGATTTGCCCTCTTGAGCCCAGGCTGTCCTGGGCTGATGGATTAGAGGAGCATCTTGAGTCTCTGTTAACACTTTAGCATGATGTGGTTGTGTACCTGTGAACTTAGGTTGGACTTGGTCACCTTGGGGGTCTTTTACAACCTTAATAATTCCATGATCTTCCCTGGTTTGTGTGCTGCCTGCAGGTCTCTGGTGGTGGCAGCTGATCCAGCTGACACAATTTTAAGTGGAGTGTGGGCTGTGATTTTAAGGGAATCTGCCCATTTGTGTGTAAATTTGGGGGTTTTTAGTTCACATATCACATGTGTAAGCAGGTGTTCTTAGGGTTGGTCACTCTACACCAGCTAATTGGGATAAATCCAGTAGAACACCAAAAGTGATCCGAGAGAATAGGGCAAAAAAATATAAAAGAAGATCAGAAAATCTATTTTGGAGAGGAATAGGTGGCTTGATGAGGTCACAGACTTTAATTACTTTGGCATGATTTAGGCAAACACTTGTGATGCAGCAGTGGAAGTGCAGCTGTTCCTGTCACGGAGATGTAGCAGCGACTTCCCAAGGTCGCTCTTATCCCTGGAGTGCACTATCCTGTAAATCCCTGCCTGCAGGTGCTCCTGCCCATTTGCATTCCACCATCTCCTGAGAGCTCAGAGGGAGCTGCCTGAGGTTTTTGTGGCACTGCTCTCTCAGCCCTGGCCTACACTTAATCTTTTGTGTGTCTGCTTCACCCAGCGTGGGAGCTGCGCTAATTGAGTTTTAATTGACAAGTCAAAGCCCGCTGATGATTAGGCAGTGCTTTGGCTAATTAATTTAGAACTGAAAAGCAGAGCTGTTGTGGACACCCGGGTTTAGCCAATGGACCTGATCACCTCCTTCTGAAAAGAGGCAAAATGAACATGGCAGAAGATTAATGTGTTTTCTAACAACTCCCAGACTTTATTAATGAATCACATTATGTTAAGCTGAAGTTTGGAGCCAGTACCTTTCTCATGTTGTGTTTTGGCCATCTTTTCAAATCGTTATTGGACTTTCCCAGCAGAGGAAAGAAGAAAAAAAGAAAAAAGGGAAATCATGTGCAAGTCTATAAGCCTACAACATTACTGTTTTTTCATGTCATTCCTTTAGATTTGAAAAAACTCATTAACAAGAATTAGCTCTCTTTAGACTGTCAGACTGGAAGTTTCCAAAAAGCTTCTGTATATGTTTTATTAAACACTAGTGTGCCACATTGATGCCAGCATTACTTAAAAAGACAGGGAAGATTACAAATTCAAAACACCCTATCAGATCATTTATTTAGCAGCTGAAGCATCATATACCTCGTTCTGACAGAGATAGTACTAATTGGGTGTGTCTCTGTGGCACTGCATTCACAGTGAGCATCTTCAAACCTGAGAGATATCACAATCTGGCATTTAACCAAATGTGCTATTTATTCTAGAGATTTTTTGTCTGACAGTAAATAGTTGACTTATTCTACATGAATAATTATATGACATAATAATTACTATAGCAATTATATAAAAATATTTCAAACCTCTATGACACAATTTAGCTGCTTTTTTAATGTTTCCTATGAAATTCAGAATTCCACTAAATCTCCTGACTATGTTTTCAACACTGTTGATCAGCATGAGTGGTGGTTTCCACATTTTTCTGTGTGTAATTGTACAATTTGTTAGCAAATTACTTCTTTTGACATCAAGAGCATTCAGGCCAACCCTTGGGGTGCTCCAGAAAGAGTGACTGGGCTTTGGGAGGGACCAGCTCCTGCCTCCTCAAGGCCAGACTGGATGGGGCTTGGAGCAACCTGGGCTAGTGGAAAGGTGTCCCTGCCCATGGCAGGAGGTGGAACGAGATGCTCTTTATGGTGTCCTCCAACCCAGACCATGCTATGATTCCTCACTGGAGAATGTGCTAAAACTCTGAGCCCAGATTAAATATGTAACCACTGGCAGGAAGCAGTGTGGTTGTGGACAATAATATTTCAGGTGGAATTACACGAAACCTGCCTTAACCATCCCTACATTCCCAAAGGTACAAGGCAGTGTGATTGCTCTGTCTCTGGGGAGCGTTACCCTCATTAGTTTGCAAGAACTAAGATATGTTGAAATTCATAGAGCAAATTTTGATTTGTCTACACCAATTCCAAATTCAGCCAGTTTCTACTCAGTGCAAAGAATGAAATGAGTTACTAGCAGAAATACTTTTCATTTCCAGGTGAGGCCAGTGCCTCGACAATGTGGGACAACAACGCTTGGATTTTCTTTTATGACAACAGCACTGAAGGAGAACCTCCCTTCTTAATCCAGGATTTTATCCATGCCTTACACCCGAATGCCAAACTTATCATCATGCTGAGAGACCCTGTTGAAAGGTGAGCAAGGATCACGTTGCTAAAGTATGCAAGAAAATCTTCTTCTTATAATAATTTTCTTTGCTCTTGCTCTCCTGGATGGAAGGAAATGTTCATGTGGTGTTTGACAGAGCTACTTGGCTTGTGGTAAGAGCTGCCAAGGGGTTTTACTCTATGTATTTTGGCACGTGTATTTGTGATAATATTTTAAGGAGAAGCATGTGAGTGTGAATGCCATTAGTGCCATGCATGGACACCTGAGGTGCTCTGAAAAACAGAATTTATAGGTTGCCAAATGCAATCTAATTCCATCAGCTGAGTTAATGTGCTCTGGTTCTCAGCAGAGCTTACTCGACTGAGGAGGGCACTGCATCTACAGGTCTTAGCATAAGTGGTCCTATGAAATCTTTCAATTAATTTAAGTAATACAGTTTATGTTTTCATGGGGCTTGCTGTTCAAAATGATTAAATAATTGTGATTAATAATGATTAAATAACTCCAGAGTCAGCAAATTACACAAACCTCTTTTAAGTCTTAAAAATGTTTGGTGCAACACATGTGTACAGTTTCACTGGGTCATTGCAGCTTGCACATCCAACAGCTACTCTGGGGTTCATCCCTGGTCTTCCTGACTTTGTTTGCAGGGAGAGGGCTCTGCTGTTGTCAAAGAGTGGCTGTTTTGAGTGCCATGATGTAGTCACATTAACCAGGAATGCCCAGCTTTCCACTTACACTTCACCTTTTCTCTCCAGTCTTCCTCCAGATTTCTGGGGCATTTCTGTCCACTGTGTCCTCTGAAGAAGGATAATAATGATGAGGGTAATGGGGAGGGTGGAAGGGTTGGAGGCAGAGTCCAAAAAGATCAGATTGAGGGAGTGTGAATTCCTTCTCTTGGTAGCTTCATAGGCATATTCAGGACACTTTGAGCTAGGGAAAAGCCCCAGTAAAGGGACTTTCTGGGAAGCTCAGGAAAGGAAAGGGATGCAGACCATGATGGGACCAGGCTCTGGTGGCACTGGAAGAAGAGCAGACACAGAGAGCTTGTGTAGCAGCTGCCCAGAGCGACCTGGGAGTGGGAAGGGATGATGATCCCTGAGCAGCTTCCCAGTGGCAGGACATGGCTGCTGGTGAGAGGCAGAGCCTTGGGAGTGCTTCCCAGTTCCCATATCAGGAAATACAGCTCTCCACTTTAATGGCATCTCCTGACCTCAGGATTTAACAGATGGTAATTTTATGCGAGAGAACTGGCTGAAGTGGCTTCCTCATGTAAATTACCCACAAACTCCCTGATTGCTTTAACCATCCCCTGTAATGTGGGTGTAGCTCTTTGCCAGCTTTAACAGGGGTGAGAGGAAAAGTCAGCTCCACCTCCCTTCCTGTATTTATGATGAATTGGTTCCTTTTTGTTTACAATTCCCTAAATTGCTGACAGCTCCTCTGAACTGCAGGAGCAAAGCAGCCAAGGCAGAAGGGACAGTGGGCATCCATCAGAGATGCAGGACTGTGGGACACGTTCCTGGCAGTAGCCAGGAGGACATGAGGTGGGACAGGTTCTGATCCAACCTGCACAGGGTCTGGTCTGTCCCCCAACACGGGATATTTGGTGGTCATCAAGGTTTATGATGCTGGGCATCACTGGCATCATTATTTCATTGCAGTGAGTGGTGGTGGAGGGTAAAGACTTGAAGTAGCTGAGCAGCTGAAATCTTAATCAGCAAAGGTTTTATTTTGAGGCAGATGTCCCCAGAATTAAAAACAGATGGAAAGAAAAGAAAAAGGAAAATGAAAAGAAAATCTCAACTGCCCTGCAGAGGGAGAACTTGTCTTCACAAATGCAGTTTTCATAAAATGTCAGCAAGTCTTTAAAATGATGCACTAATTTAAAGGATGATTAGAAATACTAAGCAGTTATATTAAACCTTTTAAAGAAAATTGTGGCCAGGTCCATGCTGTCCATGATGCCTGCTGGCTGATTTCCCCCAGCAAGGAGCTTTTCTCCTGCTCTGCTGGCAGCAGTGAGTTCCCCCAACCCTGGGGCAAGCTGGGCAAGCCTGAGTCTTGATGTGCACACTCTTCTGCAAGCAGGAGATGCTGCTGTGTGCCTAATTTAGTTGAAGTCAGCCTGCTTGGCCCCTCAGCATCTCCCCTTCTCCTTTCAGGAATGAACAGAGTGTCTTCATTTGTTTCATATGGGAATTAAAATCCTGTTCTTGCTGACACAGAGTGCAGAGAGGCTATTCCTGTGCTTAAGTGCTTTGCTGGATTAGGGCCTAAACTTTCTAAATTAAATGATGTATTTTTAAGTACCTGTGGAAATCTAGGGAAGTTAAAAGAATAAATAATATAAATGCAATACAAAAGGTTACTGCAGCAAAAAAGGAGACCTAAACAGATTGATTTTTTAAGGCCATTTCTTACCACCTGTGTTTTTTTCAAAGAGGCTGAAAGATATTCTGTAAAGATTTCTGGAATTTTGTCCAGAAGTGGGTACTATGGAGGCATCATATCTGTGCTGCAAACACACTTGGGGAAGTGAGTCTTTCTCAAGTGTTACAAAATTGTTTTCATAATTCTGTGGTATTTCTGGGGTTCTGGCCATAGTTTCTAAGCTTAAATAAAAGAGAAAGTTAAAATACCATGTTCAGCAGATCTAATATTTATGCCATGTCAGATAATTTCCTTTGTCTCTTTGAACCATGTTTATCTTGCAACACCTTAATTAAGGTTTCAGGGGTTAATGCTAAAATTGATATTTCCTTGCCTGTAGGTTTTGGGTTGTTTTACCACCGCCACCCCCCAAAGGAATTTGAGTGTAGATAATCTTTTTTAAGTGATTTTAAGCAATTGTAAAACTTGTGCTCTGTAACTTAGAGAAACTGCTGTTGCTGGTGGCTTTTGCTGACAGCTGAACATGCAAAGCCCCATGTCCTGCTGTCCTGAAAAACAAAAGGGGAGAATTTGGGGAGTGCAGCACTACAGACTGCACCACAGGTGGGAACCATTCACCTACCTGTAGTATTTCAGCTAAAGAAAACGTAGGAATCAAGAGGTGGAATGCTCTACATTGGAAGTTTTTGATGGAAAGGCAACATAGGATTGGAGGTGGAGCTTCCTGTAAAAAATATGAAATGTGGACTCTCTTACTCTTTATGGTGGCCAGCTTGGGAATCATATACAAACTACTCTTTCTAACCCATCTCATTGGTTTCGAAATCAACTTTAAGCTTTTGAGACAAAGACTGTTCCTTTCCATGGCAGTGTGGGAGCACCAAGTACAGAGGGGCACCAACATCAGCTGAGACCAGCTCTTCATAGAGAACATGAATTTAAAGTCTATACATTTGAAAAATGTGCCTTCAGGAGGAAATTTTGGCTCATACAATCACTAGGGTCAGGTCTCCAGGGATGCTGATCTCGGTGGGGATGCTGTTAAAAATTCCCTGGAGTGGATGTCACTCTGAGCTAAAACCCATCAAAGCGAATAGCAAAGGTGTCCCTGGCTGAACAGGCTGTCATTTAACTGCTTGCCTTTGTCATGGAAATAAATCTTTCATTCCCTCAGTCACTCCCCGGCACGTTTCCCCTCTGCAGGTTGTACTCCGATTATCTGTACTTTGCAAGCGCCAACAAATCCGCGGAGGATTTCCATGAGAAAGTGGCAGATTCCCTGCAGCTGTTCGGGAGTTGTGTGCTGGATTCCTCGCTGCGAGCCTGTGTCTACAACAACACCCTGAACAATGCCATGCCTGTATGTATTTCCAAGAACATTTGATTCCTTGCTTGGTTAATGGCACCTGCTGTCAAGGTTATTTAGATAGCAAAGAAGCAGCGAGAAATCAACCTTTCCCCCTTTTCATTTGTAAAGTGGATGACATAAATATATATATATATAAAAAGATGTGTTGAGGTGCTGGTGTACAGGCTCAGCTGCCTCCTCAGCCTGTTCCCTGCTGAATGCCAGCAGGAATAATACAGACTTTCTATTGTAAAATCGTATGGAGAGCACATTTAGTGAAGATTGCAGTTTAATGTGCAACCTTTTTGCAGATGTTTCCAAAAAGTAGCTCTGGCAAGGATCTTTGCAGTACCAAATTGCCTCAAAATCAGAATGAATTACATATTCTTTCCCCCCAAAAAAAAGGTTACCAATAACTAGATAAAGCTTGTATTTTTTTATTTTATTTTTATTTTAAATCGTGCACATCAGAAAAGTGATAAAAGGAAACACAGAAACCACTGGCAGGGAAAAATTCACAATTTTAGTGTACAACTGACATCAGATTTGCTTGAGGCTGAAGAATAATATGGAAGAGATTGACTTGAAATATCACATCTGGCCAGTTTGCCATTCAATCCTCTTTTATTTGCTCAGGCTGCAAAGGATTCAGAGGGAATAGTTCCCTCCTTTGCCTCTGGGGTGAAGTTATTGCCTCCTCCATGTGATAAAACAGCAGTAAGTGTCTTGCACAGGCTGGAGCCCTGCAGCAGTCGGGCAAACAGGACATAGCTCTTGCTTATCTTGGCAGGTGGAGTGGAGCTGCTCCTCTCTGCAGCCTCCAGGACCTCCACACACACCAGTTGCTGCTGGGCAGCATCACAGTATTTTCCTGCCACCTGCTTGCACAAATGTGGTCAGAGAAAGGCAGAGAACCAGGAGAAAAGATTTTCCTCTTATGTTCTTTGCAGAGAGTGCTCAGGCATTGGAATGGCCTGCCCAGTGAGGGGGTGGATTCCCCATCCCTGGAGGTTTTTCAGCTGAGCTTGGCCGTGGCACTGAGTGCCATGATCTGGTAAAG
>JAWWEV010000169.1:32514695-32558165 GCA_035583235.1 Hafferia zeledoni | reverse complement strand
GGAGTTGGACCAAGGGTTGGACTTGATGATCTCAGAGGTCTTTTCCAACCCAATCCATTCTATGATTCTGTGATTCTTCCTCAGGGTGCAGGGCCAATCTTCATTTGTTGTCTTAGGCAGCCCTCTGAAGAGGATGCTTTTGGATATGAGCAGAGGAGGCCTCTTCCCACAGAGCCACAAGCAGGTGTTCGTAATAAAACCCAAATGCTAACTTTGCCCCTCCATGGCCTTATTTAGCTTCTTCTTCAGCCAAGTTGCTAAATCTGTTCTGTTCGTGGTTTGCTGTGTATTGAAAAAGTAAGGATTGTTTTCCCTGGTGAGCTCATTAGATTGTTGATTCTCTGACCACACCAGAAAAAGATTGTTTTGCTATTTTTTAATACATTTCTGAAACAAGAGAGGTGTCAGAGACATTGTGGCTGCTGATAGATGCTGACTGTGAAGAAAGGGGTGTTTGTCAGCTTATCCTCACTTAGAATCAGAGGGAAACATATTTCCCAGAGAAAGGCATTCTGAGTCAGGGTGATCCTGACTGGGACCTTCCAGGACAGCAAGGGAGCCTACAAGAAAGGTGGAGAGGAACAGTTTACAAGGGCCTGGAGTGACAGGACAAGGGGGAATGGCTTCAAACTGAAAGAAAGAAGAGTTAGATATGTTATTAGGAAAACAGTCTTTACTGTGATGCTGGTGAGGTCCTGGTACAGGGTGCCCAGAGAAGCTGTGGCTGCCCCATCCCTGGGAGTGTCCAAGGCCAGGTTGGACAGGGCTTGGAGCACCCTGGGCTGGTGGGAGGTGTCCCTGCCCAGGGCAGGGGGTGGAATGAGATGAGCTTTAAGGCCCCTTCCAACTCAAACCATTCAGTGATCCTGTGATGCTATGAAAGTGCAGAAATAGATATTATGGAGGGGAAAATAGCTTGGGAAATGCTACTAATGCCTTTGATGTCTAGTGGGAAGCACTGGAGTTTTATAGAAGGAAACAGTCTGGTTCAGAAGAACAGCTATGGAAAAGTCAGTACTACACTGTACAGGGGACAAAAATCAAGGTTCTTTCTCATTCCAAGAGATCTGAGAATTATGAGGACATATTAGTTAAAATCTTCTTACTGGTGAAAAGCTTTAAAAGGCTTTTAAGCCCATGTGGGAAAGTGCTGCACTCTCAAACTATACCATACAGGCAACACTTTTCTGTCACTCACCTCCAACTCCCAGGTGAAAGAAAAGCAAAACTCATTAAGGAGAAACCATTAAGCCACACATTTGCCCCAGTGCTCCACAGAATGAGGCATTGACTGAGGGCTGGAGTGCTGCCCTGCCACTATTACCCCACGTGAGCCTGATGTTTTAATCAAATAAGATGTCTCAAATCCATGTGTAGCACATATATAAAGAAGTCTCCTAAATATGGAGGCTTATTGTTATAAGCAGCCAAAGACACACATCAGAATCACCCATTATGATAATAATAACTTAGGAATCATTCAAAGTATTGTTTATTTTACTGGAATTTGGGTATCAGTGTAGTTCACAGGTCAGGGTAAGAAGTGAAAGAGGCTGTTGTTGTCTGACTTCATTGGTCTGTGGTAATGTGACTTGAAGACATTAAGTCTGTTTTATGAAAGACGCTTAAGATGGGATTCCTGTTTCTCTCTTCTGAGCCTGAAGAGATTTAGAAAATATATCTATAAACACAGTCAGAGGCTGGACTTTTAAGAACAGCAGGCTACTCTTTTTAAATTTCAGCTTGTTATGTAAAATTGAGGAGGGAAGAAAAACAGACATTAGGGCAGGACAGGCTGGAAAAGTGCTTTTCCTCATCCCTGGTCTGACGTAGTCTGGGGCGCTCATTGTGTGCTCAGGCACCATTAATGCTGCTGAGCAGCCACTGATCCTGCAGCTCAGATGCCAATCTAATTATTGCAATCAGAGCATGCAGCAAAATACACCCAAATCTAATTCCTGGCAGTGAATCAGAATATTTGCACTAATGGCAGCGTGATCTGATGTAGATAATAATCTTGGAATCATGGAATAGTTTAGGTTGGAAAAGACCTCTGAGATTGAGTCCAACTTGTAACTCAGCCCTGCTAAGCCCACCACTAAACCATGTCTCCAAGCACCACAAGGTGAAATCAAGGAAGAATAAGCAGATTTATGGCCAGAGAAGGTAACAGGACTAAACATCTTCCCTTCTACTGCTGTTCATCCAGGGGCTGAAAGGCCTCTATGTCTCCATTTTTGGGATTTTGGATCACATGACAGAGGTGAGTTTGGTTTCTTACAGTGGAAAGTGTTGTAAGGTGAATTAATTTGGGTTTTTTTGTGCCTACAGGTAAGGTTACAGGTCGGGCTCTATGTTGTGTATCTTCTGGACTGGCTGACAGTTTTTAACAAAGATCAGATCCTCGTTCTTCGCCTGGAGGACCACGCCTCAAACATGAGATACACCATGCACAAGGTGTTCCACTTTCTGGATCTGGGTAAGTGTCTTCTGGCTGGTTTAAGGGTGCAAAAACATTATAATCCTTCTTTTAGGTCATTATTGCTTTATTAACAGCCAAAAGAGAAGTGTAGAAATCTGGCTTGAGGGATGCATTAATTTTGTCACCTGGAGTCAAGCAAAATTAAAATTCTCAAATTCCTATAGAAAGGCTGGTGTTAGAAGATCTTAATAAGACTATATCAAGGGAAAAAAATCCAGATAATTCAGAATATATGGATTTATTAAACCATAGGGGAGCCAGTCCTGCCTCTGAAGGCAGTCAGGGCTTGTTTGTCATGGGCTTACATAGATGCAAAGTTAACCCACTAAATTTAAACAAATTGAAGTACTATTAGTCCAGAATCTAAGTCTGAGCATGAGGAAAGGTTGCATTTCTAACTGAGGAGAAGGGGGAAATGGTGTTTTTGCTGTGTCGATTGAGACATCTGTTGCTAATCCTCGGAGAAATGCTGGCAGACAAAACGTTGCCCAGTGTTGATTTGACAGTAGCAAGAGAATGAAAACGTGGCTGAAAAATAGTCTGTCTGGTCCAAAGATTGGTCTAGATGATGAGAAAGTTTGAATGCAGCAGATTGAACAGATGAAGAGCTTGGCATCTTCTTCTTGAATATGGTTTATGCTGGAAAAGTCTGTAGGTTTTTATCTTGCTGATGCACATTTATTCCTGGCATAGGGGCATCACTACACCTGTGTGCCACTTTGATGCCACTGGCAGCCTCCAAAATAAGCAAAAAATGGGCTTAACTCACATCATAAAATGAAATAGCAGCATAAAAGAATTGCAGCTCCAAGACGGATGGGAAGTTGTGTTCAATGTCATCATTGTTTTCTGAAAACAAATATTTTCGTCCAGAAGTGATTTATGCTGCTTTTCATAGAGATGATTAATTAATGGGAGAGGAAAATGTATTATTTTCATATTTACTAACAGTGATTTATTTTACTAATCAGAGCCTGTGTTCAATATTCCTAAGCACTGTTGCTGCTAACAAAAATTCCATTTCTCTTCCTCTGGCAAACTTTCTGATTGAGTCATTACTCTCCTTTAGCATGGGCATTTTTGGTGAAATATCAGAAGATAATGTTCTGTTTTTCCACAGGACCTCTAAGTGAGAAACAAGAAGCTCTGATTACCAAGAGTCCTGCATCAAACACCAGAAGACCTGAAGACAGAAGCCTGGGACCGATGCTACCAACCACAAAGGCAATTTTAAGAGATTTCTATAGGCCTTTTAATACAAAACTGGCACAAGTTCTTTTTGATGACGCTTTTTTATGGAAGAGGACATAACCTTGTAAATTTGGTGCCACAAATACAGTGCGTAAAGGAGTTTTTATTTTTTTAAATTCTATTTTTGTGCGTGGATATTTACATTTTTCCCATTCCAAAGAGAAGCCGATTGATGAGCTGAGACTCACCTTCAGACAACACGTTTCACAACAGTTGTACCACATCTTCCTTGTGGGAATGGAAAGCATCTTGCTTATCAGTTTATTGCAACTTCTTTTACCCCAGCAACGGAGTGGAAGAGCATTAGGACAAAAATGATGCCTGACACTCTTCCACGGGGGTGTTGAAGTTTAACCTTCTCTAAGATGCTGCAACACAGAGTTGGCGTCAGTTTCCTACAACTACACTTATAATCTCATTTCCAGTATATGTTACTCATTCATTTTTTCAATCAATCAATGAACGTCATTTAGTCATTAAAATTTTTAATTGAATTCAACCTAAAATTCTGTCTCTTTTTGTCAAAATACTCACCCTGAGATTAGCTCAGTTGGTTGGAGCATGGTGCTCATAATGCCAAGGTTCAAGCCCCATATGGGCCATTCACTTAAGGCTTGCACTCCAAGATCCCTGTGGGTGCCTTCCAACTCAGAATATTCTGTGATTCTAAAGTGCTCACACTAAGTTTTCAATTTCCTTAGTTCTGGAACAAAGATAAAGGATAGTTGCATGCACGTAAATTTCCAAGTCTAATTTGTATCTTCAAGGTGGAAGTGGCCCCCTCTAATGAGGGACTTTTTAAAGAGATAAACATTGATGCTGTCTATTGATTACTTCCTTTCAAGGGCTAAACCCATTATTTCCTCCCTCAATGTGTGTTGAGTGGGTCACATGAAGCTGCTCTCTATCTAACAGGTAGCAACCCCCCAAAATCTTCTCCAATTGGCTTCATGTGTCTTTTCAACCTCGATGTTGGACTCCACAATACAATTTTACTGATAGATTCACAAGTACATTTACAAATACTAAGGATAACTGTTTGCCATCCTTCTCCTTGGGGACTTGTTAATTCCCTTCATATGTCTCTAAACTAAGAATTAATGCTGAAAACTTGATGACTCCTGAACATTTCACATGGGAATATGATTGATGACATGTGAGATATTTTGTAACAGAAGACCATTTCTAGGTTCTTTGCCAACTGGTAATGTGCTGTTTAAAAAGGATTCAGTCTGGGGTTTGGAAAGCCTAAAATAAGCAATTTAGGGAAGTACTCTAGACAACCAGAACAGATTAGTTCTAGTTCAGAAATGCTCAGAGACCAAAAATGGGTTAGAGAACTGAGAATGGACTGTTTTAGCAGTACAAACAATAAGTATCATGGGAGCATGAAACAGAAAATCAAAATGAATTTGCCACTGTTTGCACATGTTAAAAATTCAATCAACAGCTTATTTACACTAAAGATTTCATCCAGCTGTGCTCTAATTTGGAATCAACACCGTGTGGTCAGAGTAACTCTATACAGATGTTTCCTAACCTGGTCTGCCATGGTCAAATAGTTCCATTTAGTTGTCAACTGCTGCCATGATCTAATGATATTATTTTACCAGCCCTGAAAGATAATGAATGCATGTGTCATTATCATTTAGCCTGAGCAATAATTCCATGAACAGCTCATACACACTCTGGTTTGAGGCACACTGATGTCTGGTGCTGAGCTCTGATTTCTTCAGTCCACCAGTGGTGGGGGAGGTTCTCTCTGCCCTTTGCTTTTGTATAGGATCTAAATAAAAACATGCTTCTTGGTCAAAATGTCTGCTTTAGGTTGAACCATGCCCAGAATCCTGCTAGATTGAGGTTTTGCCTAGTTCTGTCTCAGAAGAAGGAGAAGGTTGAAGGTTCCCTGTGTGATGCTGGGCAGTTGGGACCACTCGTGCCAAAACATGGGTAAGATCACCAGAGAGCAGGTGGTGCTGAGTGTCCTCCTGGTGTGTGTAGCACAGTAACATGTGGGGACAGGGCTACAGCCATAGATGATCTCTAAGATGTCCTTCTGAAAGTGAAGTCTTCAATGAGGTTGCTTTTATGTCTTCGTCTCCTTCATGAGCTCCAAAATGCGATCTGTTGATTCTAACACATTGTGACCTCGTGCAGTTGGGTTGTGGCATGACTAAGTTTTAAAAAGCAGATAATAGTCAAGAAGTAATTGTGGAGGTAATGGTATTACTCTCTAGTTCAGACTGTAAAAATACTATTGATCTGGGGACTTGGAATAAAATAAAACAGCATTTTCTCAAGCGATGTGACAGTGCTTGGTGTCAGATCCCCTCTTCTTCAGTCACGGAGCAGACAGTGTACCACTGCCCTTCAGTGGCTTCACAGCAAAGCTCTACACAGGATAGGGCTAACCCCAAGTTCTTCCAGTTCCCTTTGCCTTTTTTTTTGACAGTTCCAACTGTGAAAAAAAAAGCCAAACAAACCCAGTATTATTGTTATTAGTCACTGTAGCAGTGAGCTGACCTGCATACCTCAAGCAGCCATTTACTAAGAAATTGGAATTAATATCAAAACAATGTGTTTTTCATTTTTCCTATTTGATGTCAAAGCACAGCAGTGGCTCCTTGCAAAGACCTCAGAAATTTTGTGTCTCATACTGTGTTTTTCCGCTTATCTCTGCTGAACAAAAGTAATCAGAAAAAGATGCAGCTTTCCTGAGTGCAAAGGCACTGAGGAAAGGGTCAGTTCCAAATGTTCTCGCTGCTACTGCAGAAGAATGTGAAATGTGTTGTCTGTAAGACCTTGAGTGTTTGGGCCAAGCATCTTTGCTGGCTGGAAGAAGCACAATAAAAACAAAGGATCTCCTGCTAAGAAAAACAGGCAGTGGTTGACATGGAAAGTGGTGTGTTGTTATCTGTCGAGTCCAGGGCACAGGCTGAGTGTTTCAGCTCAGCAAACTGAAGATAAACGGTGGAATCATCACAGTTCTGAGTGTATCTTTCTGCCAAGAAATTAATTCATCTTCCAACTAAGCTACATGCCTTTTTATTCAAGACAAGTCACAACAGTGTCATTAAAAGTCAGTCGTGCTCAATCCCTGTAACACGGGCATATTGAGTGGGGCATTTGATAGATAAGAGGACACTGCCTCAGTTTGCATCGGGGGAGGTTTAGGTTGGAGATTAGGAAAAATTTCTTCACTGAAAGGGTTGTCAGGCACCGGCACAGCTGTCCAGGGCAGTGGTGGAGTCCCCATTGCTGAAGGGGTTTAAAGGACCTGTAGATATGGCACCTGGGGACGTGGGTTAGTGGTGGGCTTGGCAGGGCAGGGTTAAAGGTTGGACTCGGTGATCCCGGGAGGGCTTTTCCAGCCTGAATGAATCTATGATTCCATGAGCAGCTTTCCTAACAAGAATACTTGTCTTGCAGTACCATCTTGTGGTCAGAACTGGCAACACTTTGTGTCCTGGACGTGCGTGCACTTTTCTCCTACATTAAAAAGGGAGAGACACGCGTAAACAGAAACAAATTCCCCGTTCTTTTCAGATGCCCACAGGAATAAAATTTCCAGTGCAGCTCTGGAATTAGGGACCCTACAGAGAAGCACTGACTCTGCACAGCCCCAGCATCGTGGAATCACAGAATGGTTTAGGCTGGAAAAGCCCTCTAAGATATCAAGTCAGCCTGTTCACTCAGCACTGCCAAGGCCACCACTAAACCATGTCCCCAAGTGCCACATGTACACAGCTTTTAAATCCCTCCAGGAATGATGACTCCACCACTTCTCTGGGAAGCTGTGCCAGGGCTTGATATACTTTTTGTGAAGAATTTTTCTCTAATCTCCAGCCTCAACCTCCCACCCTGTTGTCAGTTGAGGCCCATTCCTCTTGTCCTATCGCTTGATACTTGTAGAGGAGACCAACCCTCACCCAGACACAACCTCATCCTTTCAGTCCCTTCTGGGGAGCTGCTGCAGAGTCCTGTGTGTGCTGCAGCTGCACTCAGGGATTTGCCAGCACCAGTGCAGACCATCAGGAAGAACCCCAGAGAGAATTTGTTAGGTCATGGCACTGCAGAAGTGCTTTTAGCTGTTAATAAGCAGTCAGCTCAGAGCAGCTCCCAAAATGCTGTCAGGCTGTGGCTGGAAATCCTGCTTTTCAGAGATGCTCTCTGCCTGCATCCAGGGAAAGGTGTCACCAGCAGCTGGGGCTGGGACATGCTCACCTCTGCTGATTTAATCTGTGTCCTGCTGGACTCCTGCTTTCAAGTGCAGTGCCCCTGTGAAAACTCTGCCATCTCCCTGCACTGCCTCCACCAATAGAAAGACCCTTAAAGTAATTGCCAGCATGGCAGGGGCCTAATGGACTGCCAGGCTGGAAGCTGCCATTAAAAATTAGAGGCCTGCTGTGTATATATTAAGCAGCAATTAGCAGAAAATAAGGTTTGACAGAGACACAAATAGTAATCACCATGTCGCATTTCAGAGGAAAGAGTCTATCTCTCACCCTCATCGTTTCTGAGCAACCTTTTGCTGGGGGAAAAGGCTGCCCCTTCCAGCAGGTGTGATGGTGCCTCAGCTGGGCTGGCAGGGGTAGGAGTGTGGAACATTTACTGGGAAAGTGCTGAAAATCCCACTCTAAGAGCTTTAAAATCGCTGTGTGGTCACTGAAGTAGCAGGTGCTGTGTGCCAGTGAACTGCGTGGTAGTGCCACATGGCAAAGCTGCTGCACAGGACACCTTTCCTGAGGAAAACATGGGCAAGCACTGCCATTTGCCATCAGAAGGGGGACAGAATGATTCACAGCCTGTTCCTCAGTCTGGGTGTGTGTCTCTCACACTTAGACAATTATCTCTTCCATGCCTAATGAATGGGAATGAGCAGAGGGAAGGGTTCTGCTGGTACATGGGGCATTGTAGTGGATGAACAGCACCTCCAAAAACTTTATTTAATTTAAGCTACAGAGGCCTAAGTCTTAAATGACTAGTAAATAACTTGGGGTTTAGCTTTTGGTGCATTCTGGTTGTTGATCACATTGGGTTTCTCAGAGACCGTGGATTTGGGGTTGTCTGCCTCACACATGTACTGAGCCATCATTCATCCCAGGCTGCTCACAGTTAAGTCAGCCAAGCTGGGTCATCTTCCACAGTGACATTTTGAAAAAAAGTGCTGGTAAAAAACTTCAGCATTTATTTTTCTTGGTTTGTAGACTTGTTGAACACATCTGCAAGTCAGATCAGTGCAAAACATGATTTAGACCATTCCCAGCTTTTCTGACTTCCCACCTCTGCCCTGATGGTGACACATGGTGTGTGTATATTGATTTATACATAAACTTTATTTAAGTGACTGTTGCTTTCCAGCTCTGCTATGAGAAGAGTGAGAGTTCCTTGGGGAACAGTCATGCTGACATTAAACAGGCGTTAAGGCATAAACACACTGATATCTCCAGCCAAGCTATCCCAGGACTGGAAGAAGCCAAGGGTTGCCCTCTGTGCTGTCCTGCCTGTGGGTTAATTGGGTCTCCACATGTTCACTCCTCCTTTATGGTGTTGAAAGCAGAGATAGAAGGCAATGAAAACTGCTGTCCATTGATAAAATCTGGGCACCTTGGGCAGTGTGGTCCTGCAGCAAAGAGGGAAAGGCTGTGGCACAACAGCTACAGGAAGAGTTGGAGAAAGAAGGAAATCAAGAAATCCTGCAGCTGAGTCAAATGAAATCCTGGAATGCTGAGACAAATTGATCATGCAAAACTGCATGGAAGAAAGTAAATCTAAGCAAGGGAGACAAAAATTAGAAGAAATAAGAGAAATAAGCAGAAAGGGATGGGCAGCTGTCAAATGAAAAGGTGGATTTTTTTTATTTTTTTTTTTACTATCTGAAAAGGCTTAGGAAAGGAAAATAATTATATAACCTGGGTAAAGTATGGTGGTTGGACTGGAAAGGCATTGGCTGAGCCCACGGCAGACTTGGCTTTTGTTGTGTGTTATACTGAGAGATCTAAATTCAGCATCAGGAGGAACAGGGATGGGATCCAGAGAAATGTGGGTTCCTCACCTCCCTCTGCCTGGCTTGTACTAAAGCCCAACACTTCATTTAGGCTTGTGAAGGAGCAAAAACTATTAAAGGGAATAGAACAATTATTGAGGGGAAGGGCTAAAATAAGAACAGGAGGTGCTTGACTGGACTAAGAGTTTGAAGGAGAGGCTAAATGCTGCAATTCTAGCTAAGAAGAGAAAAGGGTTGACATTAGATTTCTCAGGTATCCTCTGTCCCTGAGAGCAGGGAGGACCCGTAAAGGGCAGGACTCTGGTCCACAGGGTATATAACAGATGGCAAAAATATTATATGTCTTTTATTTTGGGCTCTGTTTGTGGGGAAGCTTATTGGTGATTTTCAGTGCTGGGGTGTGAAGCTGCTGCCAGAGGCGATGTGGGGCAGCAGCACATTTATTTTCCAGACCAGAAATAAGCATGATGAGGCCAGCAGGATACCACGAGAGGGCAGGGCATAGCTGGAAATTCAGCTGCAGCTGGAAATCCAAAGGAACAGCCAAACCCGGCTCCTGCCCTGTGGCACAGCCACAGCCACAGCCACTGGCAGGTGGCACAAGAACCCCGGGGGCAAAGGAGGGACTTGTCTGATGGTGACTGCAGCCAGGGAGGCAAAAGAAACAGAGATTTCCCCAGAACTGCTCCGAGTGGTGAAGGGAAATTGGTTCTTATGCTGTGTAACACAAACATGTGCATAATGTAACATAACTCATTTGTAACTCAACTCAGTGTAACTCACACCTAACTCAACTCAGTGTAACTCACACCTAATTCAACCCAGTGTAACTCACACCTAATTCAACCCAGTGTAACTCACACCTAACTCAACTCAGTGTAACTCAGACCTAACTCAACCCAGTGTAACTCACACCTAACTCAACCCAGTGTAACTCACACCTAACTCAACTCAGTGTAACTCACACAAAACTCAACTCAGTGTAACTCACACCTAACTCAACTCAGTTTAACTCACACCTAACTCAACTCAGGCAAAACGTAACACAAACAACACCAGGAGACTGAGGCTAAAGGGCTCAGACATGCACAGCAGTACAATTTTCATGCAGCATAGAATCATAGAATTGTTTAGGTTGGAAATGACCTTTAAGATCATCCAGTCCAACCTCATGGCATTGATGCTATTCAGGTAAAGCCATTGGCATCACAATCTCCATTCTCTCTCCTGCATGAGCATACCAGGACTGGAGGATCTTCAAATTCATTCTGATCCATCCTGCTGGATACAAAGCCCTTCTCAAACCTCAATGCAATTTTGAAAGTACCAAATAAAAATCCTGCTTTCTTATTGTGACTGGCAAACTTGCAAGCCTGACTTCCTCAAGTTTATAATTTCAGTGCAGTATTTAGCTATCCTGTAGCATGATATATCAGGGAAAGGACAGATGAACAATTCATCCCCACTGAAAATTCCTCTTGGGACGGTGGCACACTCAGCAGTCAGCTCAGTATTTATTGAATCATTAAAAACAGTCATTAAGAGCTCTGCTGGGTCAGTGATATTCCCAAACCAAGTGCTGCCAAAGCATCTTTTCCTTCAGTAGGACTTCCAAAACATGAACAAAGTTTCTTAGACTGAAAAAAAATGTAAATAACACTGACCAGACAGGCATATATGAGCCAGTCCTTGACAGTGCTGTGTCGTGTCGCCCAGGGCTAATCCTGAGACATTTGTTCCCAATCCAAGGTCAAGTGTCCATGATGCCTGGCCTGTTTCAATGGTTAATATGTGCCTTTCTGAAACTGGAGCAAAAGAATATTTCACTTCAGCAGGTGGTGCTGCAGAGCAGTCCTGTCCTTCTAACTGTGGCTGAGCTTTTCTAATGCTGGATTTGGGAAGTACTGAATTTATACATTTACATTGAACTGCTTTTTAGTGGTTTCCCTTTCTTCTCCATGTGCTCCAGAGGTGAATATTGCTTAATGAACACCCCGGTAGGTACACCCTGCTGTGGAATTACAGGCTGGGGGGTGAAGGCAGCACAGCATGAGCTAAGGCAGGTCTTTGAAACAGAACAATTCAGCAAACAATCAAAATCCTGAGCTTCTGAAGCCAGGAGGTTCAAAGCACTTGGACTAGCACAAGTGTGAGTATGATAAAACCTCAGGAGGCAGAAACTGTAGGTGTCCAGCACTGCAGGAGGCAGAGTTTGCTGAAGTTAACTGATGGCAGAGCCAGGAAATTGAGAATTTTAACACTCTAAAGCTCAGGAACCGATGTGCTAGAGAACTGAAGAACTGAGGGCAGAGAGTCATGAAAGGCTCCAAGTGCAGCTCTGCTGAGGGTGGGGGTAAGTTGATTTATTTTAGAGAGATGGTGGCTTTTGCCAGAGTGATTTGGTCCTCCAAACCAAGTAGCAAGAGGTATTCACTGCTGGCTTGGCAGGTATCTCAGAAATTTAAAACTGTAAACCTCAGTTGTGGGTGTTTAAAAAAAATCTGGTGCTACTCTCAAGGCTACTTTTTTAAGAGCTACACATTCTTAATTTTTCATTATTCTTTATTTTCTTTACTTTCAATAATGTTGCATCAAAGATTTTCCCCCAGACAAATATACCCAGCTCGTGGCTGTAGAAAACAATCCTAAAGGAAAATGTGATGATCTTGCAGCTATGCTTCATTTCCTTGGGACTCAGAATATTTTAATAACTGTGCCATCCCCAGATTCTCATGGAGCTTCCAGCAGCCTCTAACAGGACAGACCTGGGCTCACTTTGCCAGCTCTCAAGACTGGCAAACATCAGAAAGCAAAGCAGTCACACTGGCTTGGCATTACACCTAAACTAAAATTCCCCTGAGAGTCAAATATCATCAAAATTTCCTTGTCTCATGACATAACCTGGAATTAAAAAAGAAAGCTACTTAGGAAGCCCAGACTGTGGCTGGAGAGACCACAGATAGCTCCAGGTAAGAGACTGAAGGACAGTTGAGAGAGCTTGGTAGGGCTTGTGTGTGGGAATGGGGAATGGGGATAAATTCCTCTGCTGCCAGGAACCAGCCCAGTGTTTGCATTCTGGCTGCCTTAAAAGGACAAGGCAAAAGGGAATATGAGGAATGTAACTGATTAGAATAAGTAGCTTGTACAATATCCTGAGATTTTTTTGATACATGCTGCTTTTTGCAAAGCTTTGTGAAGGCAGCCAAACCCAGGTTTTCTCTAAATCCAAGAACCAAGAAAACACTGATTTTTTTTTTAATATATATAATTATTTCATATACTTGGAAACATGACTCTTGTTATTTAGCCCCATTCAGGCCTGGGTTTCCTAACATGTTTGTCCTGCTTTTCCCCAGAGCCACTGGTTTCTGCACACATGCTGCAGATTTTCTGCTCTGCAGTTCAAACAATTTCCCAGAATAAGCTGAGCTGGTTCCTGGTTATCCTTGAAGCATTTCCACACCAGCCCAGTTTTAATGGGTAGATGTAACACAAATGGCAAGGGCTCAGGTTTGCAGGACAAGGGTTGATGCAAACACTTACATCATGCTTTTCTTCAAGATGCCACTTGAAGAATCATTAATATAATGAATATCTCCTAAATAATTTGCCTTTAAACACAAACCCAAGGTTTCTGGGCCCAAAGGTGAATGGGAACACTCCCACAGTGCCAACACAGCTGCAGAAGAGCCAGGCTGGATGCCTTGACAGGGACCTGGAGCTGCTGCCTCACAGCATATTTTGATGCCAAAGTCTTTTGTAGAATCCCCAAATGGTTTGGGTTGGAAGGGACCTCAAAGACCACCCAGTACCAACTCCCCCACCATAGTCAGGGACACTGTCCATGTAACACACACACTGTGCAACACAGCAGGAAGAATACTGAAGTATAAATACTTTTTTCCCTGAACTACAGTCTTTCAAAGTTATTCCATGTTTAGGCTAAGGAAAAAATATATATACTGAGGTGCAAAGCCCAGAGAATATTATTCAGGAAAAGCATCTCTAGGTGAGTCACAACAGGAAATTTAGATGCATAAAATGTACATGCAATGATGTTCATTGCAGTTCAGAAAACATTTTACACGTTTAAAGTCAATTTGAATATGACTGTAAGGGGCAGCAACTCTGATTCCCAGCTTCTATTATCTTCTTTTTATATTTTATTGAATATATTTGGGAAAAAAAATGCCTTTCACTTCTTCCAGCATGAAAATGAAGTGAAACCCTGCACAGCAGAGCTGAAGCCCTGCGCTATTCTCTGGTTTCCATATGGGAAATTTTCATATTCTTTAAGTGTTTAAAGCAGCCCAAGGGAAGCAGAAGCCCACCTTGCATCCTCCTGTGGGATGGGCACTTTGTGCCACAAGGAGGGATGGAAATGAGAGGAGACTTTAAACTGTCAGGCTACTCCTCTAATTCAAACAGTCCCTTTGCTGAGAGATTTTTCTCAGTGAAGGGAAAATCCATTTGTTGGTGTCATTTCCTCAGAGCTCCAGCTTTTTTTCCTGCTTTTGCATTTCCAGGCTCTATGGAACTTGTGGAATGGGTGGCTGGGTTCCAGGGCACTCTCTGGGGAGGTGGCAGATCCAGAGCACACCTTTGGTCAAGCCCAGCTTGGATCATAACCACAATTGCTGTTGTTGTGCAGCCACAGCTGAGGTTTGGGCACCTCCAGGTGAGTTGTTTCCTCTTCATTTGGACATGCTGCGCCATTTGCAGAGAGTGAAGTGGGACCTGGCAACAGTGAGGACTGAGCAGAGCTGAGGGGTCCACATCAACCATGCCCTCCCAAGCCTAAATATCAGCTGGTTCTTACTCTGGTGGTCCCAGCCTGGAGCTCTGCTGGGGAGGGTGAGAACAGCAGGAAGGTTTCTGACAGCAGTGAGCCAGAGAAATGCTTTGGATCAGGGCTCTGCGTGGACAAATCACCAGCTCAGCTGGTTGGCAGCCCCTGTAGTGAGGATTTTGTTGTTGATCTAAAGCCAGTAGTACAGGGGGACATAACGGAGCAAGGTCCTCTCCCTGTTACTCCTTTCCTTGGAGCAAGGAGGAAGCAAGAAAAACTAAAGCACAGTGTCTATCAGGGACATGGTGACATGCTTGGGGTGTCCTATGCAGGGCCGAGAGCTGGACTTTCATGATCCTTGTGGGTCCCTTCCAACTCGGGATGTTCTGTGATTCCATCTGGAGCTGTCAGGGACCCAGCAGCAAGTCTGTGATTTCTGCTCCAGTACATTTGCCTGGAAGTGCCTCTGATTCTTGTGTGTCCAAATCAACCTGCGGAGAAGCTCAGTTCTGCTGCTTCAAAGGATTTCTTACTGGCTAAGGATTAAACAAAAATTCAGTCAAAATCACAAACAATATGTCAACTGCAACCACTGGAAGTTCAACGCTGAAAATAAGGAGTACACAAAATAACATTGCAAATTTTGCAGTAAAAAAATGAAAATATGTGATGCAGTCAAAATAATATAAAGGAAAGGAAGATTCTTCCATGCAACACCTCTACAGACACAAGGAGTAGTGAAGTGCTGGGATCTGCAGAATCTGCCCTCTGATCCATTTATCATGCTGGGATGGATTTCTTGGAGACTCATCTACTTGACTCTGTAATTATTGCTTAGGAAATAATTCTACTGAATGGTAGGAAATCCTCCTCTGCCCATTCTGAGTGCAGGTGGTGAATCCCAGCAGGCAGAACCAGAGGGCAGGTTTCCAAGGACTGGGAGCAGGAGCTCCTGGATTGTCAGCTTGGTGTCCTAAGAGATGGTGCCCCTGGATTGCTTCTCATCAGCAGGGACATCCCTCCTGGAAACAAACCCAGGTGTGCACCATGGGGAACACAGGGTGGCTGCACAGGGACAGCAGGAGAAGGTGGGACAGTGCCAAAGTCATCTGGGGAGAGAACAACAGGAGCTCCTGGGAAACTCTCCAAAGCACTGGGGCTCCTCTGGGTGTTTCCTTTGGTGAAAAGACACTTCCTTTCTTCTCTACCAATTCACAAGGGTGGGATGACAGGAAGCTTTGCAGCAGCAGCCACTCCCAGCTGTGGGAGGTGTTTTCACAGTGGTGGTCCCACCGAGGGCAGGTCACAGCTCAGCAGATCCTGAGCAAACAGATGTGCATCCGACACGCCTGCTGGGAGCCAGCTGGGGAGTGGGAAGGAGCTTGGCTGCTGCTGGAGGGGAGGGGAGTTTCTCACAGCAGGAACTTGTTCTTACCAGCAGCAAACCCAAACCGCAAGCCTGGGTTGCTGTCCTGGTTGTTTGAGTGGAAAGGCTGGAGTGGCCTAGTTTTAGTAGGAGAAGCACTTTAAGGTGAAATGTTGAATCTGCTCCCTCTGGAAGAACAAGTCTCATCAAAATTTGATATGGCCTTGAGATAGCGGTGCTTTATCAGCAAGGCATTTCCAGATGCGTAGATGAGAAAAGACTGGAATGCCACATATTGCTTGTCCAGGAGGAAAAATAAAGTAAAGAAAGAAAACCAGAAGAATTTACTTAAAATCTATGGAAATTTATATACACATCTGGGAGTTTTATCCAACAGCAATACCAGTGCTTTTGCAGGGAACTGAAGAACTGGGAATTTCCTATGTCATTCCTCATTTCTCCCTGGGGGACTTCATAGCACAGCCTTTGAGCTGAGGTCCTGAGTGTGTTGCTGGGATAAGTGGTGTAGTCTGTGGGGTACAGGTAACCTCAGATGGGGTTTTAGGGACGCCTCTGAACTGAACTTCTGTTTATGTGGCAACCTTTCATTATGTGAGATGGGAGTTGGTGATCCAAGTGGTCTCTTCCAGCTTCTCCTTAAAGAAAAGGAGTGAAAGAAATGTTTGTTTTTTTTTTTTTAAATTGCCATGAAGGAGCTCTCGTGTAGTAAAGAGAAGATTATTATCAGCCAGAATAATGTAAAAGAAGGTTTGATCTCTTTGTATTTATCATTCACCTCCCTAGTGAAAATAGCAGGTTTTTACTTAGCATGAAAAATAAAACCCCCAAAATTACTACTTTTGCTGTTTCTTTCAGTCCAGCTATACAAGAAGTCCAGTTATACAAAGGAAAACTTCCCATCCCTGGGATTATTCAAGGCCAGGCTGGATGGGACCCTGAGCAACCTGATCTGATGGGTTGTTTCCCTGCCTGTGACAGGGAGAGTGGAATTAGATGAGCTTTAAGGTCCCTTCCACACAAACCATTCCATAATTCTATAAAAATGCCATAGTCTCTAAAACTACAAGATGTGTTTCAAGCCTTTAAGGAAAGAATAAGAGATCTTTGGGCTGGTATTGCTGTAGTACCCCAGGGTCTTTCAAACACTGCTCTAATTCCTATGTATTCCCTTCCATTCTTCCCCCAAATCCTTATAATGAGTCAGATTTCTCTCTTGTGTATTGTTGTTGCTCATGGCCTGAGGGACTGGGGAGAAGTGAGGCCCTGCAGAGCTGGTTCTGGGGTTAACACACTGGCAAAGTGACATTATCAATTAAAAGGCCAATCAATGCCTTTACCAATCCTCAGCTCTGAGAAGTCTTGACTATCCTGTCTCACTTTGGATTTGTTTGGGAATATCCAGGAAAGCATCTTAACTTCTACAAAAGTTGTGCTTCAGCCAAAGCATCTGTAGGACATCTCATTCTGTAAAGGTACTGATGGAGGTCAGTTTTCCTGAGCACTCCCGGGTAAGGTTGGGGAGCTCCATTCTTGGACCATGGTGTACCTACCTACAAGACAACAGAAACTCCCTAAAAACCATTTGGTCACTTAGGAAATTCTATACATTCAGATCATTCAGGGTGAATTAAATGGAAAAATATTGCATACAACACGTGACCTGCTGTTAATGCCATGTGTTGAAAAATATGAGTCCAAACCCAAAAAAATGTGAGATTAATTAAAATAAAACCTTTGGGCTTCCTCTGAAAGTTGCATTGCCCTGTTATCCACGGGTTTCCTATTTCATTTTTATGTTTGCCTTCCCAGCCATGTGAGCTAGAAATGAACTCCTTTTTAAAAGAAAGCAGACACTCTTGCACATTAAATAATTTCAGCTGATGGACCTTTAAAGAAAATATTCATTACCAGATGACCTGTAATAAAATCTTTCATGGCTGGCATGGTCTGTGCAGTGTTGTTCTTTGTGGTCTGGTTTCTTGGAGAGGTTGGTGTGTGTTCTCTCAGTGGCTGCTGATCTCCAGCCCTACTCCAGGTCAAGGTAAACACTCAAAGCCCACACAGTGACCACAAATCCATGGATTGGCCTCATTATTTACCTCATTATTTCTGCAGGTGAGTTGGTTACTTGGCAGGTAATGTTTCTCAAAAAAACAGATATTTACACTCATCTCTTTTCACAAGAGATTCTGTTTATGCATTGACCTCAAACCAGCACATTTCTGTGCTTTCACCATGACAAACACTATATAAATAAAAATGCATTTTCTGTTCTAACACCTGAGACTTTCAGGAAATACCAAATCTATGCTGAGCTAAAGGAGGAGGAAAGTGCCAACACAAGAAAATAGGGCAGGCCTTGAACCAATTAGCACCACATGGTTTGATTTAATGCATTTATTACGGTTCCTATTAAAAGCCAGCCCTTGCCCAGTTACATAAAGCTGTCATTTGTGGATGGCAGGGCTGGAGCTGTCTTTATAAAATATGATATTATTTGGGTTCATTATTCCAAGAACTTTTTCTCTTTACTTCTACTAAGCTGAAGGAAGCAGAATGAGGCTGATCCTGATAGTTTAGAAGGAAACAGGTACAAATTTTGTAAAATAGTAGCTGAGTGGTTGTTGTGTGGGTGAAGTGAAATGAAAGTGTCACAATTCCAGTTGCCATCATGTTGAGTTGGACACCATTGATGGAGAAAGAGGAACAAATACTCATCAAATGACTTTGCAGCTCCTCAGGGAGCAGCACTGGACAGGGATCTTAAATTAGTTAAACCTCAATCCTTAACTTTTATCATCCCTTCCTACTGTCACAGGTTTGTTCCCAGTCCCTTAAGGCAATCTCCTGTAGGATGGTGGAGCTGGGGAGGGACAGGCTGAGAGTCTGAGAGGAAAATACTTAGTTATCTATGTTGACATCTCAGAATACCCATTTCCACATATGTTTTCATCTAAAATACCACATACATTTCTAAACTTTGGCTTACACAAAGAATAAAAAGGCATCAAGTCAGACATTTGGTTGAAATTTTCCAAGTTTGATTTAAAAATTACAGAAAGGGTACAAATATTTACAAAGAAAACACTGGAAGGAGCTACGTTTCAACACATCATTCTGAAACCTGTCTCTTTACTCTGGTTCATGGTTGAGCTGTCAAGACTCTCTTCAAAATGATCTGCTGTGGAACTACTCTCTTTGCAGAGCTGGCATTTTATGTCTGAAAACAAGCACAGGAACAGCAGTTGTGTTCCTGTTGAGGATGGGACCAGTTCCAGTGATTTACAAGGTTACCTGAGCAATGAGTGCTGTTTAATACAATTCTTTTTAGGAAAAAAAAGAGAAAATTCAGATCTAAAATCTGAATTGAAATATCTTTTCTAATGAAAGGCATTTCCAATGTCTGACCCCATTCTGCTTAATGCCTGACAGTGCTACAGACTGAGTTCCTATTATTGAGAAATTGTTTATTTAAATTGCCACAAAATCACAAATATCTGCAAATAGAGTACTTGAAGTTTTCTCTATAACCACAATGGCTGAGTATATAATTACTTGGCCATATCACTCCAAGTTAGTTAAATAGAAACTAAGTTAGTTAAATAGAACAGTTGGGTTTGAGGGTATTGCCTTTGGGAATTTCTGTGGAAAAGCACATAACATAATCACAGTCTTCTAAGTGTTAATTATTCTAAAAAGCAGGATGAAGATTATATTCCTGACACACAGCCAACTAGGAAATTACACTCTTATTAATGCTCTAACCCAAGAAGAAAAAACCTGTGACTCAGGACTCATTAGAACATTAAGAAATAGAATAGGGTTTCTTACACTTTTTCCTTCCCTCTTTCCTTCAGTGATAACAATAATAACAACAACACAGGCTCTACCATTTTTAAAATTGAATGTTTTCCTTGTTGCAACACAATGACTTTGCTTCATTTTCCTGGAGTAAACGTGACATTTTTTAAATGTAATTTTTTATTAGTATTTAAGATTAATCATATTTTTCTCAGTAATTAGAAAATTAGACTGATTTTATTTCTTTTCAATGAAAATCCCATTGAAGACTGGGGGAGCTGACAAGGATCAGGATTCAAAGCTGTGCAGATTTAGTGCCACTGAAACCTCTTTGCTGGGATGACCTTATTTGATTTTCTTTACTTCACTTAAAGAACATATCTGGATGTGCTTTTGTTACTGGAATAACCTCTGGAAAGTGACTGTAAGCAACAAAACATATTTTATTTATGCACCGTGGGTTATTATTGAGAAAGGGTAGCAAATCAGGAAAAATGTGTTCTTATTTAAATAAAACAAACGAGCTGGATTTGAGATTTACAAAAGCTTTTTAATAATATTTCTGTCTCAGAGTGCATTTTTTCATGCTGATAGCTATGAAGAATAAGCCTATGGAAGCTGGAGAAAAATGAATGTAGGGGAAGAACTAAGCACAGGAATCTGAAGCAGAAACCACAATCTCATGGTAAGGGAAAAAAGGAAGTGTCTGTTGTATCTTCTAAGTGAAATTTATCTATTGCACTGACATTTTAGGCTGTAGTTGGGGGTGCTTTGAGAGTAAATAATATTATACAAAGAAACAGAAACTGTAGGGTCTTGACAAAACTGGATGCCAGCAATTTAATTCATTGCCTCAAGGGATTCTTCCATGTAAACAGAAGACCCCCAAACCCACTCTTACAAACTACTGAAAATGTTCTGTTTTGTTTTGTCAGCTGGATGAAAAGCCATGTCAGAGTTTGTTTGAAGAAAAAGCTTTTTAATTCAGAAAACATCCTCCCCAGTAAGCCACAAGAGACCAGCCTGTATGGCAGAAAGCACAACAAACAGATCCAGGGCAATCCTTACCCTGAGAATACAAGGGTAAGCAAAACACATTTCCTAACTTCAAAAATCTCTGCCTTCCTTGGACATATTGTGTGATGAAGCCACAATGGTGTTCCTTTCTAAGACACAGACAGAGATCTTCAAAAAAGGAAAGAAATCTTAATTAATTCTCTTGAGTCTGTCCTGAGGGTGTTATTTATTCATTGTGCTTTTGCATCCACACTAGGAGTGTTTGAATTTATTGATACTCACACACAAAATGTATCTTCCTTTTCTGCCAGCTCTAGGTATGGAATCACAGAGGGGTTTGTGTTGGAAGGGAACTCAAAGATCATCCATTTCCACGCCCTGCCATGGGCAGGGACACCTTCCACTAGCCCAGGTTGCTCCAAGCCCCATCCAACCTGATCTGGAGCAATTCCAGGGATGGAGCATCTACAACTTTTGGGGCAACCTGCTCTGTTGTAAAAAACTGCCATGAATATCCTGGGGACATTTTCTTGGGGACTTTCTCCCTGTTCCCAATACTTGGATTCACGTGCTCTCTGGGATCTGCCAGACACATTTCAGACACATCCTTTCCCACTTAGCGGTGACGGTAAAGAAAAGACAAAGCAGCCTGAAAATTCCAGCTCCTCCAAGAGAACAGTAAACAGGACTTCTCAACTTCAGTTACCCTCTTGTATCTTGGGAACATTTTGAATACTTCTGGTTTGGTATGTTCCCAAAAAGTCAAAATTGCTCAAACACACTAATAAAAAAATAAAGAACAATCCATTTCATTTCTAACTGGAGCAGATCAGAAAACATTCTTGCATTTGTTTTTCTTGTCCAAGTCCCAGACAATGTCCCTCAACTTTGTGTTCTGGTTTGGTGAGACCAAAGTCAGACAAAGAATGAAAAGCAGCCAAATACTGAATAAACATTTCTGAGGGAAGGTGACTTTGTTACTCAATTCATGATAACTCCCTTACTTACTGTCTTGTTAAACTAAGGGAAAACCTTTTTGTTACACTGTAATTTTCTACAGAGTCCTTAAAAAAAGTGACATATAAAGCCAGTGAACATTTTATGAAAATTCTCTGGTTTTTAAATGTCTGATATTACCTGATTAGCTGACAGTGGAATCATGTGAATAATCTTTTATTCAATAAAGATACAATTTTTATTTAAAATGGGTGTTTCCATTAAAATATTTTCACTTTTCCCTCTCTTTTTACAATTGGCTCAATGACCGTAAAGGCAACTGTGTCCTTGTGGGCTGCTTGGGCTCCAACCTGAGAGTTGTGGCACCTTATCCTTCCAGTAAAGCCTTTTTATTATAATTTAAGGTACAGACAGGCAGAAGGAACTTTATTTTGTTGTTTCTGAAGAAAAAAAAAATTGGAACAACAGCTTGCCCAGTCTGAAGAACAATGACCAGACTGAGGACATCAAAATCAGTAAAGGTTTCTCACCTTTTCGGTGGGTAAAAGTCGAAATTGGTGAGGATTTGAATTCAGCAGCTTGTATTCAAAGCACACTTGTTTTCTTTGGGTTTTTTTACAAAAAAGAGACTGAATGTTTTGCAGACAGATTGAAGTCAACATCTCACTAAACCTTTTTCAACAGTGGTCTTTGCCACCGTCTACTGAGAGGATGATTTTCATTGCCAGAGAAAGCAGGAGATTGTTGTTCAAACACAGTGGTCTCTGAAAAAGCAGCTGCAAATCCTCACCTTGCTGCTTCTTCCTTTGTTTCTGAACCTGACATTTACTCATTTTCCCCTTATTTACCCAGTGGAAAAATCTCCTGACTTTCATAATTAAACTATTTTAACCAGAGCATGGGAGAGAGAAGAAAACAGAGGCAGAGGAGGAAAAATACTTTGCCCAGCTCTTATTCATTAATATGAATGGAGGCTCCAGGAGAGCTGGAGAAGGACTTTGGACAATGGCATGGAGTGACAGGACAAGGGGAATGGCTTCCCACTGCCAGAGGACAGGGTTAGATGGGATATTGGTATGGAATTCTTTCCTGGGAGGGTGGGCAGGCCCTGGCACAGGTTGCCCAGAGAAGCTGTGGCTGCCCCGTCCCTGGAAGTGTCCAAGGTCAGGTTGGACAGGGTTTGGAGCAACCTGGGCTGGTGGAAGGTATCCCTGCCCATGGCAGGGGGTGGGACTGGGTGATCTTTAAGGTCCCTTCTCACCCAAACCATTCTATGATTCTATGGTTCTACAATCACCTTGCATAGTCACACCTTCACACCACGTGTTTCAGAAGGTCACAGCCTTTCTCACAAACCCCTTTAGAGCATCTATTGACACAACAATGACAACACACACAGCCCTCCCTTCCATCACTGCCATCTCCACAAAGCTCCCACAGCTGGACAAGTTGTGGGACAACCTGATCAGATTTATTGCTGAAGTTTTGTTACACTCAGGGCAGCAAAAATGAACATGCTGTAAGTCTGGGAATTGCTCAGAGTGCACAGGGGAAGATCATCAGGTCTCAGCTCAGCTCCCCAGTCTCACAGCATGGGAGGGACAGGGATCATCAAGGAATGGCATGGCATGGCATGGCACAGCACAGGTGGCTGATACAGGTGACCACAGCAGCACAAGGTTGATGATGGATGTAGAGGACTGTTTCCTGCACGTTGCAAAACCTGTGCCATTTTCACAAAAGTTGCTCTTTTCTTTCACACCGATGCTGGAGAGTCCCTGGAGCCCATTGGGACCCCAAGCTAGTGAGCTCATGATCCTTTTAATAAGCAGAAGTTATTTCCAGGTGGCTGCACTGACAGGATCCACCTCCAGGGTAGAAATTGCTCTGAAACTGTAGCAGCAACATGGAGGGATTGCTGTGGAAAGGTGCTGATTTTCCCATCTCTGAGGCTGTAAGGACAGGATTGCTCTGTGCTGGTGCAGGAGAGGTGGGCAAAGAAACTGAGCTAGAAACAAATACAGTGGGTTTATTTTTTGCATTTTTTTCCTGGAAGCAGGGCCTCTCAGCTGGGGGCTTTTGCTGGAAGGTGTTCACAGCAATGGGATTATTTAATGTCTTTCTTTTAGTTTGTGTATTTTGGGTGCTTTAAGTCAACTGGACTAGATTTCTGCACATTATAGCCATGGCAGTGACAAACACCTTGGGGCTCACAGTGTCCTTTGGGGGTCTTCTGACCACTGTGGACATCTGGAGAAACAGGGGAACCTTCAGCCCTACCCACTGAGCACTGATTTCAGACATCACAAGAAGGGGGAGCCCGTGATCTGCATCCAGGCTGGCTCATGAACACACATGACAAGGTGAGAGGGAGATTGTTCTCTTCTCCATCCCCTCCGCCTTTGTGCCCAGCACTGGCTGCTGGAAGCAGAAATTTTCCTTTCCCCAATTTGTTTCTTCTGATCCTCACCATTTTCAGCATGTGGGATTTAGTGTTAATTTTAGTTTTGCCTCAACTGTGCTGTTTCCTTCTTATCCCCTGAATTGCCCAAGCTTTACATCCTAGCAGGGTGGTTGTATGCTTTGTTTGTGCTGGTAAATCTAAATTATATTCCTTAACCCCATTTGTATGGAAGATTAGTAGCAAAGCAGGCTGAGGAGAGGCAGTAAGTCAATCAATGAATTAACCTCCTGGTTAAATGCCATAACATGTGACAGGAAAAATGCATCATGATCCCTCTTTAGTTTAGAAATGTGAATTTCAACAAGGGAGATTAGTACAGTTTATAATGACCTGGAATGTTTGCCTTAAAAAATGATGCCCCAGCTGTTGGGTGGCAGACAGGGATTCAGCCTCTGCAGTCCCCACTATATATTGCAGCATAAAAAATGTGCTCCTATCAAGGAGTGGAGACTCCAGGCTCAGTATTGATTTAAATTTATGAGCATATTCCAAAGGCAGCAGAGGGTTTATTTAGTGCAGAAGACTGGCTGAAAACAATATTTAGTTGCTTCCCAGGGCTGAGCAGAGAGGTCTGTTCAAAATTGTACATGTAAAGCTGTACAAGGGGGAAAACACAATCCTTGCTTCGAAGTCATGGAGAAGACAGATCACCCCTCAGCCTTGGAGGAGCAGCTCTGGCACAGGAGATTTGCTTTGGGTCAACCTGTGGGGTTGGGAAATTGGCTGTGGTGACAGCTGGAGCTCTTTGGGTTTGCATCTGGAAGGAGAGAAGCTGATCCCTGGTGGCACCTGGATGAGCTTCTTCAGCTTCTGCTTTCCCCAAAATTTTAAACTTTCCAGAAGTCCCTTATTTCTCTCCATTAGGTGGCATGTAAGTTTATCCATAATTAAATGCTGGAATTGAGTTCTCAAGGATTACTCTGACCATTTCCCCCCCTTTGATTTACAATTTTAATGAAAACACATATCTCTTTAGGATACCTTTTAAACATGAGGAGCACCCCATGCATTTTAAAGTGTACAAAGATATGCACTTTGTTAAATATGATGACTAAAAGGTCAGATGTCTTTAACCCAGTTCTTTATATAATTCACAATGAACAAAATTTAGAAGGGTGACCTTGATATTTGAGTCTATCCAGGATAGACAATTCCAGGTGGAGTTTAATAATAGCCTCACAAGTTTTCCTCCTTCACCCAGAAAACTCAAAAGAAAGAGAGAAACAAAAGATGAAATTATGGAAGACAATGAATATAACTCTGACAGAAAAGAGAGAAACAGTCAAAATAAACTACTAATAGAACAGTCCTGCTAAAAATTATATGGTCCTTTAAAACTATAAGACAGTTTTCAGAAAGATTGTCAGCTTTTTGGCTGAGATTACTGTTACATTTAAGTGAGATTGAATTAGTCATGTTATAAAACTGGAGATCTGTAAGAAGAGATAATGATTTAAATTAATTCAGATTCTAATAGAGTCTTCCTGGAGGAAAAAAAGTCTGTTGAGGAAAAAATGTCTGTTGGCATATATAGGGAAAATTGCCTGAAGGAGTCCAGAGCTACAGCACAACCACTGCTGTCCATCTGCCATCAACATTCCTCATCATCCAAATAAAGGCCATCCCAAACCACAGGAAACTTCATCTGGAGTTGAAGCAAAAGTAGAATCTCAATTCACTAGAGTTACAGTTTAGAAAGAAATTTAAAAAATATTTAGGGGGGGAAACTTCAGGACAGAGTGGTTTGGTGTGCAAGGGTCACTTGCCAGGTAACACAGTGGAGAAGGAGAGTGCAAAGTGGTACAGAAACAAATAAAAATGTGGTGGGTGATGTTGAGGTTGTGCTACATGAAGAGTCCTTTACTCCAGACCTTCTGTGAGACCTCAGAAGGTGAAGCTTTCCTCTGTAATTGCTTTCCCTGTATTTACATTGCTGCACATATCATCCCAAAGTTCTGCTGGAAACTGGAGGACTTCTCCACCTTTTTGTAACACTTAAACCACTGACTAAAATCAGTCTTCTGCTCTGAGTGGAAATAAAGTGCTTTACTACAAAAGCTGCACTCAGTTTCTACTTTAGAGTGCATGTACCTGTCCTATGTATGAGAAAATTTTCAACTCTCTTTAGATTTATCAGAGGCAAAATGTGGCAGAAAATGAGAAAACTCATGGTTTAGATTTACACTTAGATTCAACAATTGGTAATTTAATGTAAATGAAAGCTTTTAGGAAAACAGGAGGGCCAACTGCTTTTCTTTATTTTTAAAATAACTGAAATAATTAATAATTTAATGGAGATTATTGAAATAATTTAACAACTATTTACTTCCATTACTTACAGTTAGGAAAATAAAAACCTGGCATCTTTTTAAAGTCATATTTTCTTGTAGCAAATACATCTGTAGTTAATACAGATCAAAACTCCCACAAAATACTTCATGGCAATCTAGGGGAGGTTTAAAGAAGCAGACAAATTGAGATGAAAAACATAGAATAAAAAGTCAAGCTTGTTACTTAACATCTTCATAATAAAGGTCTTTACTGCTCCTATGACATTAATTATTAAGTAGAAAGTGTCTGTCTTTGAAACTGGGACCATTCTCCTAAACCTGGGACCCTCTAAACCAAACTCTGCAGAGATACCCATATTATAGACTACACTCTCCTTTGCAGATAGACCCTGAAGAAAGAATTTCTCACTTAAAAGGAGACTAATTTATGACCTTTGCATTTTGAGGATCCATCTGGAGAATTTTAATCACTCAGACAGCATGAATGGTTCAAGTCAGCTCTACTTACAATCAATTACAATGTGTAAGCAGTTGTATCATTAGCACAAGCCAGAAAAAAGGCACCTTGATAGAAAAAATGCTGTTTACATCCATGCAATGATGCATCTTAAGATCTATCTTTTTTTCCTGATAATATCAGGAGATCAGGACACCAACTCTGATCAATATATGGGAGCAGGGACCATGTTTGGACAAGCTGTGATTGAGAAGCAACACAACATAATTTCTAGTTTAAGAACAAAGAATTCTATTGACTTTAAAAAAAGTAAATTGTGGGATATGATATGCTGTGCTCTTTTACACAGAGGTCCAGTGTCATAAGACTCCCAGACATCCTTAGTAAAGTCACCCTGATACTCAGGCCACAGAAGCCAAAAGAGCAGGAAGGAGCCAGCACTGAGTACTGCACTTTCCCAAGAAGCCAAATCTGCTCTTTGAGGTCACCCATGAGCTGTCACCGAAGACACACCAGGTATCCTCCAGGCTCTGAGTTCCACAGAAGCACTGCCCCTTTGGGCAGAGGAACTGGGTGAGAAAGGTAAGGAAGCAGTTGAGATGCACAAGAGAGAGGTACTGCAGTGAGAAATTGCAGTTTGGATGGCAAGAGGAAAGGAAGAAGATGAAAGACACTAGTGCAAGCGTTACAAAACGCTTGTGCCACCTCGAGTCTGGAGATTTTATATGCACATTTCTCACAGTCATTAACAGTCATCAGGCTCAGGAGAAAAGCACGGTATGTCTTTTCATAGGCTTGCCTGCTAAAGAGACCAGTAAGTTCACTTATCCCCTTTCAAAGCATAGAATAGATCAGAGATAACTTGATTATCTCTGTAACTTGCAAAGATGTTTTCAATGCAAACAAGAGACTCTCAATCTTCACATTGTTAAGCAGAACAAACGTGAAGTTTCTCATTATAAGGTATCTAGTGTAGGCTTTGAATTATGCATTACTTTTAAAAAGTTCTGCTTAATTTCCTTTTCTTTGTAGAACTTACATTTTGCCATGGAACATCTTACTCCCAATTCCCATCAAAGTTAGGGCATCAGAATCCTATTCAGGATTCTGGTTTAAGAGTCTACAGGTTTTACCAGTGATTGTTACATTTCTCTTCAACCATCTTTATCTCCAGAAACCTCACATTTTATAATACCCAGCTGCCTCAGCCACGTGGGCTGAGATTCTTAGAATTTTGACTGTTAAGCTTATTAAAAGCTATAACAGGTACTGTTATGGCTTCTGCTTCACAATAGCCCATTATGGGGTTTTGATGCCATTGCTCTGTCAGTAATTTTTCCTTATCAAAACACTGTAGTGATGTGTAGAAGACAAAGAGCCTTTTGCACCACCAGCAATGCAAAGTAGCTGCATTCTTTTGTTCTGGAGCAGTTCAGTAAATTTCTCTAAAATACTAACTGAGCTTCCTCATATTTGTGAAGATGAGTAGATTTTACTGCTCATTATCAGAGGAGGAAATACTGGCTCATCACTGACACAGATAAGGAAAGGTCACAAAAGGACAATTCAAATCCTTGGGAGGTTCAGACAGAGAAACTCTTGCATTGCTATTGGACTAATGATGAATATCAGCCTTCAGAAGCCCAAGACAGGCAGGACTGTATCTCCAAACCAAATAAGTTGCATATTGCAGTATGAAATTGAGCTCAGCTCAGAAATTACAGTTTATCTCACCTTCCAGGTACAGCAGATCCTTAAACCTGGGCTCATGTGATGCCTTTGCTTCCCAGAGGAATGGAGACCAAAGGGAAAGTATTACATGATTCCTCTTGGACCACGGGTCATGAATCAAAAGAATAGTTCACCCTTCAGCTTTTAGTGAAAGACTTTATATATACATCATATTACCAGCTGATTTTGCAAGAAGCCCTTTGTTATTTTCTTAAATATTAGTTCAACCTCAAGGTAAAAAAAAAAAAAAGAAAATACTTTGGAGAATTTTTTTCCATTATTTCAAGACTTAATTTCCATAGCAGTATCTGGAGCTGAACAAACCCTTTCCCTTAATTATAACTCCATGCCAAGATATTTCACCACCCTGCAGATAAACTGACACAGATCCAAAATGTCTCTACCTTTGCAAGACTCTTCTGTTTTCTCCTTTTCTGAGGAGAACATGAGGAGGTAAGACACTAAGTGATACAGAGACCTACAGATGATCTCTGAAGTTTCATGTGTAGGTGATCTAAAAGATTATTTCTTCATCTGCCCATTGTCCCCTTTGCTGGAAGAACTTTCCATAGCACATTAAAAGGCTTTTGCCAGCTCTGCTACATGGATGGTGATCTGTAGTGGCTGTGGAGCCAGAACATCTCGGCCCCTACAGAGTCTGTGGGATGGAAATCTCTGGGAATAGCTTGTTCCAGGTATCTGCATAAATATGGGGACACCTGCAGCAAAAATTGGGAGGGTTATTCCCTAGAAAAGTACATCAAGCCTATTCCACTCCCAGAAGATGAGTGACTGAACCAGCAACTTTGGTTTGATCCACTTATTCATCCAAAACTACGACCAGAAATTCCCGCTACAAGTTTAGGGATGTCCATACTAGGAATAACAATAGAAACACATTGCTGATTTGGAATACATTGTGATTTTATTTCCAGAGGCAGACTCTGCTTTTGATGGTGATAGACATGAGTGAAGCCAGTAGGTGGTTAAAAGCAGCATTTATGGGATAAACATCACCCAGGCCTTATGGCCCTTTTACTGACCTACCCTGTGCTGATAGAGCTGGGGACCTTATAAAATTTTCAGTCCTATATTCCTATATAGGGAAAAATTAAATAATTTTCTGTTATGACAGCTGTAGAAAATGCTTAGATGCACCCTTTAATTTCCCTCATCAATCAGTTCAGCCTGGTTTTAAATGGGGATCAGAGGGGAGCCATATGCTCAGAGATATTTTAGTACATTGTTCAGTCGAACAGAAATCAACTTGCTCCTTAGTGGACTAATTTTTCACTGTAATGCTGCATTCTGATTGAATTTCCCAGCAGTTGGTGGTCCATTACATTGTACAAGAGCCATTTCAGTGAACTCCAAAATAATATGGCAGAACAGCTCTTCTCTCTTTCCATTAATTGCTTCAAACCTCTCCAAACGGGAGCGACAGCACAAAGATTTTGCAGCGAGCAGTGACAAGGGCACCTGATCAGATCAAAGCAGAAGATTGTTGTGACACACTCTATTCATTATTTGAAGAAAGTCTTTCCTTTGTCAGAAGACTCATAAATGTGGCTTGATCTGCCTTTTGCTCTAAGAGGGAGAATGGGTCCTTCTGACCCCTCTGAGCACTCAACAAAGAGCTCCCCCCTACCTTTGCCTTTAATCTGTAAGGCCCTCTTCTCTTCAAGCTCTGCAGTATTAACAATTTGAAGAGGTGTAGGTCCTGCCTCAGATCTCTTTGTGTGTGAAAAGCTGTTGTTTCCAAAAGGAGCAGTTAGCACTGAAAAGTTGCTGGCATTGAAATGCCCACAGTTGTTATGAGAGATAAATACTCACAAATGCCTTTTTTTTCCCTCAGTCTTTTATTGCTTAGGAAAGAGACCTTGAAAATAGACGGAGGGTCAATTAGAGATTAGATATAAGCATTAAAATTAGATACAAGGATGACGTTTTTTACAATGAGGGTGGTGAGGCACTGAAACAGGTTGCTCCATCCCTGGAAGTGTCCAAGGCCAGGTTGGATGGCGCTTGGACAATTTGGACTGGTGGAAGTTGTCCCTGCCTTTGGCAGAGGGGTTGGAAATAAATGATCATTACAGTTCCTCCCAATCCAAACCATTCTGTGGTTCTACAAACTGTTCATTTTGGGGATGTGCAGTTGCATCTCAGGCCAATGGCTGGGGGCTAAAAGGTGACATTGCCTCCAAGGAAGAGGGGAACGAGCAGTTTTCAAGGCTAATGGGAATGCTGGCACTGGGCATTGCATAAATATAACCTGCTGCTTCTTTCTGGGGTGTGTAAATCAAGAGTGAATCCATTCAGAGTAAGAGAGAAAATGTTACAAACTGCTGCACATAGAAAGAAAAAAAGGCTTTTGCCAACGGCGTGTGTTCTCTGCAGCCTCCAGAACAGCTCTCAGCGTGGGGCATATTTTACATAACAACATCTGGTTACATAGTGCAAACAAACCAACAATTTACACAAGGGCATGTGAAAAGGTTTGACATATGGTATTTATTTATGAAATTCCAAGAGCTGCCTGCATTCAGTTTACATTCAGATATTCCCCAGGTCCCACGAGGAGACCCCATGGATAGGCTGTACACATGATTCAAATCATTTTGCTGTGTTCACTCCTGGTGCTGGGCTATGGTAACCACTAATGGGCAGATTCACATTAAACAGAGGTTTACCACAACTTCCACACAGAATAGAAAAATGCAGCAATGTTTTCTATAATAAATATCAGCAACCAATTCAGAACTGAGAAAAAATTTTTGCTCTTCATAGGAAAGGATTATACACTTAATACGTGCTAGTTAAGTTATTACAGGAAAGATCCTGACATGACATTAAGCACCAAACATTAATACCAGGTTTGAATCTAGAAGTGGTATGAAGCCTCCCACCAATCAAGACTAGTTTTTATTGTTTAGATGGAAAACAAATCATACTGATGCCATTTTGTTGAGCTCATGATGAACTCAAGCACAACAAGTTATAAAGTTTTTGCATCTATATGAACATCTGCTCATTTCTGCTCTACTAAGATCTGAAGCCTATAGGGTTGTCCAGGGCTGGCACAGCTGCCCAGGGCAGTGGTGGAATCCCCATCCCTGGAGGGATTTAAAAGCCATGAGCCATGTGGATATGGCATCTGGGCACATGGGTCAGTGGTGGCCTTGGCAGTGTTGAGTTAATGGTTTGACTCAATGCTCTCAGAGGACTTTTAAGAGTTAAATGATTCTATGATTCCGGGAAGTGGCTTCAGGAATGAAAGATGCATACCAAAGTAACTTTGCTGTTACTAAATTACACATCTATAATGTCCACTTCATAGTCTCTGGGGAAAAGGTTATCATTTTCCAGTGACCAAGAACCCTAAATTAGCTGATTTCGCTTTATCATGATTTCTCTCCAAACTTTAAATTCAAGGCTCGGGGGTATTTCCAAATACTTGGTATCAGACCTGCAAACTTGCATAACTAAGCCTCAATAAAATGTGAAAATTCTGTGGACAATATTTGATCAAAACAAAATTCTGGAATACCACCACTATATAAAACATAAGAATTAAAATCATGTTAATCCCTCATCCTCAGCTTATTACAATTTTCACAGAGGGATGAGAAGCTGTAAATTTGGGATGGATTGTTACCCATTTTGATCTACTACACAATACCAGCTAGAAGGGATGTTTTATTACGTTATTTCTACACCAAAATTTACTTTTAAAGACACTCTCACTCCTCTATCACATCTGTCACCCGTTAAGCTGTTCATATAAAGTTTAGCCTTGCTGTTAAAAATTTGCAGCTCATTTTTGTTCTGCTTTTAATTTATCAGTTGGTTTCAGCTACTCGGGCTGATAATTCCATCATTTGCTGAGCCAAAAGAGCCCTCTGCTGTTGGAAATCTGCTTCCACTCAGGGGACTTCTAACCCCAAGTCCAGTGTCCAGTTGCACAGTGCAGAAAACAGTTTTTTCAGTTTTTGGAAGGCAGAATTTCTTATGCTGGAAACCTTCTTGTTGCTGTGTTCTGAAACATTGCTCAAATTGCCAAGAGGTGTGTGGGCTGGCATTGCAAACACTGGCATTTCAATGGTGGTGGAATTCAAAAATATTTTCTCCCCTGGACTCCATTTCTCAAATTTTTAAATCTCGGATTTCACCTTGAACCAGTTATTCTTCAAAACAGTATTGAGAAAAATGGCTCGAGATGTCTTTAGTGTGAAACAGGCAGGCACAGGATGTGGATGTGACATTGTTCACTCTCAAAGAGTGAATAAATTCTGTGGTATGGTTGGTATTGTTTTGGACTGTAAGTCACAGCATAACCACTTCATTCAGAGTAGGACAAAGACATGAAGTTTAAAGAATGTAAGATGTGCCTTCAAATGCCACCAAAACTAGCAAAAGTGCAAAAGGCTGAAGCTTTCTCATTTATTTTCATGGCTCTTGTAAAAATATGTCTCTCATTAAAAGTGTGGAATGGACCTTTAACAAAAGCTCTGCTGTAACAAAGTGAAAGCAATTTGCTGGTTGAGACTCCAGGTTTATGTTCTCTGAATTTTAACTATGAGAGTTATTTCTATTTTGGCTGCTGCAAAACCCTCACCCTGGTGGATGGACCTGGATCCCCCCAGACTTTGCCTTGCACTGCCCAGCTGATTGGCCTGGTCAGGGGTCTTCCAGGGGCTGAACCATGCAGAGAAATCCATGGTGAAGGAACAAGGACCCTTTCTGACAGGCACAAGGAGTGTCCCTCTGCCCACCACAAACATTAAGGGGCACCTCAAGGAAGAGAAAGGAGTGGACAGGTCAAGCTGTCTGCAGGCACATCATTAAGGACACTCTTTCTTGGAGAATAAATTCCCTTAACAGAAGCCAGGGCTGGGTCATCTATTCCAGCAAACCTAGAAATACAGACCAAAATGGTAATTTTCCCTCACCAGATTTGCAGAAATCTATACCCACATGTGCTTCAGTCTGGTATGACCAGCTCAAACCAGCATGGCTGGAGTACGTGGGCAGCAATAATGGGACCCAACATGAGCCATCCTGGAGGCTGCATAAATGAAAATAAATGAACATAAATGAACATGGATGTTTTCATTATTCATTATAATGGACATTTACGTACAAGCTCATTTAAAGGGGTCTGTCACATGTGGGATAATTTCAAGGAAATGCTCTAGAAGCTGAAAGCAAAAGGCCCCCTCAGCCAGGCTGATCCTGGTTCAGTCACTGTCACCAGTGGCACTGCTGTGGATCCTGTGGATCTCACTTTATATCTCCCTGGATCTCACTTTATATCTTCCTGGATCTCACTTTATATCTTCCTGGATCCCACTTTATAGGAGCCTCCTGCCTTAATTGACACCCAACTGATGTGAACAGTGACCCAGTCACAAGATCTCTCTCATCTTCTCCTGATGTTCAAAGCATCCTCCAAAGTTATAATCCATTGGCCCAAATCTTCACAGCATGCTAAAGGACATATGTAATTAATTTTATTAGTGCTCTGGATGCTGTTACCAAATCCCAGTTTGATTGTCTAATTAGCCTGTTTTGTTAATTAATTAGGCTTTTCTATCCATACTATGAGAATGTTTAATAACATTTGTTTCAGTTGGTCTGACTTGTTTGATTTTGACAGAGAAAATGGAGACTGCAGAGAGTTAAAGTTACTACAGATTTCCCTTCTCATATTTTTAATTTCATGAAATACAGATTATTAGTGCTCTGGGTAAGGGATGTTCCATAGCTTGAACTGACTTGTTAACAGGTAATAGAGAATTTATGTGGGTATACATCATAAGTAGCTCAATCACCAGAAAACATTATTAATTTTAAATTTTATTGCAATGGGTTATTATGTAGTGTATATTATAGTTTCTGTTCTGGTTTTGAGCCTGATATTGAGCCTGATATTGGAATGCAGCTACTTCTGGGTGTCTGCCTACACATGGCTCTGCACAATGACTCCCATGGACTTCAGGGAAAACTGGAATCAGTGACATTAATGAACCTGGTTTGCTCCCAGCCACCCATGTCCATGTGGTGAACCCCCAGAGAGCACAGGGCTGTGCACAACAACAGACAAATAGAATAGGAAAGGGAGAAAAAAAGCAAAAAATCTATCACAACACGAGGGAAACAATGGAAACGTGGTGTTTGACAACACAAACCCTGAGCTGCCACCACTAATTACTGTGGAAGCAGTCAGGAATAGTGGAGTGGTCTGAAATAACCGAGAGTGACTCTGCACAGCACATCTGCCCCCGGGCACGTGCCGAGGTCCTGGTGGGAGCCTGGCACGGTGATGGACAGACAGCACTGCCCGGGCAGCCATCCAAGCAGACAGGGATTCACACTCCTGCAGCAATTCTCACATGGACATGCTTCCAGGCTGGTTCACTGCCTGTCAGGGGGATACAGGAACATCTTCTGGGCAGCTTCTAGAAATCCCATTTACAGTTTAAATTAATCCATCATCCCTGGGCTTGTCCTGGGATACGTGCTGGGGGGATCTGGGGCTCAAACAGGTCTGGACAGGAGGGATTGATTTTAGAATTAGTATCAATACAATCAAAAAGACAGGCACCCCCTGAGAGAGCATTAACTCGTACAGAGAGGGACAGTCACACCTTCCTACTAATTTAGGATTGTTATTTATATTGAGCTCATTTGCATGTTATACTTAAAGGTTGGCTTGGCTGTTGCTGCTGCATATATTTGGTATTATGATCTGCATTTATTCAGGGATGAAACAGGAGCAATTTGGGCTAATCTGTTCTGACCGCTATCATGCAAATAGAAGTGTTAATCATTAACTACCCAGAGCCACACAGAAAGAAGGGTTAATTAGTTATGCACACAAACAGGTATCACCCTGTTATTAAGAAAAAGCTGCCTGATGACATCATCCTTGGAGAATGTCAACAGACATTTTTAAGAGTTTCTGCTGCTTTTGTCCAAGGCATTCAGCTCCCCTGAGCTTCTGGAAAGGGAGTTAAAAATCCAATTATAACAATTTCTTACCATCCAGATCATGAGCCTATTCTTCAGAATTAGCCTGAATTAATGATAAGCATGGAGAAAGGAGAAGTTACACATCATTACCAGCTGCATGTTTTTCTGGACAAAACCACATCCCTGACCTCATTTTAAACCCCTCATTAGCAGCATTTGCAAAGGAGGTGAGCCTGCTCTGCACCCAGCGGCAGAGCTCTCCCTGAACACCTTCTCCTGATGCTGAGCAATCCACCCGACATCCAAAATGACAGTGATTCATGGCCAGCACCTCTGAAAAAACAGCACTGACACAGCCAATGAGAAGCCCACAAACGTGGTCCTCCTGGGGTACTAACACTAAATTCAGGAACTGTGAAGCTTTCCTATAACTTTCTTTAAAAACATAGCAACAAAACACACTTGCTATATGCAGAAAATTGTATTTTGAGTATAACTCAAAAATTTGCATGCCAAATTTTCCCATTGGGGAAATATCTTAATTTCAGTGAAAAGTATAAACATGGGGGTTTTTGCCTCATTTTCTTAGGAAAACACCTGTTTATATGAATCAATCATTAATATAACCGGCATTTTACCTGTCCTTTTTTCTCCTTTTGTGGCAAAGGAAAACCACGATTATGCATTATCACCACTTTTGCAAAGAAATTTGCAGAGTTGAGACCTCAAAGGCTGTATTAGCAGGAGGGAGGCTCTTATAATCCCTTTTGTAAACAGGATGCTGGTTTACAACCCAAATTGGTTGGTAGTTTCCAAGTTGCAGGTTCTTCAAGAAATTAGGAAGCAGAATGCAACCAGCTCACACTGTTGGAACAAAGATCAAGATTTTTGTGCCTTCCCCTTGTTAGGATGGTGCAGCACCATTCACAATCAACTTATTAATTATTATTCCTAATATAAGTTTAAAAACACAAAAAACAAACACGATCATCTGGTAATACTGAACCTGTGTTCAATATAGAGATGTGTGTGAAAGTACAAGTGAATAATGCTGAGAGCTCTTATCATAGAGAATAAACATAGAAAGTGAGTAACACAAACTTTAAGCAACATGGTCAGGTTCACACAGCAAGTCAGTGCCAGAGTTCAGAGTAACACTCAGCTCTGCTATTCCTCAGCTTTCTGTGCTTGTGGTTGGACCATGTGTTGTTGGTAGTGCAAAGAAGGGAAAATATGCGAGGAGCCCTTCTGTGCCTGGGGAAAGGATGTAACTTCTGCAAAAAGAAGAGCTTTTCTCTCCCTTGAGTCCTAAATCTGATTTTTAAGGAGTGCAGTATTGCTGCTTGCCTGTTTGAAGATGAACATGCATTTCTGCTCCTCCAGAATTAATAGCTTTTGATAGTTTATTTATAGAGCACAATCACTGCCCTCCACTCTGAAGAGACCATGATCACAACTGGGCCATTTTAAACCTTTCTTTAGAGCACAGACATTTATTTTCTCACAAGGAAATGAAAGAGATTGACAGAGCAAGCATAAATGTCTGTCTGCAAAGGCAGTGTTGTCTCAATAGATTGCTGTTTGGACTGATAATAAAACCCTCCGGTTTTATTCTATTTATTCGAAAAACTCGAGGCACTGAGAACACCAACATTGTAATAAATGGGTAAGGAGCCATGTGAAATGATGGCACAGGCATGAAGGACTAAGCTACAAAATTACTGGATTGTCTGCAAGGGAATTGAGACAGAAATTCGGGGAATCATTAATTGATGTGGCCTGAAGAAAGTCTTTCTGGGCTGCTGGAGCCCTGAGCTGGCTGCACGCCTTGGCACCGCAGGGCAGGGCTGTGCCACCGGCCACAGGCTCCCGGCTCCGCTAACACGCACAAGCAGCGCTCTGTAAACACCATCTCATTAGAGCTTCTGGAAAAAGAAAATTGCTGTAAATTAGAGCTGGGAGTGATGTTTGCAGCCAGCAGACCTCACATTCCCGGTAGGTCACAGGAGGGATGAGGTTGGGGTTTGCAGGGGAGCCCTGGCACGTGGTTCCACTCCCGGCGCTGCTGTGGCAGGTGAGCAATGGCAATGCTGTTTCTGCAGCAGAGTATGTAAATACTAAAGAGCAGGACTGAGTATTTAAATACTAGAAAGTTTATATCAATGACAACAAACACCCACTTCCAATAATCTCAGAAATTGCAAGGATTTTTTTTTCCAGATTAATGTTTATCTGTGGAATTTGGCTGGCTGTCTGGAATTTACTGTGTCTTGCTTTGCCTTTCTCTCCCCTGCTGCCTTGTTTTAGGCTTCTGGTGTTTTCCAGGGTATTTTAAACATTGCCTTTTAAGTATTTTTCTCTTTTGTGACACTCTTAGACAAGTAGACAGGAGGAATTTACACATGGTTGAGTGAAATAACAAGAAACAAATATTTTCCATTGCAATTACAAGGTTGGTCTCCTTCTATAAATTATTTATGGAAAAATACACTTAATACCATTACCAAGATTTTCCAAGATAAAGGAAGATGAAGATGAAGTTGCTGCACTGTAATCCATTAGTCTGGAATGTGTGATGGATCACAGTCAGAAGCAAACCATGTAGAAAATAGCTGTAAGTGGTCCTCCAGCTGACCCCAACTTTTGAAGCTAATTTTCCACTACTAAGGTGTCCTCCTTGTACAGCAGAAAACTTTCTAGGGCACATCCCACCCTTCCTCCCTGCTGTGCTGGCCCTCAGGTTGCTTAGGCACAGTTCACCATGCACCCTGGGGGCAGTAGATATTTGGGAATGTGGGGATGCTCATGCCAAGGAGCATTTCACACAGGAAAACATAACACTGGGAAACACTTAGTTTGTCTGAGTGGATGAGTGAGTGACTTGAGTGAGTGACACTGCCCTGCAGTGAATTGCTGAGCCATGTGAGGAGGTGTGTGGGGCATGCAAGGGAGATGGCCAGTGATGAGCCTCGTGTCTGCCTCAACATTCTCCTCCTGATGGCTCAGAGCCCTTTGCCCTTGTTCACAGAATGCCAAGCAGATCACACAGGGAAGGACATTCCCACCGTGCTCACAGGGAAGGACATTCCCACCCTGCTCACAGGGCACTCACCCAGGTCTTGGAGTAAAGCCCCTGCTGACTCAAGGACCAAAATAATTACAACTCTGGAATTAAAGAAAGACATGCCCAACAGCTCTACTCATTGTAAAAATTCAGGGGAGATGATCTGCTGCCAAGGACTGTATTTATATTAGTTTATTAAACGAACCACAGTGTACCCTCATGGCTGTTAAAAAGCCCAGAAATTCTGAACTGCAACCTGAACTCTACATAGGGCAACTCCATTGGCAGGACAGGTATTGTGAGGGAAGTTTCCTGCTTCCTTTGTACTTAAGGTGAATATATGTGATTTAAATCAAAGTGCCTACAAAGCTCCATTCCATCTGGTGATGTGCTGCCTACATGTCTGGGAGCTCAGGCAGGAGGAGCTGTGGACAGCCTGTCCTCCTGCCCTTCCTGTCAGCCTTCTGAGGGGTGTGGAAATCACACACCAGGGATGGTGGGGCACTACTTAAAGGAACTTATAAATAAGACAAAAAGCAACTTCTTACAAGGACAGATAATCATAAGAAAAAGGGGAACAGTTTTAAACTGAAAAGGGAGAGGTTTAGATTAAGGAAGAAATTATTTACTAAGAGGGTGATGAGAAACTGGCACAGGTTGCCCAGAGAAGTTCCATCCCTGAAAGTGTCCAAGGCCAGGCTGGATGGGGCTTAGAGCAACCTGAGCTGAAGGGAGGTGTCTCTGCTCATGGCAGGAGAGTGGAATGAGATGAACTTTAATGTTCCTTCCAAACTAAGCCTTTCTATTATTTTATGATTCTTCTCTAATGACTTGGTGCCAGTGGCTGCTCATCACACTGAGGCCACTTTTTCTTCATATCTCCTGCTCCTAATTGAGTATATTTGGCTCTCTCCCACACTCCCAAATTGCCACTTTTGCCAGAGAATTCCTGTTGGGTTGGTCTGAAGCTATCTGTATGTTGAGAAATCAGCAAGCTAAACAGAACAGAAAATCCTTGCATTCACCAGTGCAGTTTTCCATCCCTGGGGTTACTAACTTGGCTGTGTTTTTACTATTCAGCCCATTTTCATACCATGTGAAGGGAATTTATTTGCCATCTTGATTTTTCCATTCAGCTCAAATGAAATCCATCAGGAATTCCAGCATCACCAGCAATGAGGGCACTGCAGATGGACAGACAGCTGGGAAAATGAGCAGACAGAGAGCTTGGTGACAGGGCAACACAATGGGACAGGCATTTCCAAAGAACCTACTAAATAAATGATCTTCCATGGGGCTTGAGGGACTAAGGATGGAAAAATGAGGTTTCTGTAACAGTTTGAATTTGTTGCAGGTGATCTAGACATATAGGAAGGGTGTGACATTTTTAATAAAACCGGTTGTCAAATGACTCTTTGTAAGTGGCTTCTACTATTTATAAAAAATTGTGACCTCATATGACTGTAATCTCATTAAAATGCATGCAAAGTACCCTTAAAACCTAAAGCTGTCACTGAACATTAAATAATCAAAATATGTGAGTACATGATGGAGCTCTCTGGAGAGAGAGGAGCTACGTCTGCATTTTTCCTCATTTGCTGGCAAAGAGGCCTTTGGTAACATTCCCTGCAAATGATCTGGAGCCTCCTGTGAGTTTCTGCTGGGATTTTGTCTGAAGTGACTAAAATACAGATGACGAATGCATTGGAAAATGCTTGTTTACATTCAGAAAACACATCCTACTTAATGTGGCTTCAAACCACCTGTGAAACGAGATGGGAAAGGTAATTACAGTACAGTGTTGCCCTACACAAATATAAAGACAACCTCAAGCAAGAGGTCTGCTGATCTCATTCCAAACACACTACAAATCTTCTGGAGCCTTCCATGAAATGCAGCCCTGAGCCCGTGGTCACTGAGAAGTAGATAGGGGTGATAAAGCACAACACCAGAGTGTGGAGGCAGGTCTTTGTACTGAAGTCTGGGAAAGGGACCCTGAAGAATCAGGGAGCCTCCTTGACTTTATAATGTCTCACAATCTGAGAAACACCTTGGTCCTTGCTCAGCCAGCCCTGGAATCAGCTGAGATCTATGTCATACAAGATTAAGAAGAGGAAGCCCATCCCAAGGCAAATGTGTAGGGACGACAGGGAGGAGAAAAAGAGAAGGATATAAGGAATAACATCATGTAACAGCATCCCTAAAATGCCAAGAAAACTTTGAAATTGCTTCTTACCGGTTTTGTTACCAATCCAGTTATGGCAGTAAGAAAGAAATAAGAAACTCCCTTGTCTGGGTGCTTTTCAAAGGAAGCAGCAGCTCTTCTTCCTGTTAGTCAGAAGTGATTTCCTTTCAAAAAGATTATCACTGCTGTTATTATCATTATTTCTGAGATAAGCCATTTAAGGTTTGATGGATGCTTCTGGAAATTACTCCCTGCTCTGCTGACAAGCTTATCTGGCCTCAAGTGAAGCCGAGGTGTTTTACTTGGACTGTGTTTGCCAAAACCAGTAGAAAGCAAACAAAACCATATCTGAACTGCACTATGGGGTGCACTTGGCTAAATTTCAGTGTTTCCAAAAAGAAATTCAGTAACCCAAATGATAATGATACTCTTGAGAGTGTAACTGTTGGAGTCATTAATATCTCACTGATCACATTAATGAGTGGGACATACAACCCTACTGTGAGAACACATTCAGTCTTAAAGATCTTATAGTTTAAGCATATAAAGGAAATTAAAAAGGGAGATGCTGATGTCCCAAAGATCCCTTTCAACCTTAGCTATGCTATGATTTTTGGAAACTAAATACTTAAGGTAGATTTTAAAATGCAAGGTAATTTTTAGTATCCTGCTTTTGGGGGGCAGAATTAGTGGCAAGTCCCATGTGCAAAAAATATATTAGTGCCTTTCAAACAGTGGAACTTTATAATTTATGTTATGTCATCTCTTAGTAAGCACCTACATACCTTTAAATCTTCACTGTGCCTTTAAATCCTATAACTTCACCTCAAATAGCTTTGTCCAACATGCTGGCACAGGCCCTTTTTTAATGGCTATAAGTCAAGTTCAAACAAGTTTATTACACAGCTGTGAAATTATATTGGCATATCCGGTAATGTAAGCCTGACATGAAGATTTGATGCCTTCTGTATGACAAGTGAAAACTCATTTCATTGCTTTCCTTTCCCATTAATTCTTGCATTTTCACTATTTTCATAAATGAAGGCACTGTGGAAAGTAATTCCAGCATATTGTCAGAAATATGTGATTATGAAGATAAACAAAATCAGATCTCCCCAACTTCAAACATGAGGTACAAACTTCACTAAATTATATTGAATCTGTTTGGATTTGTACTTAAGTTATGCAGAGACATTTTTATCATATGAAAATATGATATTAAGTATTTATTCACCCAAATGAATCCCAGTCATGAATACTGCTCATATCTGAAAGGAGTTCTGTCTTATTGTTCTGTCTTTAAAATATAATCCTTAATTAAAGGAATTTTAAGGACTACTCTCTGACGATGCTCTCTTTGCCAGCTCTATCACATTTAGCACAATAAACATTACTACATTTATGTGCCATCTTCTGTTCCTATCGGAGTTTTATCCATGACTTTTCAGGCTACACTCAGGTTGTGGATGTTGAAGAAATCCCAGGAAAAAAATGACCTTTAGGTTTGTTTCAGACAAACTCAGCGCTGCATTTCCCTGCTGCTGCCTGGGATGTGTTAAACATGCTGCTCACACTCCTCATGGCACATGGACAGCAATTTCAGTTCAGGAAATACCAGACTGAAATGTGAGAGTCGTTCCTTTTTGCAATTCAGATGTTGGCAGGTAGGTGATGTCCATGGGAATTTGCTGGAAGTGGCTGGTTTTGGACAAGGAAACCAAAAAGGGACGTTCCAGATGTGTGTCACCCACGGCCCTGGCTGTGTACACAGCGGGGGCATTTCATCCCATTCTCTCCAACTGTTCATAAAACTCCTGCCATCCAGTCATCCCTGTTGTCTTTATGCTGTCTCAGTTTTGCAGTTAAAATAAAATGCACATTAAATGAGCCCATTTTTAAGCAATACAAAAAACCCTGAACCACTGACTAATACAGACCTACGGTCTTTCTGATGCTGATGAAGCAATCAAAAATAAATAGTATTAGAAAAAAAATGTATTAGTTCTCCTTTTTGTACTGCTTGTATTACAGAATTTTTAATCACAAGGCAGCCTCTCAAGTCCCTTTCCTAGTGATAATCCTTCTGGCTTTGGTCCAGCAGTGGCTGCCAAATGCCAGGGCAATGTGTTGTCAACACAAAACCTACAGGCATTCTGGGGCATGGAGAAATGTAGTTCCCATCCTAAAAAAAACAAACCCCAAAACTGAACCTATTACATTCTTTGCAAAGATGCCAGAAATGCTTTTTGGCTTTGTTTATGTCACTGATTAACACTGTCCTTCTCAAAATTCTGTTTCTTCTCATGTGTTCAGCACAGAAGGAAAAAGTAAAGAAAACTCTGGCAAAGTGTACACAGAGAATTTTAATTTCTGCAGATACAGATGGATCTAAATGTCCCCAAATAATGATGGTGATTGGTGTGGTCTCTGCTCAACATCCAAGTATTTCTTTCATGAATTGAGCCATCACTTTAAGGTGCTCAAAACATGAAAATCTCACAGTCCCCCTTCTGGCTAAGAAAAGGGCTCATACAGTGAAAGTGTTATCATAGCACAGGGAAGTATAAGAGAACAAGGAACTTTTGTTTCCATGGCAATCCGAGCTCCTTCTTCAG
>JAWWEV010000169.1:32499019-32514595 GCA_035583235.1 Hafferia zeledoni | reverse complement strand
AAGTGTTATCATAGCACAGGGAAGTATAAGAGAACAAGGAACTTTTGTTTCCATGGCAATCCGAGCTCCTTCTTCAGACACAAGCACAAAGGCAAAACTCTGAATGATTATTTGAAGGTCATGTTGTTCTTAGGAGGTAAGTTAGGGAGAAGGCACTGGGCTAATTTCCCCAGTTGAGATGCACACTGTATTTCTAACCAGTTAAGATAAACAACTGCTAAAGGAAGTAATTGCCTTCATTAATGCCATCAGTCTATTTTAAATTCAGTTTGCCCAAAGGAAACAGCAGCCTGCTCATGAGGATAACTCATAGTTCGTATCATTATTTGAAATGCTCAGAGACAAATGTTGTGATTCCATGTATATTTGGCATTCCTCACCTGGTAAAATACATTCTCTTTAAAGTTAAATGTATCTTAGAACTGAGTAAAACGTCTCCACGTGACAGCTTGTTTATGTTTCCAGTCATTTTGGGGGTAAGGACCACTCTTTGGAGGATCTGCCTCATCACCCAGTGCAAAGAGGCTTTGAAATGCCAGGTTGCCCCAGGGATGTCCAGAGGGTACACAGGTAAACAAAACCTTAGCACCTGTCTCTGTTACATGTGTAAGAAAGAGGCATCAAAGAGACACATGAATGTTCAATTCAGTTTTCTTTGTATTTCCCAGTGTTAGTTTTAGGTTTCCATTTCCTCTGAGCTGGTTTGACCTTGTTGACAGCAGGAGTAAATGCTTTCTGTGGCAAAGAAAACGACTTCAAAATGTGTAATTCTCTTTTCTTGCTCCATTCTGTGCTTCATGATTTACTACAGATCTGAAGTGCAAAGAAACAGAAACTTCACTGGTGTTCATAAGGAGTTATTTTTAGAGCCATTTTGTTGCCAAAGCATATAGAAACCTTATGTGCTACCTCAGAAAGTTACTGTGGAATGGCAAGGGAACAGAGATGTCTATTTTTTTGTCTGTCTTTCCAACCACAAAGCTTTGCTCTGGTTAAAAAGAAAAAAAAAAAAAAAAAGATGCAAAAGAGAAGTTGCAGAAGTCACTGAGTTGTTTGAAGTTGAATTAAACACAAATGTGTGATCATTGATTGTGGTGTATAAATACAAATTAAGACCTTGAACAAGGCCTGTGCTTACACACACAACTCTTAACTCTCTTAAGTGAAAATGCAATCCTGAGTCTGAGCTCCACATAATCATTTAGGCTGGAAAAGAACTCAAAGATCATCAAGTGTAACCATTAACCAGCACTGCCAAACTCATCAATAAATCCCATCCCCAAGTGCCACATCTACAGTTTTTTTAAATCCCTCCAGGGCTGATGACTCCACCATTGCCCTGGGCAGCTGTGCCAGTGCTTGACCACCCTTTACATGGAGAAATTTCCCCAAATACCCAATCTAAACCTCCCCTAGGAGAGATGTTGCTGGGGGCAAGGAAGAGCTGGGAATACCTAATTTTTCTAGTGTGTTGATTAATTGGCTCAAAATATGTGGCTTGAGAAGTGTTAACCCAGCTTAGGGGGTAAAGCATCATCTTTCAAATAAATCCCTCTTGGGAACAGAGGGAAAAACATTACTCGTTTGCAGATTACAGCCTGTTGTGTTTCACTTCAGGAGGACAAAGGTTTAAAGAGAAGTGCAGAATGACTTATACACTATCACTGGCATCAGTTCAGAAGGGGAGGATGAGGCTGGTTCCAGTTGTTCTACAAAAATATGAGTTTGCTTTATCTCCTTCCACATCAACTGCAAGTATTTACAAGGTATTGTGATACTTCACATGCAAAGGGAACAGCCTCCAGGCCCAAAAGATCTGAGACTTCAGTGAACTTAATACCCCTGTGCCACAATAAGAAGAAAAAACACCTCCTTTCCTGTAAGTTTTATCCTTTAAGGATGTTGAAAGATAATTAAAAAAATAGTAAAAACATCTTATGGTGAAGTAAAACAAAATTCTGCTTAGAGACAGACCTTGCTGGATGTATTCATACACACCCCAAAATCAGAGGCAGGGCTGGAAGGGACTGCAGTGCATCCATACCCATAACCACAGAAAGTATTAAAATTCAGGGGAAACAAACATAGGAGACCTGGTAATTGCCAGAGTTTGATATCCAGGAATAGATATTGATTGGTGTTTTGGATGAATAAACCTTTATTAAGGTAAGTGCAGAGAGACCAGAGGGAGTTCTTTGCAGTCACTGCAGGAGGTGGAGGACTGACTTTGGCACTGCCTGATGTTCTGCAAGGCTCTTCCCTGTGGAAGGGGAGTTGTGCAAGCAAACCTGCCTCACCTTCAGTCTCTCACCGTGTCCTGGTGGGCACAGCTCATAGCTGACAGCAAATGGCTCACCAAGGTTCTCTTTTGCCTCAGATGTCCCTGGAGCATCCCTGGGTGTGGCTTCTCCTGTTTCCAGCTCTATGGAAGCCCATGTGGTGGCCTTTCAGCTCAGATCACGTGGTGAGGAGGTGCTTGCAGGGACTCTCAGGTAACTGCAACACATGGAAACTTCATGGAGATGTTCAAGGTTTTGATGCATTTGCTTAGAATCTGTCTGCTAATTCAGAAATTATTAGGGCAGAGATGAAAGTACAAGGTGAAAAATGATGGCACAAAATTTGGCCCCTAATTTTGGCACCAACACTTCACTTAAGTAATATGAACACACAGCAATGAGTTGATTTGTAGAATCATAGAATTTTCAGGTTGGAAAAGACCTCTAAGGTATCAAGTCCAACAAGGTGACAATGTCATCTATTGCAGATAAAAGGACCCAAAATTTTGATGGGATCAGCTTTTCCTCAATTGAAATTAAAGAAATATATATAACTCAGCAAAGTAGTGACAAAAGCAAAGTATATTTTATTCTAATTTTAGAAAATTAGAATACATATATTTAAAAAAACCAAAACAAATAATAATTTTCACACTAAAAAAAATATTTAGAAATTAAGGATAAAAGTAGAATTGCATTTTTCCAAAAGGAAGGACAACAGACACAATACAACCACTAAATTCCTTTTGGGATAACAACTAAGACAGCAAGGATGATCACTGCATATATGAGACAGGATCATCCACAGTTTGGAAACCAAATATATCAAGAGCTACAGGTACTAAGATATGAAATTATGCTTATTATGGTCTTAAAGTTATGAGGAACACACAAAAAATGCGAGCACAAAGGCAGAATAAAGACATGGGCAACAGATGTAATACTTTCTCCCAGCTGACTGGACCATGGCAAGAAATACAATATACATGATGAAAATACAAGCTGGTATTTTCAACACAGGAGTAAGAATTCCTATTTCTTGCAAGCCAACTGTTGCACATTTCCTTCAGCACTGAGGGTTATTTTAGACCTATGAAAAAGATGAAAGATACCATATTACTCTCAGACAAATTGATTTCATTAATGACACTGAGTTGCGTGTGCAGCACAAAACATCCCAGTCTGTTGGGAGGATGTTTCAGAGAGAACAAGTACCAGGACCATTCCAATAAGAGTGAGAAAAAGGGCCACTGACGAACCATGTCCCTTCTGGTTTTCATCTGGACTGAGCCCAGGGAGCTGCCATATACCCCAGAAGAAGCCTCTTATAACTTGGCACATGATACATGTTGAGTTATAATAGTTATTGATAGTTTACTTGAAGTTATTACAAAATAAGCTACTGCAAACTATAAGCTTATATAAAACTATATTATTTAAACCACAAACTGTTACTATAAACTAATATAGCTATATATATATATATATATGTAAATGTGTTTTTATACTATATGTATAAATTATTTATGTCATATATATATAACACATGAAAAAAAAGGAGGCTGAGATTGGTCCTGGAGAGGGATTCTACTTTGTAAAAGCTAAAAGGAAAGCAACATACCACAAAAGGCAATATAGCACATGGAGTGGGGATTATTTGCCACCAATCCACATGCCATAGATCTTCCTGCATGCCCAGGTCACAGTGCCAGCAGATGCCCCCTGCCAGCCCCAGGCTGTGTGTGCCCACCCCGTACTGCACAGCATCTCCAGGGGAAGAGAAACCCTCTGGACACGGGCTGGGAGCCAAGTTTACTTTCCTTCCAATAAACTCTCCATTGGATCAGCTGCGTGTGGGAAGACTAAAGAAATTGTTTGGGGATTCAGCGGAACGTGTGGTGTAACTTCGGGTTTGGGAGAAAGCAGCACCAACCAGCCCAAACTGCGGGGCAGGAGAGGAAAGGCAGCACAGCTGAGGGTGCTGCCGATCCCACCTGCCAAAGGCCGGCGGAGCGGAGCGTCTGTCGGTCCGTCCGTCCGTGTGTCTGGCCGGGGATGCCGAGGGTCACATGGAGCCCGTCCTGCCCCCTCCGGAGCGTTTGCCCGTCCGTCTGTCTGTGTGTCTGGCCGGGGATGCCGAGGATCACATGGGGCCCGTCCTGCCCCCTCCCCGTCCCACTGCGCTCCTCGCAACTCCAAACTCGCCCAAAGCAGCGGCGCTTCCCACAGGCAGCCGCTGCCTCTCCTCGAGGGGCTCTGTCAGCTGCCAAAACTCTTTTCCCTCTTTCCAAATAAAGTTCCAGCGCTCGCGGAGCAGATTCCGGCAAAAGCCAGCGATGATTGCCCGTGGCAAGAAAGGCTCATGTTCCTCTCAACTCTGCCTCGCTCTCTGCACCTTTGGGCTGGCATTGCTGGGGGATGTCTCCAGGGCTGTGCCCATGGACGATCAGGATTATTACCTGCAGGAAATTACCAACAGGGATCATTATTACTCCTTTCCATATCCTGGCGAAGAGTTTTTTCCTTTCACGGAGCAACCTGGAGAGGAGGGACCTATCCGTGCTGCAGAGACAGAGGAGCGCGCAGGGTTCAAACCCACCAGGAAAGAGTTAAAGCCGAAGAAAAACAACAAAAAAGGCAAATCCATTTTGGAAACGCCACCAGGTAACTTTCCACCTCCTCCAGAGTTTGGAGTCTGCTGAATCTCACGCTGACTGTAACTTTTAGCGTTAATGAATATCCAGTTAATGGTAGCCTTGGTAATAATAACAATAAATGTAGTTGTGGTGATGATGACAACACGTTAATTTTTACTATTCCACAGAACAGATCTGCAGAACTTTTACAGACTTTTTAACCCCTTCCTTACCAAGTAAAGAGATTATTTAAGTGTTGGAATGTATTCATTCTTCTGTACTGTGACTAATACATGGACTTTTCCTTCTTAATTGTTCTTAATTACACTTGACAACTGGCATGATGTAGAAGCTGCAGTTCTTTAAGTAAAATAACAGAGTAAAGGTGATTTCATATAGTGACACTTCTCTTTATCCCTTGTCACTTTAATCTAAGAGAGGTTACTGAATTAATTTACTTATAAACCTGTGATTTTCTTTGAGATTTCACTCTGAAGTTCTCCAGAGGAAGATATATAAGCAGAGATCTTCCTGTTAACAACTAAGCCTTATTAGGCTCAGTTTAATTATTGACCTGTAAACTAAACAAACAGCAACAAAAATGCCTTATAATGAAACAGCCACCCTTAATTCCATTTTCTATTTTTTGCACTTGATTGGATGAAAATTTGAAAGTATTAAAATTTGCAGGAACTTGATCAGTTTTACCACCCAGCTGTGCCCATTAAGACCTAATTGCACCAGCCTGGTGGAAGAAGAGTAAATTCTTTCAGTGTTCCCTGACTGCCTGGTAGGTACTTTACTGGTTTGGGATACTTCAGAGTAGGTTTGGTCCATGAACTTTAGAGTTGTAAAATCTGGGGCCAAATCCCACTCCCCTATAGCTGAACTCCCCTTTACTTCAGAAGGAAACTTAATGTTAACAACTCGAGCATATGGCACAAATTTTGTGATTTAGAGCCCTTGGTACAGCAGAAAAGAGAATCAAGAGTAGTAAAGTGGCATTAACTTCCCCAGTTTCATCTTGCAGATGGTAAACGAAATATTTTAAATTTAATCTTAACAGACACAAAAATTAATTAGCATCTGATTAGAAAAGACATGGCCTTTTAAACTAAGAAATAGTGATATGAAAATAAAACTTCTAAAATCTGGAAAACTGTTTGTGGGGCAGGCAGAGTGGCTTGTCAGTGTAACTTGAGGCAGAAGTTAAGGAGGACAGCAGAAATACCTTGTCTGGGGCAGCAGAGACATGAATCATCCATGGCTCTCTCTTCCAGGGGCCAGCAGCAGCTTCCCAAGGGGATGATACTGCTTGGACCACCTCAAAGATAGGTTAGATGAGTACAGTCATTTTAGTCTACATTAGATAATCTGAGAGTGTTGCTCTTGTTTTAATGTGATGTTTTTGGTTTGGTTTGGTTTTTTAAGAAAAAAATTCTGCTTTCCACCTCCACAGACTGAATCAGGAGGGCAGAAGACAGTGACAGGTCAAGGGGGAATGGCTTCCCACTGCCAGAGGGCAGGGTTACATGGCATATTGGGAAGGAATTCCTGGCTGTGAGAGTGGGCAGGCCCTGGCACAGGTTGCCCAGAGAAGCTGTGGTTGCCCCATCCCTGGAAGTGTCCAAGGCCAGGTTGGACAGGGCTTGGAGCAGCCTGGCATAGTGGAAGGTATCCCTGCCCATGGCAGGGTGTTGGAATGAGCTGGTCTTTAAGATCCTTTCCAACCCAAAACATTCCATGATTCTATGATCATGGGAAACATATAGATTTCAAAGCTCCCTAATTAGGTAGCAGGGTTGTTCTTCCTCAGCTTGGTGGAGTCAATACAGTTTTCCATCCCTTAGAGGGAGGTTCTACAGTCCTGCTTTCACTTCCCTGTTGGCTTTTTCCCAGTTTCTCCAGCACCATGGCTTCACACTTACTCCTCCAAACAGGACAGTGATGAGAATATCATCCAGGCAGTGAGGGCAAAGTTCATTTGTCTTTACAGATAGGCATATTCCTCACTCCCCATCTGCTGTCCTGAGCACCTCAAAGGTGCAGAGAAGGCAGCAGACATCCCAATAACTGCTTTTATCCCCTGTGTGCCTCCCTTCCTAACCTCATATGCTTTATGCACTGTAGGCGCAGGACTACAAAATTTAAACTATCTCCCTCTGCTGAGCTCTTAGGGGAGCATATTGAGGCCTCACAGGTAGTCTGCATTTGGTCATTTGCTAAGAATGGTAGATTTTGCAAAGGGAATCTTACTAATTTTTCTGTACGAATATTAAAGAATTAGAAAAATAAAAAGAAAAATATTTCCTTCTTCTCCAGTAAACTCTACGTTGTGACCAACTAATTGGTATGTGCAGAAGTCATCTTCTCATTTACTGGTTTTCACTGCCCACTTTATACATTCATTTTATTCATTTTATTTATGCATTCAGTCAAGTGAGGTCCTTCCTCAGCCTCTTTCTCTCCCTCTGCATGGCCAAGCACAAGGTCAAGGCGAGGATGGGAGAGGCTCATGATGCACCACCAAAAGCAGCTGCAAGTGGCTCAGTCCCTCCTTCCACAGCAGGTTTGAGCTCTCTGGACACAGCTGAGCCTCCAAACTTTCACCAGCCATGTGAAAGAAGAGGTTTTAAAGCCTATGAGGTTTTAAAAACATAGCCAGGCATACAAAAACCAACTGATCCTCTCCACCAAATTCCTGCTCCTTGATCCAGCGCATGGGCCATTGACATCAACTCAGCAAACTGGCTGAGGCTTATTTAGATATGGGAAAATGCTTTGGATTTCCTGGGGAGCAGATGAACTATTTTAACTGTAACAGGCATAATAAGCCCTAAGGCAAACACCCAGCATGGAGAATGGTCACCATTTGCTAAAGATGTAAGTGAAAATAGCAGGATTTTCGCAGGAAATTGAATTTGTCAGGCAATTTGAGCTGCAGTGTTAGAAGTTCTGGTTATAATATTTGAAATTTCTCCCTTCTCCTCACCCAAAGGCAGGCAAGGATCAGATCCTGCCAGGGCAGTGACTCTTATGCTTTGTGCCATGTCACCAGGGATCAGTTTGAAATGAAGATGTGAAAATCTGGCCTCTCACAGAGATGCCTAAATGCTAATTCATACTTATATTTTCTCAAATTCGGATGTTAAGTAGCCAGCTAGAAATAATAATACTATTTTTCAAACAGATATGTGTGAACAGTAACTCTAAATCTGGTTGGGTAAGAATGAGTGTGGTGTATATGTGTATACAACTACGTGTTTATGCATCTGTCCAGAAGTGGAATTAATTTATTGGACATGCAGTAAATAAGAAAATTGGGGTTTGTGAGGCTCTCTGGCAGCCAGGGCATGTGGGATTAATTAGTTGTAACAAACAATAGCCTGGCTGGGATCTGGGATGAAGAAAGAGGGGGATTGGGAATGTGTGATCTGCCCTTTGGCTGAGCAGCTGGTACTGATCAGCCCCAGCTTTGAATCACAGTGGAAATCATATGGAAGAGTCTGAAGGACACAGCACAAAACAGATGACATGGACTCAATTTATTTAAGCTAATTACTAAAGCTGGTGAGAATATAGATATTTATAATCTGTGAAATATTAATGTAGAAAGAAATCCTATTGAGGCTACTGGGGTTGTAATGCTGCTGTTTGGTGGGGGTTTTTTAATATTATAAGAATCAATATTTGGAAATACTCAATTCAGATAACAGAAATGTCAGTCTGCTTCCTTGCCCTTTAAATGACTCATAAATTAAGTGGTACTAGGTCATCTTTGGAAGGTAAACAGTGAGATTGACAGTTTCGTGTATATATACATACTTCCATTTTCTAATTCCATCCTTGTTTGTACAGGCCTCTCTCCAAAGCCCACTCAAATCAGGGGAAAGAACCTTGTTAACATCAATGTTTTTCTTTTATGAGGCCTCTAATAGAGTTTAATACTTGGCATCTTGGCTACCATCTGTGGGGCAGATGCCTTCAGAGTTTGGGGGTCTGGATACAGCCCAAAATTCCTCCCTGAGGTGCCCAGGAACACTCTCAGTGCTGCACATTGCCCTGGGTTGGGACTGAACAGTTCCCACTGTCAATCCTATTGTGCCCAAATCTGCCACAAATAAATCCATAATTATTTTGGTTTGATTTACAAGGCTTGCAGTTCTTATTCTGGCCATGCTTCAATTCTGAATGCATTTAGAAAATGAAGGAGTAACGTTTATTTATGTGGCAGTGCTCAGGATGGGGTTTAGTGCACATTTGTTTTGTGTTTCACAGATCTCCCAGTGTTTGATCCCTGCACAATCAAACCTATGTTTGTGTTTAGTGATCAGGATTTCCTATGTCTTGTCTTATTTGGTGCTGTCCCCAGGCTTGATGAAGCCCTTCAGATGCATCATTGTTTACTTGTTCCATATTTGTTTATTTTTGTGTAATGTTGCCACCTGTTCAACAATGTAATTCTGAAGGTTTTTGGGTTTCTATTTCTTTTTAATTTATGTAGTGCATAGGAATGTCTTGGGTGGGTCAAGGTCTCACTGGAACATGTGTGTGAGGAGAAGTTAAAGGAAGGCAAAGAGAATAAAATGCTCAGGGCAAGCAACCGTGAAAATTACCTTGCAGAAAGAATTTGAATGTATAAAAGTAGACTAACAGTACATTAATTGAGGTGTTTATAAAGATATGAGATAATGAAAGCTGGGAGAAATCAATAAGTGAATGAGGAAGAAATGCTGAATCATAGAGATGTTATTCAGGAAAAAATGGAGATGTTTTGGTGCAAAATGGTGGTAAAGATTTGAAGAGTGTGTGAAGCTAAAAGCATGACAAGTTTATGGTGTCCCTGGCATTTGAGTGGTGAATTTATTCACTAGAAAGAAGATTTGAATGAGTGGTATGTAAGGCATTGAACTGACAGCTGAAAGCACTTGAGGTCACCAAGACAGACCAGGTTTCCAGCTAGATCAGAAGGAAACAGAAGGAAAAGGCAGCCTGTGAACCATCATTGCTTGCCAAAACTGGAAAAGATGGAAAGGGGAAATGCTGGAAACAGGCTGGAGGTGTACCTCAAGAGTGAGGGGGAAGTCTAGGAGCAAAGAGAGTCATCAGATTTTTCCAAAGCCATTTGAAGTCCAGCGTGTTGCACTTTGCTGGCACATGGAGGGTGGGGTAATGTCTCAGAGCCCTGGCTAAGAAGTGATTAGAAACACTGGCAAGGATCCTTGGAGTTCAAGGCCAAGGGCTGAAAGCCAGTCAGGGCTGGTGGGTGGTGTGAGTCTGGGTGGGAGCAGAGCCAGCAGTGGCTTTCGGGAGCGTGTCAGGAAGTGGAGAGGAAAGGTGGGAAGGGAATGGGGAGGGAGCTGGAAATGTGAAAGAGATTCAGGAGGAACAGGAGACAGGCTTTGGGGTGAGGGAACTGCATCAGAGGGTAAAAGGAAGGCTGGGAGATGAGTGTGTATAGGCTGGTGGAGAAGTGGAGGCTATTCAGTGATAAAGGGCTTGTACAGGAATGGAGAAGAAAGAAGCACAGGATGTCTCATCTGCCCAGCACTGCTGTTCTCTAGTCCATTGGTATCTTCTCTCTTAAACCTTGTAACTTCCCTCTCTGAGAAGCCTGGAGAAAGTGGAGCATGACCTAGAATACATATTTTAATTTTAAAGCTTTTGCTTAAACTTCTTATTATAGGAACTTTTAAGAATGAACTTACTGGCCCTGGGTCATATTCCATGAATTTTAATATGACCTGTATCACATCATAATTGCCAGATGTGACAAGCAAAGATGAAAACATGTGGCTTTTAATGAGCTTTCTTTCATTTGCCAGCTTCCTTTTTTCTCCTCAGCACTTACACAAATAAGTAGAATAATGAAATGTAACACAGCCATTCAATTTAAGAACCCATCCTTTAAAGAATGTCACAACAAAAGAGGACAAAAGATGACTAAGAATGAATAATGAGCAATGCCCTCAAAATTGGCCAAACCTTTTTGATTAGTATCTTTCCTTACCCATGGCTTCAATGAATAATGTAACATGAGGGAAAAAAATCAGAATAAACACATTTGATTATGCTAGAGAAAACCATTTTCCATGATAATTCTCCTAGCAGCCTCCTCTGAATTCAAACTAATTCTTGAGGTGAGAAAAATACCTCTTTAAAAACAGCTCTTAAAAAAAAAAAAAAAAAGATGGTTTCACTGAATAGATTTTAATAGTATGAGCCTGAGCCTGGGCTTGTTCCTGAAATACCAGCATATTACGAGTCACTCATTAGTTGAATTCAATCTTGGTTTTTAATGTTATTCTCTGTTCAGTGAGCTGGCTGGGCAGCTCAATCCAGTGGTTCACAACCAAATTTCACTTATTTCTTCTGATTTTGGAATGAAGGCTTCTGTCAGCTGTGGGAACTCAGAATCTGTCAAAGAGATGGAATAATGGCAGTGGGAGCTGTGGTGCAGAAGAAGTGATTTCTTGAATTTTTGATGTCTGAGCCTTTTCTTCCCAGGAGTTTTTAAGTCTTGCCCGTTTCATTGTCTGTGTAAAGAGCAGACTACCATGAGACTGGTTGTCTGAGGACAGAGTTGGGGTTTGAGTGTTGTGTTCACACAAGTTGTTTCTTGTGTTTGTGTTGTTGTTATGCAAAGGGTGCAGTAGATCTGGAGTTCTTGTCAGGCCTCTGGTGAGGTTATGTCTTGTGGTACTGTTTGGGTATGAAGGAAAAGGAGAACAAACGAAGCTCTGATGTACTCAAAATTATTTGCCTTTTGAAATGCACTTTTAAATTCAGTGCATGAACAATGAAACAAGCTCAGTCAGTTAAAACTTGGTTGTAATAACACCAAGGTCATGGGTTCAATCCCCTGTATAGGCCACTGACTTAAGAGTTGGACTCGATGATCCTTGTGGGTCCCTCCCAACTCAGAATAGTCTGTGATTCTTTGAAGGGTGTTCAGAGGACACTGGCCAGCCCAAAGATGGGTCTCTAACACTACTTTGGCTGATTATTTTTCTGGTGGGGATTTCTTTTCCTGAGCCACACATGATGCTAATCACTGAGCACATTTATCTCTCTCAGGGGCAAGCCTTGCTTTTCTGGAAGCCTTTCTCTATTTCTGTCAAATCAAAAGGTGTTTGGTGGGGTTTTTGCATGTCTAATCAAGCAGTGAAGAACACCTACATTAAACCATTAGTAAAATACACTGCAATGTTAATTCAGTACTTCTGATGCAAACAGATTTGCAATTTCCTTGTAGCACAGCAAAAGGAACACTTATAGTTCCATTCCCCTGTGGTTTTATCATCCCAAAGTGGGAAAGAGTGGGGTATTCTGGGTGTGTGCTCTGTGCTGGAGGGGATGGAGCACTATCAGAGAGGAGCAAGGCATTTTTAACTTTATTCAGTCACCAGGCAGTGCTAAATCAACTTGACAGGTGTAAAAGGAGAACTTGCTTCTCTTTTCTACCCAGAGCTAAAAATGGCAACAAAAAAAAAGGTGAGAAAAACAAGAGGGAAAATGAAGAGATGCCAGATGGTGACTCTGGGAGTCAAAGTGCCTGTGAAGGCATCAGGGGAAGTGTGTGGGGATCCCTTAAAGCATCTTTAGAGTACTGGGGTTTAGCTGTTAATCTCTCTAGCCCTGCTTGAGTTGGATTATGAAGGATATTCTGGTGGGTCTTCTGATGAATATCTAAGTCCTCTTTTGGACATAAAGTACTTTTCTTCTGGTGGGTGACAAACTGATGTTAGCAAGCAAGGATTTGCACCATAGTAGAGGTTAAATGGAGAGAAGGAAAGACAGGGGCCTCATTCCTCCTTACTTCAGTGGAGTTGAATATCTGATTTAGTAGTGAAAGTATTCAGATAGAGCATTAATCTTCTGTTTACATGTGGTTATTCACCTGGAAATGTAGAGGTCTGTAAATAATAGTCAACAACAGAGTTCTGCTCCTGCTTTCCCACAAGCATTGGCAGGATGCTGTGTTTGCAAAAGTGCTGCTGCATCCAACAGGCCAAACAAGGGACATAATTAAAGTTGTTTTATACATAGTTCATGTACTATACGTATCTTTCTACTTCTTTCTGCTAGACAGAGTATCTGCTCTGTAGTTTTTAGCTACTGACACATAAATTGCTTTCAAAGTTAATAGTGCACTTGATTAATGGAGCTTTATTGGGGTGGTGGTGGTGTTTAATTACTTACAGATCTTTTTGTGGTTAATTTATTTGTTTTTAAGTCTTTGTATATGACTATACACCATCTTGGAGCTGCTTGTGAATTATTCAAGCTACGTACCCTGGCAGTAATGTTGTTCTCCTATAATTACCATTATTCTCAAGGACCAAGTTCAACTAACACAAGCAACACTCCCTTCCACCACTGGTATGATCACCCCTTATGCCAGATTTGGCTCTAACACACTCCTTTTAACCACTAAGATAATTTTTAATATTGTAATGAGTTTGCCCAACACACAAGAGAGAGGATGTCTGAACATAGGACCAGTTCTCAACCTTCCCAAAAATTTTTCCCTGACTTAGATCAGAAACTTCAATTTCAGCCAAACAGCCTTTCATATGTGACTGCCTGCAAGTAGAACTTAGTACTTCAGCTTTTGACAACATGAGTTTTCTCCTTTTTCCCCTTAATTGTTTATGTGCTGAGAACTGTCAAAAGTTGGATTTGATGATCTTGGAGTGATTCTGTGATTCTAAGTTACAGTAAATAGTTATTTCAGAAACAGTTATGATGTATTTGTCATCACAAGCTGGATGTCAAGCCCTCTGTCCCAAAGGACAGAGCCAGTTTTATCCCACAGAGTATTTAAACTGCACTGGCTTTACACACTTTAAATTCCAAGCAAAAATTCCACCGAGAGCTTTGCCAAAAGTATGTCTGGGTTATATATGATCTGCATACATGGCTGGGGGGAAGGATGGGATTTCCCATGGTCAGTGTGGGGTGGATTTGGATCTGCTCCAGGATGCAGGTGACCCAAAGGCACAGGGACATGCTCAGTGTTCAGTGCCTGTCAGTGGAGCAGGAGGTTTCTCCTGGGTGAGGCAATAGCTCTTATGCTGTTGGTGAATAACCCCAAAACTCTTGTAGGAGTGGGACCAGAGAAGTCTTGTAGGTCTAATTCCTAAATAATCCAAATCATGGTGGAGTTAGTAGCATGTGGAATCCCAAATACTGCAGACACATCTGAATTGTTTCATATTGCAAATATATACAAGGTTTTTTTGGTGCTTGAATGCAAGTCAAATGGTAATCAGACATGCAGAGCCCCTACACTCTTACAAGAGGAATAGAAGGGGAAAAAAATTCAAAATATGATAAAAAATGCTAGGATGGAGTTATGCAGAAAAAAAATGGCACAGAGCTCTTTGAAAAAGTGCTGAGAAAATAGCACAGAACTTTTTCCTCTGCAAAGTCGTTCTGTATTTCTGCTCATTAATCCTGAATCAGATTTTTTTCCCTCCCAATTAACTAGTTGAAAAATGAGGAGTTTTATGCTCAGGGAAGCTTGTCTTCCCTATTCCATGGATTTTCAAGTGCAGAATTCCTATGCTTAGTAAGTACTTGCAGCTCCTGTGAGTGGAAGGAGGATGGGCTCTCCAAAGCAGCAGTTGAGTTGTAAGTCCCAAATCATGACCTGAACTTTTCTCATTAACACACTGATGTTTTGCAGTGGAGATGGGGACTCTCCTGGTGACAACATGGGCTGTTGCCAGCACGACACTTTCCTCCAGGGAAAGGATGTCAATCCTCGCTGAACAACTGGAGAAAAATAGTGTTTATCTGAATGCCCTCCTGAATATTCCTCATTAGGTCCACAGGCTGGGAGATACATTGCCCTCAGCTTGAATTTTTGGGCTCTCATCCTTGAGCAACTAGACGTGCATGTGTGCAATTTTAAACTCACTGATAACTCTCATTCCAACTCCTTGGAAGCTTCTGACACACTTTTCTTTGAACCAGTGAAGCCTCTGATGTGCTAAATGTGGAGCCTGTGATTCTGAATCTTTGCTGGACCACTGCTGAATTGTTAAACAAAGCAGAAAAGGTGTTTAGACAGAATGAATTTTGGGAATCTTTTGTGGGCTGCATAAAGCTGTAAGATTGTAAAGAGCTGGAATAGGGAGAAAGGAGCTCTGGACACACAGTCATTTGGGCTGGAGAGGTGCCCACCCTCAGAGATATTTGTCTGAACATTCCTTGAACTGCTTTGGCTCCTTTGCTCTGTAATGTGGAGCTGGAGCTTCCCTACTTCCCTTCTGGAGCTCCAGCCCTTCCCTTCAATGCACTCAGAGATACCAAGAGCCATGTCTTTCTCATGGCAGTTTTAGCCTTTCTCTTTCTGCAGGCAGGAAGCTCAGAGGCTTGTGAAAATGCTGAGTGCTCAAAGTTTAAAAGGTATTAACTAGGCTTTTAAATCCATGGAATCCTGGTGCTTGAGGCACCTTTTAATATATTTATTTAGTTATTTCCTAAACTGATTCTTCCATGGTTAGTTTAAGGACGTGTAGAGAGGGAGAAGTAAACAGAGGGACTCTGGGATATGCAAAGTGCCATCTTTGTGATGGACTGTCCTAGTTTAGCAGGTGGGACCAGTTGGCACTGTGTGGGGGTGATCAAGGCTGTGTATTCTACCCCCTCTA
>JAWWEV010000169.1:32443389-32498919 GCA_035583235.1 Hafferia zeledoni | reverse complement strand
TATTATTATTATTAAATTGTAGCTCTGATTTATAATCTCTCTCGTGTTGAGTTCATTTCTCCTACTGGTTTACCTTGAAACCAGCACATGGACCCATGAAAGTTAAAAAGTCATCAGGAAGATGAAGTCCTTGAGAAGATGAGCAAAAGCTCATGGGAAGCACAGCTGATGAAATGTGGGAAAGGGAGAGCTTGGTCGCAGAGGGTGTTTTCTGAGCTCCTTTAAAAATCCTGCCTTTTTCTAAAATTACTTTAGGGAGTAACTGATTGGCAATGCAAGCTGGGCTTAGACTTCATCAGTGGCATATTTTCCAGTGGGGTGTGTCCCCCCATCTCCCCCCCCTTTTTTTTTTTTTTTTTTTTTTTTAGTAATTGAGGGTACTCATATTTCAGTCCAGTCATGGATTTGATTTTCTCAAATCTTAGCGATTTACTTGTTTCTTGAGACTTTACTTCTTGTTTCTTCAAACTCAAATCCTCTGCTTTCAGGGGCTTCTCAACAGTGCAGCAGATTTGACAAAGTGGGTTTAATGGAAAGAAGAAAGCTCTCCTATATGACTACCTAAATCTTTTACTTTTCTACTTCTCTGGATATATCCAAAGAAGCTCTGGTTATTTTCTTTGTGCACCTGGCCAATTTTTTATCCCTTCACTGAGACAGTTTTCCAGTGTTTGAGACTTTAAATGTATAAGCCACTTCTGACATTTTGTTATTTTCTTAGACTGTGCATCTACGATTTCACAGTCTATCACATGAATAATTATGTCAAATAAAAAAGAATAATTAAGTGAAAAGCAAACAACCCAGCCAAATTTACTTTTTCTTTTGCTCTGCTCTAGAAAATAGAAACTGATTCCTTTTTCAGTGCTGGGAAGGAGCACAAAGTTTGAGTTCAGGGTAATTATAACCACACAACTTTCTTCTGAAATCACTGTCTGAGCAACAGCTCCAGGCACTGCAATGACTTCTATGCTGTGTGAGAAGTGTTTGGGTTTATTCATTCCTCTTATTATTTCACATGAAATAATAACAACAGATGTGATGTTTGAAAAAGATAGATGTATAAAAATCTAAACTCCCTGCTAGGGCAGACACACCAGGTCTCCATAAAACTCAGACTTACACTTTATAAAAGGTTTCAAAACCAAGTTGGATTGGTTTTAGGTATTTCCTGTCACAGGCTCTCTATATAGGTCGAGTATTTATCCCAGATGTGCAACCTGGAGGAGGGCTCAGAGCAACTGAGAGCAGCCTGTGGAGGGTGAGGACACCCAGGCACACCCCGAGGCTCAAGCAGTGCTGCCACCACCTCAACGATGTCCCCTCCCACTGGCACAGCTGCTGCTGCTGGAGGAGCAAGGATAGTAATTCCAAGGGTTGCAACCCCAGGTGGGTGCTGGGTGTGATGGTGGGCTTGGCAATCCCTGCTGAAGTGGTCAGCCCATCTTTGAGGGTCTTGTTCCTTGTGCATGGAGGTAAATTTTAATGTCACTTTAAATGGGAAGATTTAAAATGGATAAGGATGGGTTTTTCCCAAGGCAGCAGAGCAGGACTGACTGTTGGAAAGATGATCCTGTACAACTCACACAGGTCTCACTGCAGATACAAATTGCTCCTAGTCTACATTCTGTTGGTAATTGCATATTTTTAGTCTTAATCATAAAAAAAAAAGAAAGATGAAGACATTTCAACTCTCAGCAAAGATGACTGATGACTCTCTGCTGCCTAAAGGCACAGCTCATGCTACTTCATCATCCTGGCTCCCATCAGGAGCTAAGTCAGGAAGCTAAACTGGTAGAAAACAGCCTGCTATGAAACCTAAATCTGAAGAGCCAAGTGATTGTATCTCCCTCAGTGATTTACTTGCGTTAGTCTTTGGGCTGCCTCCTCAGCGGAAGCTGAAGTATCTCTGTCAGTATTATTTTCAGCACATTTTCCACCTTGTTGAGGAGTAAAAAAATATAGTTTGGTCTATGCTGGAGCTTAACTTGATTAAAGTCTGAGTAACATTGAGTGGTATTGACTGTGATGTGGCTGATTTGAGTCTTTCTCAAGTGTAAATGCAGAATTGTGAGTGGAAGTAAGTGTAGTAGTGGGATAACATTTAATGGCTCATCACTGCTGATGAGAACTTTACAGTTCCTCAAGTTTTTCCTGCTCAGTGTGTGTGGGCTTCATGTGTGTGCTCAGGAGGTGAGAAACTGGGTGACACCATAGCAGTGCCATTTATTTTAGTGAACTTAGGTGTTTTTAGAGAACTGCTGAAGCTGCTCATGCCCCTCAGGTCTCCTAAAGCCCCAGGTGTGCAGTTCTAATGCTCGTGGTGGAGCATCTACACCCCCTTTCCTGTGTCCTCCCACTTGGGTCACCTGGGATCCATCTTTTGCTCCAAAAGCGTGGCTGTGCTGTAAAGTCCTCAAAGCTGGCAGAATTCTTGAGAAATGCCCATTTCCAGGGCCAGAAGTTTCGGTTATTTTCCAGTTTATTTGTGGTTTAGGAATTTCATGTCACTGTACAACTGCCCAGTGAACATGCTATACCAACTATGGATATGTTTACTGCTGCGTAAAGTTCCTCCTGCAGCTTTCATAGAGGGGGAGGTCAATAATTCCACCAGTTTTACACTCATACAACTTTTTTTTTGTGTGTTCATAATATTTTTGGTAAAATAAATAGAATTGCTAACGTGGTTAAACAAGCATTTCTAAGATGTCTCATTTATTGAGCTGGGGTTGTATCTTAAGATTGTAGCTATTTTTGGTCTTGATTTTGTATTTTTTAAGGGTATTCCAAGTTTCAGTGTTTATTTTTAATTGTTACAATTAATGTTCAGTGTAAAACCTTTAGTCTTGCAGCACACCTCAGTGATTTGACATTTTAAGCTATTTCTGCCATGAAGATGTGTTTTTAATGGTAATTTTAGTCCTATACCCAGCCATTGTGCGACTGGTCTGTCTCAGTTCTTTTCTCTATTGTTTGGCTGAGTCTGTTTGGCTCTAGAAAAAAGAGGATGGTTCTCATTTTTGATGGCTGTGCTCAGTTTTGTGGCTTTAGCTGGAATTACAGAAAGTCTTCTCCCTGTGCTTCAGAAAACATCAGAGGAGACATTTTTAAGTGAATAGCACAGAATTCAGCTTTAGTTAAAGCTCATAATGAAAAGTTAAGAATTGATATGATATTTTTCAGCCTGGATTTGTTTTTTGCTGTTAAAGATAATAATGTCTTCTTTAGAGTGACTAAATATACATATTCCTCTGTAGAGAAAAGTGAAGGTTTTTCAGGTGAGAGGGTACCTTGTGCCATGAGCAAGTGGAAGCAACTCTTGGGCTATGCCTGGAGTGATATTTAATATCTTTATGTGCTGATGGTCAGCACTGGATGCAGCTTGTCCTCCCATCATTTCACAAAATCACAGAATCATGGAATGGTTTGGTTTGGAAGGGACCTTAAAGACCATCTTGTTACATCCCTTGTCATGGGCAGGGACACCTTCCACTATCCCAGGTTGCTCCAAGCCCTATCCAACCTTGTGCACTTCCAGGGATGGGCCTGGACACCACGACCAGGTTTGCAATGTGATTCCCACCCAGGGAGATGGTGATCACCAGCAAGGTGATGTTCCCATGGGCAGTGAGGCAGAACTCCTGGGCTGCCTTCCTGCACTTGCCTTTCTCTTCTCCTCAAGAGACATTTGGAAAGAGAGATGAAACCAGTCTGAGACATGGAATAACCATGACTCAGTGTTTCCATGCCTACCCTCCTCTCCACATGGAGCAGGTTGCAGTCTGCAGGCAGGTGAGGGTGTGGTTGCTTCTTGCTCCAGAGCAGAAGGACCACAGGCATCAAGAAGCAGAGCCACAGGCTGCCTTTGTGCATGTGGGATCAGGCTCCTGCATTGTCCCTGTCACAAATCCCATCATCTCCTCATCAGGCTGTGCAGTGGCAGCTTTAGGCAGCTCAGGCAATGTATGTGGTGTCTGGGGTTTAGATGAGCCTCAAGTCTGAAGGCTTGGCCAGAAAACTCCCAGAGAACAGGCTCTCTGGAAATTCCTCCTCCTAGTTGTGCCAGGAATAATAGAAGCTCTTCCTGCTAAATGTTTTGTTGCATCTAGAGCCAGCCACAAACCTTTGTGAGAGAGCAAAAGTATGGAAAGTAATGAAAGAAAATGAAAACCTGTGCCTTCTGAATCTCAGAAACGTTTGGTTTCATGTCAGACCTGACTTAAAGGATCAAGATAATTCTTAATTTATTCTTTATTTGCCTTTGGTTGCTGAATTTTCCATCAGCCTTGGAAAGAGGACAAGAGACACTTTTATCCTTGCATAGAGTCTGTGCCTTGCAACATTTGAAGTAACTTTTGTGCCCAGTCCTTTCAGCTGCTCCACAGTGTTTGGTGGCATAAAGGATGGAAGTGTTCAGTGTCTTTGCATCATGGGATGGATCTGTGTGTCCCTGGCATCAGACATGGTGAGGACACAACGTTGGCAGCCTTGAAGCTGTTACAGGACTGTCACTCTTGTCCACTTCCCCTGAATCCAGTGGGCACTTTCCCTGCCCAGGACTGACCTTGTGCCCTCAGGCAGGAGCAGTTTGTACCCTCCCTGTAACCCCCTCCTCTCCCAAAGAGCAGGTTCAGTTTCTGAAACCTGGGTACTGAGAGACACATGAAAGGATAATGCAGCAAATATCTGGCTTTAGAAGCTTTAAACTAACAGAGGGCAGGTTTAGATCGAATATTGAAAAAAAAATTCATCCCTGTGAGGGTGATGAGGCCCTGGCAGAGGTTGGGCAGAGCAGCTGTGGCTGCCCCATCCCTGGAAGTGTCCAAGGCCAGGTTGGACAGGGCTTGGAGCAACCTGGGCTGGTGGAAGGTGTCCCTGCCTATGGCAGGGGTGGAATGAGATGAGCTTTAAGGTCCCTTCCAATCCAAGCCATTCCATGATTCTGATGAGACTCCTAGCAGGGTGCCCACCAAGCAATTTAGGATTAAAAAGCACCTCCCTTCCCAAAGGCTGAGAAGCTGCCAAAACACAGCTCCTTGGCCCAGAGGGCTCTTGAGAAGATGGTTGCAAAGAGGCTTTATCTGGTCATCAAAATCATCTCTGAGATATCAAATGCAACATTTGTGGAAGCCTCACTCAGGCTTTGCTCTCCCCTACAGCCTTTGAAAGTGGCCTTCCTGATTCAAGGAGGCTTTGGGCCAGACCTCCAACTAAAAGCTTTAACTAAAAGTTTGGCTTCTAACTAAAAGTGTTTGTGTCTTTTGTTTTTGCTGTTGTTGTTTAAAATCTTCAACAGCAACATAGGAATAAGTGTATGTTGCAGTGCTCTGATAAATGTTGCTCTTCCCTTCTGAGAGAAGTCCCTGATGTCTTAAACCTCCGTGCAGTGTTTGTTGCTTGACCCAGAAAAATATATAGCCTTGTTGTAATATTAGCCAATAATTAATGTGGTTTTAGGGTAGGAATTTTTGGCATCTCCTTAATTCTTTATTTGATTTTAGATCTGGGACTACAGTTTAGTATTTTAACTTCTGTACAGGGGAGTTGTTGGAAGTGCACGTTGCTCGCTTTGTTCTCTTAGTGCTCTGGGAGTGGGTTTTTCAGAAAAAGCAAAGGAACACAAATAAAAGCAACATGTGTGTGTTTGAGAAACCTTCCCCTGCCTCAAGATGCTCCTGCAAATATTCTGGGGTGCATGGGGGCTGGTGGCTTGAATTCAGGCTGGAAAAGGAACTTGTATGTCATTGTTAGCAACATTTTGGGCAGGAATGAAGTCAGAAAGCTGCTCAGACTGAAATCCGTGGTCTTGTTTCCAGGGAAAAGTTGGGCCATGACAAGTATAGACTGTGACTCATGAACATCTGTGGAAATTTCACACTTCCACAATCACATCATCAAAAGCAAAATTTAGCTAGACCACATTCACCCCCCAAATTTGCCAAGACTGTAAATATAAACTTTAGACAACAGAGAACCTTTTTCTGTTTAACTCAGCCCCCACAAAGGCTGTCCATCAGAGAAAAGCAATGAAAAAAGATTTTCAGCAAGTTGAAGGCCAGCAGAAATGTGCTTTTACTGTTATTTGACCTTGCAGGTTCATTGCAGTATTAAAGTACTTTGCATACCTGTGACTTAAGTATTACTTTACCCACAGGAATTAGACTGCCAGAGTTTCCATTAAAAGTTTTTGCTGTTGGAAGATGAATTATCAACCACACTTTTTTGTAGGAAAAATGCTAAATTTAGCTGTTAGGGTAAAATTTATTATATTGCCCTCATTAAGAATTTCTGTGCAAGGCCATAAAGACCTAAGAATAGTAGGAATAATATAATGAGGATTAAAATCTTCATTGTCATAAAACATAACTTTAGTTTTGTGCTTAATTTACCTACTGCAGGAGCTTCAAAGTTTTGCATCTTCTTTTTTAACTACACGTTGAAGTGTTTTGCTTAAACAAGACCCAAATTCTGTATCTGCCTTGGGATGGCCCAGAAGAAGAAACAAGGAATCAAACCCTAACTATGAGATGGGATTTTGCCATGAGATACCTGACTGCAAGGTGTGTGTTGAGTCCCCAGAGAGCAAGGGTTGAGTCTGTACCCAAGTCTGGAAGGCAAATGGCTTTATAGTGGGGAAAAAATGGTATTAATGACAGTGGTTTGTTGCTTATAGACTTAAAAATGGCATCCTAGAGAGTGTCATGCTGGCACAATCCCTGCTTCGCTACCAACAGGGACAAACCACCTCTACTACTGTAGGTACCTGCTGGCCCCTGACACCCTCTGGACTTGGGCAAACTCCTGCCACACCAAGGCCAAGATGTGCAGTGTGGGGTTAACCCTTTAAACTGAACAGCATCATTTTTAAAGGCACTTCAGTGTGTGCTGTTGCTGCTCACTGCAGTGATAACTTGGGACTTGCTGCGTTTCTGAAAATCATACTGGCAGTGCATTTTTTGATGGAAAATGCACAGCTTAAAGGAATCAGTTTCACTGGAAGGGTGATGAGGTTTCTTCTGTCTGTCATAGTGATGTCCTTCTGTTGGCTCGGTGGTGCAAATTCAAGCCCCAAATGCAAAATTACAGATACCAACAGTAAAAAATTCTGGCACTAAAACTTTGCGTAGAGAAACTTCTGTGTTGGCTCACCATCAACACTGCCTTGAACTCCTCTTGCCTTCTCCAAAATCCTGTGTCTCTGTAGTGTAACATCCTTTCTTCCCTCTTTTGAAGTGCAGGAGGATTCTCATGTGTTTAAAAATGCCAGAGCCCTTGGAGCTAAAACACATTTAAAATTGTAAATTTAAGTAGTCAGGGTACTTTCAACCTCCAAACATTGAGGACTGTCAGACTGCACAGGGCTGATTCTTCTCCATTTCTAGATCTGAGCACCACAGTGCATGAGGAGTTAGACAAGCACAGACTTGCAGGAATTGAACAGGATTATAGGTATGGCTCTTAAATTATAAGTGAAGAGGAAACATGATGCTTCTTCCTTTCTTTCCATTTGAAAAACTGAATGTACTCCTAAATTGATGGAAAACACTCTTTAAATAAAACAATCGTTTGTCTGCTTTGCCTCCAAAAGAAAAGGACAGACTGATTGCCTAAATGCATCTTTATTAGATACAAGAGCTATAAAGGCAGTCTGGGCTTATCTGGCAACCTTTATTTAGACTAAAAGGGGAATAAAATAAATGAATAATTTAGGCAGTAGAGATGAAGACAAGTGTTTTCCTTGCCCTGCTCATCCATATCCTTCTACTTTTGGAACTAACATGTTTCTAAGGATGCCTGCTGACACACTTGGGTCATACAGAGCAGCTCCAGACCACCAAGCTGGCTCTGCAGAAGGTGCTTTTTTTGCCCAGATGTTCAGTGGAAGATGTTGCATCAGTAGGGCACAGCCATCACAAGGATGTAACTGGTTCCAGTTTTCCTCACAATTGCTGAGATTGCAGGTTGAGCTGACAGTGGCTTGAGGGGGAGCTCAGCAGCACCTTCAGGTAGTGCTCTCACCAGGGGCCAGCCTAAATACCAGTGGTAAATTCAGATTTCAGGAGATGAGATTGTGACTGAAGTAATTCCTAAGTGTTTCCTGCTGCTCATTTGAAGGGAGAGGTGATGGCTCACAGTGAGGATGCACCAGAAGTGCCTTTCTGCCCCCAGGTACCACCAGCTGGGTGACTGGGAGAAGCATATTTGAAAATCATGGCCACTGAGATGTGGCCCTTTAGCAGCATCTCTAAAAATGGAAACCTCACAAGAACACATTGCAAGATACAAATGTTATTAAGCCTGAATCCAAGTCTTGTTTCTTTTTACTTCTTGGAATGAATTAATTTGATCCAGACATGTTATTAAAATGTCTTGTTTCTGAAGTGAATATCTGTCCATGGTTGCAAATCGCACACAGAATCATGGTTGGATAGGGGCCAGGAAGAGAGAAATGTCCCTAACTCAGCCTCTTCCCTGCACCTGCAAGTTTAATGCTTGTTTTTCTGTCTCTAAATGCTCTTGGTCCATTTTCTTAGTAAATTGTTATGTTCATAGAATGTGTATTTCAATGCCTCTCAAGGCCACAGTTGAATTTCACAGGTTTTCTGATGATAACTTTTTCAGCCAGTTAAACAGCCAAATAATTTGGTGATTTCCAGTTGAATCCATAAGGGCTGAACTGCTCTGATTATTCTTGCTGTCCAATTTCTGTAGCCTCCCCAAGGTTTTTTTCAAACTAGCATGGAGAACACAAAATCATTAAGACAGTCTTATTGATTGGGTGGCAATTTGCACTGTTATATGGAAGGTTTCTGCAAGTTAAATAAAATATATTAAGGCAATGCTTTAAAAAGCACAGATTTTATGAATGCCATAAATCAGCTTCTTTTCCCATATGTTTTTCAAAACAAGGCTGTCCTGGTTATCTCCAGTAGCTTTAAGAAGCAGGGGACACACACCCCAACAAAACAATTTATCTGAAATTAAATTCACAGTATGACTCAGGACTTTTTTCTTTTTCAGTTGTGAAATGCCAACTTTAGGTGGATTTTGTTTTATTATAATAAGTAAATTGGAGTTAAACTGAAGAGGCCACACTAAAAAATTTATTTATATTACAGATTGGTGTTTTTTTGTCTAAATGCTCCTCTTTTCAACCCTTTATTGGTGCTGGAATTCATGTGCACGTGGAAAACATTCATATTCCTAATGTGTTCATATTAAAATATTATGGCTATAATTAGAAGATATAATTTAATTTAAAAGCAAAATCAAATATCTTCTCTTGTGGAAAACTGCACAAATTCCATACATCAAATCTGCTGCAAACAATAGGCTTGAGGACTCCAAGAACATCATCCCTGTGCACAGATGGAATAAACTAAAGGTCAGTGGTCTTGTAGGGAGAATCCTGTTGCTCTGCTCCCAGTTTGGGATAATCACTGGAGAAAGAGGAATGAACTGTGGAAGAAATTATTTCCTTAATTTTCAGTCAGTTATTGGAGCACAATATTCAGTTTTTTTCTTGCTGAGGTAAAAGAAAATTAATCATTATGTGATTTGGTAAGTTAGTGAAGTCACAGCTTAAAGTTTAGTTCACCTCCAGAGAAAGCAAGTTAGGCATTCTGCTACTAATTTATGGATAACAGTAAAAATAATAAATTCCTAGATACTCCTGAATACCTGGATCTTAAAGATTTTACATGAAATATTGTAAGGGTTGAGCACATTGAGAAAGGACAGTGGGTTGTGAACAACCCATTGCAGAGTTGTCACCGGAGGTGTCTGCCCTGCCTGTTGAGTCCCTGCCTGCTCATGCAGCCTAATCTTGCTTCTCTTGACAACTCTTGCTAAATTGAGCATCCCATACTATTGGCCTGTTAATCTGATGCACTCACAGACAACTCAGTGAAGTCATCCTTGAAAAATAAAGAGCAGTGAAGCACCTTTATCTGAGACCCATAGGAACATTTTTGGGTCTATTTTTGGGCTTCAGTTTCTCTCAAAACAGAGACAATAAACACCAAAAATACCCAGGGAATTTTCCTCAGCCTGTAAATACCCATCTTGCAGTTTAAACCCACGGGCAGCCCAAGAATATTGCAGCTTTGTAGGAAATTAGTAACATTTCAATCTGGATAAAACCAAACCTGCTTCTTGTACATACACTGGCAGGTGCAAGGCAGTGTAGGAACCTCAGCCAGGTCTGCCAGGCACTTCCAGGCTCCAAAACTGTGCCTTTCCTACAGGACTCCTGAAAATAGGTCCCTGCACAGCAGAGAGCAGTGGTGGACAGGGCCTGGACATCCCATGCCTGTGCATCCTGTGGAGCAGGGATGTGCTGACTGCACTTGGGGCAGCTCCATAAACCTTTGCTGCACTTTGGTAGCAGCTGTGAAACACAAAAGTTTATTTTCTAACTCCCAGCAGTACCTGCAAATTGCCCCTTAGCTTTGTTAGGTGCAGAATAAACTTGGAATTGAATGATATTTCATGAACTGAGTGTGTAAAAGCAGTTTGCTTTTCTTTGCAGCTCAGACCTGGCATTGGTAGTTCTGGGTAACTTTTTGATGTCAACTGTTCACAAAGGAAAATAAACCCAAGTGCAGAAGCATTCTCAGGATTGCACCATGAGATTGATTGTCAAACCTGTCTTCAGGACTGAATTTGTTAGACAGGCAGTTCCCAGCTGTGCAATCTACTCCCAGTAGAGATCTGTCAGAGCCTGAGCCTTCTTCCAGGCAGAGGATGATGAAAGATGAAACACTCTATAAGGAAATGCAATTAAAACAATCAGCCAATGAAACCAAAATCCTCCCAGCTATTCCTTCCTCTGGCTTTCCTTATGCATCCTGTCTCTTTTCTGGTTTGGATGATTAAATCGAAAGCTCTTTGAAATGAGGAACTGTCTACATTTTGTCTCTTATGTAATACTAAGATCACTGTTGGTACTTTAGAAAATACATTATTTTTTAGCATTTGTCTTTACAGCCTCTAATGGAGACATTTGACCCTGGATTTGTGCGAGAACTTTCCTGAAGATGAACAAAGAAACAACAGCGTGCATTGACAGCACGTAATATTTTTCCTGAGGGATTTTAATTTGTTGTGAACTAAAGAGGAGTGTGGGAAATCTCATGTGGTTTGCCAGTTTGGGCATAATAGTGAAAAACTGCACCTGAAAGTTGAGCACAGCCAGGATGAGATTCCCAGGTACACTCTCCAGCCCTGGCACAGCTGCCCAGGGCAGAGGTGGAATCCCCATCCCTGGAGGGATTTAAAAACCGTGTGGATGTGGCACTTGAGGACATGGTTAGTGGTGGCCTTGGCACTGCTGGGGCAGTGGTTGGACTCGTGGATCTTAGAGGTCTTTTCCAAAATAATGATTCTGTCAACTATGATACCCTCATGACATTTTGGTGATTGGTTAAAAATATATATGTGGGATATATGGCATCTGCTTTTCTTTCTTTGAGGACTTGCAGAATTTGGGGCTTAGAGAAATGTCCCTTCATTTAAAAATTGCTCTCTTTGTGCTTATCCACTTCCTCTGCAGAGCTCAGCTCTCTGGCCTCCCAGACCTCTGCAACAGATGCTGTTGTGCAACAGGAGGGACTGTGATTGAAGTTTCTAGAAGAGATTTTAATTAGAAACATAACTTCATACAGTAGCTTGGAATGAGTACAGGGAAGGGGGAAAAAAAAAAATCAAAGCAAGAGTTGAAAAAGTAAATTCCAAAACGGAAAATAAAAGGGCATTTTACTGGTGTTTTGCACTGAAAAGCACTTGGGAGGAAATACTGTGCTTATCCATGAAAAACTGAAGCACAGAGCAAGCAGGAATAACTCTCTGAGACCCTCAGAGTGGGGTAGAATTGTGTTGCCTCTTGGGTTTTCTGAGAGCTGCCATTTCTCATTGCCCTCACACTGCTGTTCTCCTTTATCCCAGTGAGGATCCCATCCAGCTTGGCACTGCTGAGATCCACCAACTCGGAACACTTGTTTGTTTTGTGTTGGTTGGTTCTTTTTTTCCTGTTTAATTAAAATTTAATCAATCTTTTGTTTTGTAGATTGCCCTCCACTTGGTCTGGAGACATTAAAAATTACTGACTTCCAGCTCCACGCCTCCACAGCCAAGCGCTACGGCCTGGGGGCCCACAGGGGAAGGCTCAATATTCAGGTAACATCCTTTTCTCTCCTGAGTGGCAGAATGGCTTCAGGTCCTCCTGTTGTATCAAGAGAACCAGTGGATAGTTATCGGTTCTGACTACTTTGTCAGCTCATGTAATTCAAATGAAGGGGAAACACGGGAATTAGAGGAGTGAGGAAGGTTGATGGATAACCTTTAGATTTGTGGACAATTTAGAAAAATCTCCAAACTTGATGTGCAAAGGTGGAGGCAGCTCCCTTCCCAGCTGTAGGAAACCATCCCAGCCGCCTTAACTATCAGCCTGCAAGGAAGATCACACAGCAGGTTGCCTTTTTGCCTGTAGTTAATGACAGTCTTTAATTGAAAAGTGTAGTTTCAAGTGAAGTCCTTTCCCTAAGGCCGTTTTTCATAGGCAGTGATTATGCTCCCCAAAAATGCTTCAGTTCTAAAATGTGTCCAGCATACAATGTTGTTCAGCTTCTTTTATTTCATATTAAAAATGTGGTTAGGTGCCTTGCAGAACCAAATTCTGTTTTTCTATTTCTTGTGTTTCACTTTTCCACTTTATTAGTGCTGTTATTTGAATTACAGTATTTCCAGACTAAAAATGTTATGTTGCATAATAAAGTACAGCTTTTAAAACCAGGATATTAACACCAAGCCAACAGGGAAAAATCTAAAGTTTATTTAATTTATTTGTTATCTTTATTATTAGACCTTCCATTTGATTTTTTTTTCCCTCCAGCTGTAGGGATTTGCTGTTAGGCAGCTATGACTGGAATTAAGAGGGATGAGCTCTAATCAGCAGTGCCATCCCACATGGTGCCCACTGCAGTGTGGGGTGGGCAGCTGCTGGAACAGGGACCCCTCATGGCTAAAATCCCACTGTGTCTTTGCATGAACAAATCTGTGAGCTTCCCTATGGGGAAAATACCTGCCTCTCCCTCCTATTTTTTTTTTTTTTCATTTTTTGTTTTAATATATTAAAGTGGGTCAGAAAGCTCAGTAAACCACTTTGCTGTGTAGCTGCTGGAGTGGAAGAGCCAGCTGGAGGGGAGTGGCAGGAGGCCAGCTCAGAGGTGGGATGGGGCTTTTCCTTCCCAAGCCAATGTGCAGGTACAGTGGGCTGTGTGCAATGTGATATTTCACCTGCTGCCTTCACCTTAATGCCTTTTGAGATCCCAGTGAGGTAGTTTGCTTCTTTACTTGATATTCTCTGCTAGGAATAAAACCTTCATTAACACAAAAATGACGTGCAGATGATATTCAGATGGGTTCTAAAGCAATGCTTAGTTATTTTCTTACAGCTTTGTTTATATAGTGGCATCAGTCCAAGGGCTGTGGTTTAAATCTCTGAGTTCCATGTTGGTTGTGGTTGCTTATTCCACTCTCCTGTTAAAGTTCAATTTATTTAAACACAAGGTTGTCCATACTGGTTTAAGCCAGGAGTTCATCTAGTCCTGTCATCATCATTTATGCTGCGTTAAAATAAATAGAGGGGTGTAACAACCTTACCTATGAGTGATGCTTCCTCTCAGTGTAGCCCAGAGTCTCCAGCAGAAGCCAAAGGGAAGCAAACAGAAGTGAAGTGAATCTTCTAGGGCTTGGATTAGACCAAGTGTGATCCAAAGCTTTTACTCCTACTGAAAGCTTATCTGTACAGGAATTCCCTAAACACTTGCCCACTTAGGGTTACAGCTGTGGCTGGCAGTGTTAGAATGATAGGTTTGCCTCTGTTTTTCTTTAGGTACAGTTTTCTTTGGCATCAGTTAGAAATGAATAGCACTAAAACTTTTCCAAGTCACTCAGAATTTGCAGATCCCTGTCACTTGGGTTTCAGTGCCTGATTTTTCTTTGCATGAAGGCTCCTGAATTTCAGTCATATTTAGAGGGTATTTGCTTCTAACCAAGAACAGGTACCACAGGGGACTGATGTGTCAGATGGGTAATGAGGTCCCTGGGGATTTCTCTTTGCTGCTCAGAAGGAGAGGTTGCAGCATGCTGGGAAAAGGCAGAAGGCACTGGTATTGAGCCTGCTGTGTTTTCATGCTGTTTAGCACTGCACATGAAAACAAACCACTTGGCCCAGGTTGGAGAGACTCCTAGAGCCTTGTGTTCTACAGAAATCCTATGGACATGCTGTGCTGTGTGCATGGTGAGGAGCAATTTTATGGGCTGCTGCCCTTGTTCAGTGATCTGGATTTCAACACAGTCCTCTCACAATGTTCATGTGACCCTTGTGATCCTCCCCCAAGTAAGACAAAATCCTCTCTCTGCTCAGCCTCATCATCTGATGAGGAGTCAGCTGAGAAGCTCAGGGCTCTCCCCAGGTAACTGGCACTACCTCAATTCACAGGGAATTTGCAGAATAATGAAGTTTTTCAAAGCCTTCTGAGGGTTTCATTTGGGATTATTTTCTGTTTGGATCATTAGGAGCACATGAAATGAATCAGTCCATGTGTGCTTTATTCCAAAGAATAAAGCTTAGCGGAATTGGATAAGACCTTTTAGGATCTGCTTCTCTTGTGCCCTTGCACTGTGTGGGACCTGATTTTGCTTCCAGTCCTGTAGGAATGTGCTGATTAAACTGGGATTCTTGAGGGAAGGAGTAGTGTTAGTAGAGCCCCATATTTTGGTGGTCTAGCCTGCAACTTGGTAGTGATACAACCAATATTAATTTAACATCATCAGGAAAAATACTGGCATAAAATAATATTAATGGAGGAGCTCTGCCTTCAGGGATGAAAGTCATTAGTATTTGTCACTAGTACAATAATTAAAAGTGATTAAAATCTGAAATAATTAGTCAGACTATGTTTCTTTCCTCATTTTCCTGGTTGGAGAAATCCAAACAACACTGAAGATTAATCATGTAATGCAATTGTGTGAATGCAAACACATGCACGCATGTCTGAGGGAGACCTTATTGCACCTTCCAGGGCCTAAAGAGGCTCCCAAAGAGCTGGAGAGGGACTTGGGACAAGGGCTGGGAGGGACAGGACAAGAAGGAATGGCTTCCCACTGACAGAGGGCAGGGTTAGATGGGATATTAGGAAGAAATTCTCCCCTGTGAGGGTGGGCAGGCCCTGGCACAGGTGCCCAGAGAAGCTGTGGCTGCCCCATCCCTGGGAGTGTCCAAGGCCAGGTTGGACAGGGCTTGGAGCAACCTGGACTGGTGGGAGGTGACCCTGCCCATGGCAGGGGTGGAATGAGATGATCTTTAAGATCCCCTTCCCACCCAACCCATTCCATAATACCGTCCATGATTGTCTTTCCAGTTGTTTCACCAGTTCATTTTGAAAAGCTCCGTTATCAACACACAAGTAAAAGACAAAATGATTGAAGATCTCCTTTCAGCCTGTGTGCTTTAGTTCTTCCCTACTGGCAGTGGTTGCTATAAATACCTGGGATGAGTAATGCTCTTTTTTTCCCCCCTCCCAAACTTCCTGCGGTAAAATAATGTTTGTGATCATCCTGCTGGGAATGGAGAAGAATCTAAGCAGAGGTGGTTTGATATTTGGTATATTTTTACTGCTTCTCCAGCTGACTTGTGGCAGAAGGCTGGTATTTCTTTCTGCATTTGAATACATTTTGGCAGGAATATCTTTCTCCTCATTATAGAATAAGGCTTTTAGAACAGTGATAATGTGAGCAAATGTTTATTCTGTCTTGAACAGATATAATTTGGAAGAGAAACATTAATTAAAATACAAAGTCATTATTATAAAGGAATTGTAACGTTCATTTCAGCTTCTGGATACATAATAACAGTTGATTTGGTTTAGCTGAATTACAATTTTCTACTTTCATGCTTCTAGATAACTTATTCCTGAGTGACAGAAAAAAGTCTCTTTTCCTCTATCCAAAAAGTATTTTTTCATGAGACACTATATATTGAGAAATATTTTTGCATTTGACTTCCAGTGAAATAAAAACTGGGTTAGACTTTGAGTTATTCTTGAAAATTTAGCGAAGGAAAAAAGGGTTTGCTTCAGACACAGCCCTTGCTTCCAGTTTTCATTAGCTCCCTCAGCCTGCTACTTACACAGATAATTTAAGTTATCCATGTCATAACTTGAATCTATTCTTTCCAGTAATTCAATATAGATTTTTTTTAATTGAAGTAAACATCTTATTGAGGAAAGGTATCTTGATCTGTATAATTTGATAGAATAGTGGATATGCTAATCATACACACACCTGCTTCTTTTTACCTAGTCCAAACTCTTTTTTTAGCTTCAGAGAAGCTGAGGTCAGAAAGTAAGAGAGTAGGAAGAAGTTATTTATTGTTTATTATTTCCTCCCTCCCTCCCTCCTTTGCTCGCTCCCTCGCTCTCCTTTCGTTGCCTCTTTCTTTCTTTCCTTCCTTCTTTGCCCCTATTTAAGGCCATACTCTTTTAAGCTGTGGATAATTAAGACTACCCACATCTGATTTCCAACTTAACTTTACTTAAATCCAGTTGCAACCATGGAGACTGGAGTATGTGATTTAGGTTTTTTTTTTCCCAATAAACACTCTTTTTTTTCTTTTGCTTCCCTGATGAGCATCACAGCCATGAGAAATACCCTGAGAGTGAACAAGGACAAGGTTCCCAAGTAAAGCAATGAGACAAGTGGGTACTTGGCCTGCAGGAACTGGTGGAATTTCACCAGTGGGAAAGGGATGAGCAGAATGCTGGTTCAAGGTGCTCTGTAGATCTTAACACTTCCTGGCAAGAATTGGTTTTAAAGTCTCAGGCTACCTCAAATTCCATCTTATTTTAGAAAGCATTGAAAACTTTTCTTGAAAAGGGTTACAACTGAGTTCAGTGATCGTATTTGTATTCTCATGTTTTCCTGTTCAGTTCTCCTTGAAGAATTCATCTTCTATTGTTAATAGACTTTTTCTCTCTATCTTTGAATTTTATACAAAATTTGCTTCAAAGTATCAGACCTAATGCAGAGAAGTAGGTGGCTTAATTTAATTTTGGTAGGTAGAGGAAACCAAATAATTTTAAGCTGCCCTATCTCAGAATTGAATTTCTGAGAAAACGAGAAGTTTTAGGAATTACATCCATGTCTGTGTTTTGCAGCATTGGAAAAAGGGATTAAAAACTGCATCCTCTCTGAGTTAGACCCACCCAATGCCCATTTGTGTAGAAACAGTCTGTGAAACTCTTTATTTCCATTGGGAAATATTTAATGATACTCATTCTTGGAATTGCATGGATGGCAATGATAAATCCACATAAACCACAGCTGAAAAATCATAAGAATACATGCAGCCTCAGAGGACCATATGGCAAAGCTTCTGTGCTCTTTGGGGCAGTATCCACATTGGTGCCAAACAGTTCCTGGGCTTTAAGAAGAAAATAAATCTCTGAAGCCCTCAGATTCCACGTTTCATTAAATGATATTTCAGACTTATTTGGAATACATCTTACCCAAAATACCTTCAGCTATTTCTTTGAAAATGCTGAGAAGGCTGTTTGTGGGAGGGGTGCCAACATAAATTTGGGATACAGTTGGAGTACAGCAGGGCATTCCTGAATTTTTAACCTTTGCCACCCTAGTGATGAAAATTAATAGTTCTGGTACTGAGAATTGGTGGGAAGTACTGTTTCCATGTACCCTGCACTCTTCTTTGCTGCTTCCAGGGGAAAGGAGATTGTCTAATTCCTGAATACTATTTACATGGGTTGAAGCTGGCATTTAGGACTTTTGAAACTCTGAAGACCACATGGGTAATTTGCTCTGGATAAAGGTTCTACCAGGCCACAAGCACAGACAGGTCAACAGACTGAAGACCTGTTTGTGCTTTCTACCTTAAAATTATATGTAAGGGTTCTTAGTTTTGAAAGAGACTTTGCACCGTTTCCCTCCCTGCTTTGAGTAAAGAAATAATTTCATGGTAATGCTCTCAAGGGCCTTAAACTGGTGCCAAAGGAGTAAGTGGGATGAATGATGACTTCTTGTGTTCCTTTCTTTTTCCCATGAAAGGCCTTCGGTTCCTTAGTTCTGATTTATAGACAGCTTTGCCTTCTTTTCAGGCAGGTGTTAACGAAAATGATTTTTATGATGGTGCTTGGTGTGCAGGAAGAAACGACCCATACCAGTGGATTGAGGTAGATGCTCGAAGGCTCACCAAGTTTACTGGAGTCATCACCCAAGGAAGAAACTCTCTCTGGTCGTGAGTACATCTTTGCTTTTCTCTGTCAGAATCTGAGCTTTCAGACCAAGGAATTCATGCTGGGCTGTGGTTTGGTCTTCAAGAAAAAATAAGGAAAGAATGGAAGGGATCCAATGTCAAATAATTGAATGGGTGAAGAATAAAAGACAAAGTCATTATATATGCATAAAATATAAGTTTAAGGGTAGTAAACTTGTATTGTCATTATCTACATCTGGCAAAGGAATCAAGAAGATTCCCTCCAAATGTGGGCCTTTATGCTCACCTTGTCCAATTTACTTGTGCTAAACTTCCTCATTCTTTTTCCAATATTTAACTTAATTAGTTTAAGTACTTGTTTTGGGGCTTTCTATTTATTTTAGAATCACCACTCACCTCTGAGACATCCTAATCCCTGTGCAACCACCAACTGGTACAATTCCAAAACAACATGATTTTTAAAATGAACAGTTAATCCAACCTTTATAGCTACGCTTTTTACTTCTGAAGAGGAATTTAATATAACCAGAACCCCAAATCAGCAATTAGCTGGCAGGAACAGGACCTGGAGGTGGTGATTTGGGTTTTTCCTCTGATCTTTACAGTATTTCTTCAGTCTCACTGCATAATGTGAGCAAAAAATCCCACTTGTGCTGCTGGACCTTCTGACCAAGCATGCAGGAGATGCCCAGCCCCAGATCCTGGTCAGGTCCCTCACTTAAGAAAATGAAGGGGACATGTAATTAAAGACAAACCAGAAAAGTGCCACTATATCTAAGAAAAATAATACTTTTCTCTCTACAGTTTAATTTTCTGTGGTGTCTTGTTTTTTTTTGTTTGTTTTTTTTTTTGTTTTTTTTGTTTTGTTTTAAATTTCTTTTAACATGGCTGTGGGAGTAGGAGCCTTTTGGGCAATGGATTTCTATATTTAGCCCACATTGTTCTGGGTAAGGTAGATAATTATTCTGGCTAATTCTTATTCTTTCCTGTGTTCACCCTCATGACATTGCTGTTTCTATCACCACCAGTGCTGCACTGCTTCCTCCTGTTGTATTGCTATTTTTAGTTCAGCTGTGCTGTGAGTTTAAAGCAGGACTTGACACACTATTTGCAGCTGGTATTCACAGTCTTGGGGTGTTTTGGTTTGGTTTGGGGGTTTTTTTGTTGGTTTTTCTTATTTTATTTTATTTTATTTTCAATTGTAGAAATGTAGAATCACAGAATAGTTTGGGTTGGAAGGGACCTTTAAAGATCATCTAGTTCCAAGCTATGGGCAGGGAGTTTGCTTTTGCCCTCTTTTCCTATAAAGACCCCTGAGGATCTCCAGGAAGAGCAGGATTGGTGCTGGAAGAGCAGGTCCAGGCTCCTCTTGGATTTCTACTTGGATTTGAGGAAACCCAGGCCCATTTCTGTCTGATAGGAGCAAAGATGGTTTCAACTGGACCAGCTGCACTGTGGGGCAGGGCAATGTCTCTGGGAAAACATGTCCTATAAGACTGAACTGTGCCCCATGGAAGGACCAGGGAACTGGGGAGAAATAGGCCCAGAAAGGGGTGACCTCATTCCCTACTTGCAGTTGCACACAAGGGACAGAAAGACAAACAAGTGGCTTTTCCTGTCAGGGTGTGATGCCTCCATCCCACTTGGTGTCTCCTGATACAGCTCTGGCAGTGGGACTGGCTTCCCTGGAATCCACCTCAATTTCTCCCTTTCCTCCTCAAACTGAGCAGATGAAATCAGTGTGGTTGATGTTTGTGTGCTTTGTCCTTACATCTGTCTGTCCTTAGAGTTTAAGAATAGCTCGATACTCCCCAGGGAACCAAAGCAGATGTTCATGCTTTCAGAAGAGCTTAGGCTGATATTTGCAGCCCTCACCTGGGCCAGGAGTGGTGTCCTGGGGGTTTCCTGAGTCTCAGCTCCTGGGGACATCATCCCCAGAACAGTGACAGATGCTGCTTTCTGAACTCATCATGTTGCTACACCTGAAAGGAGAGGGTCTCCTAGGATTTTCTGTGCCAAGGATGTGAGGGGAAAGGGGGGAAAAAGTGAAATTCTGTTGTGAAGAAGATCTGTGCAAAGGGAAATTCAGTCTAAAGAACAGCAGACACGTGAGCTTGAGCAGAAATTGCCTTGGTGGGGGTTCAGAGCACTGGTGGAAGCTTCAGTACTTGTGGTAAATTTGGGAAACAGTGATCTCACTGCAGCCATAGGGGTTGCATGCAGTGAAAGAATTGACTCTTGTAAACCAGCCCAGGAGAAGCAGTGGGGTAGTACTTTATTGGAGTGGACAAGGTCCTTTGTGCCTGTTTTGCTTTAATGGACACAGTAAACAAAGGAGACTCAACAGCTTCCTTCCCTTATGCTCAGCTGCTCACTATGATGGTATCAAAGAGGATTGTTTATGATATGAAAGTTTGTGCAAAAAGGTGCCATTCTGTTACCTGAGGCACTTCCCAACTTCCTGAGGTTATGTGACAAGAACAGAGAGCTTTCCTGACTGATGGAAACATATGTTGGAGAATAATCTTATCGTAGGTAGGAGAGCCAAAAAACACCTCTCTGATCTGTGTTGTATCAGAAGCAAAAGCCTGCCAAGCAGGGGAGCCAAGGTAAGATCTTTATTTAGTCCAAAGCCTTGGAGACTTTCCCAGCATTATATATTAAAAATGAAAAATCAAGGGACTGACAGAAGGCAGGGTTAGATGGGATATTAGGAACAAATTCTTCCCTGAGAGGGTGGGCAGGCCCTGGCACAGGGTGCCCAGAGAAGCTGTGGCTGCCCCATCCCTGGGAGTGTCCAAGGCCAGGTTGGACAGGGCTTGGTGCGACCTGGGCTGGTGGGAGGTGTCCCTGCCCTTGGAAAGAGATGGTCTTTAAGGTCCTTTCCAACCCAAACTATTCTGTGATTCTATGACAGAATAAACACTTCGTTCACCAATGTTACATAATAGGGATAAAGAACAAGAAAAGCAACTTTTTTTCCTCTTTTTATCAAACAAGAAACTTCTACAATATGAAGATAGGCACTTAACTTTAAGTCCTATGTGAGTTTTTGTCTTGATCAGATTTGTACTTGTCCTGGTCCCTTTACTTTCGTGCTGCTGACTTAATGATGACACATGAAATGATGGGAGAGGGCAGGCAAGGACTCCCTGCTGAGTCCTGGTTCAAACAGCTCTGACCTTCACTGCAGGGCTGCAACATGTGAGTTTTTAGCAGTCTGGCCTTTGTTTTGCTTTGTGTGTGATGCTGCAGCCAGAGGTGTTATCCTGGTGGTAGATGTAACCCTTTATTCCTCTGCAGCAGCTCTGGCAACTGTAGCCTGGTTTTGCTGATGGTCCACTCCAACCAGAGTCCATTCAATTCCAGCCTTGCTAATTGGTTTTTTGAGCTTTATAGGCAATGATGGACTGAAGGTTAATTTCACACAATGCAAAGAACACAAAAAGGCGTGGGGTTGCCACTTTCTGTATGGTGTCAGGAGCTGCTTCACCTCAGTCTCTCTGGGAAAGCTGCTGTTCCTTGTCTGTCTCCCTGTGGTGGCTTTTCTTGCCCATCCCAGACTCTTGTGTTTGAGACATGAGAGCCTTGAGGAGGAAGAGGCCCAGTTGTAGAAGCAGCTCTGGAAAACACAGATGACCTGAAAAGAAACTTAACTTTGTTTGTAATGAATACTTGAATTGTTTAATCATTTCCTTTTTAAGGAAAAACACTTCTGAGTCAAATTTTTTGCTCAAGCTGCCTGGCTGTGAATTCTTTGATAGTCCCATGTAATCAAATATTTCTCCTTCCTTTTTTTTTTTTTTTTTTTTTTTTCTTATAATACGTGAACCCAGGCTTTGAACAAACACCGCTGGGTTTGAGGAGTCACTCCTTTTACCAGTCCAACAAAGCATGTGGACCTGAGGGCTGTTGCTGCTCAAATACCAGAGTCTTTCTTGAGAAACCTGAAATCATGGGAAGTGCTGTTTTACCACCATAAATGGTCAAATCTGCTTAGTTTATCCAGAAGATCTTCAGATGTTGAATTTCACAGAAAAAGTGAAGCTCAGCTGCAAGAACCAGAACTTCTTTTTGGGTTTTACACTGAAAATACTCCAAAATCAGAAGTGCCACAAATATTGGTTAATAGGAATAAAATCCAGTACCTTGAAAATGAGCAAAATATCAATTACTTTGTATGGCTGGATATTTGGGGGAGAAATATTATATGTAGTTCTTCATATTGCTGCCAATACAACTTTCAGTTTTAAGAACTAAGTATCTTTAAAAAACTGTTCAAGGCTGTTGAGTGGACACTGGTGCCACATATTTAAAGCAATGATGTGATACTTTAAAATATGCACTCTCTTGACAGAGGGAAAGGAATTATTAATCATCCTCAGCAGTTTGGCAAGAATCTAAAAAGCAGAGGAAACATGTTTCCCATAAATCAAACTATCTCTTGATAATTCAGCATCATCTTTTGTATCAAGAGAAAACCCACATGTCTAAGTAGAGTCAGTGTGTGCTGACAGTGTTGTGGAGCTTCAGGCTGTGTGAATGCAGAGGATGTTTTGGTCTTTAGAAGAGGGTGTAATATTGCAGTGAGTAAAATATATTTGTAACAATGCATTTTCTCTGAATTAACCTCTTAACTGTGTTAAATTATGCACCATCTCTGCATGTCATGGAATGACAAAATTCCCACAAGAAGAAAAAACATGGGTGAAATAATCTGGATGCTGGAATTCCAAAGCAAAATCCTGAAATGTTTAGGAAAAAATAAAAATACATTTACTTTCAAGTAAGTTCTCTTTAAAACCTTTCAGCCCCCTAAAAATATTGAATATCTTTCACTTTTATGCAAGATAATTATCTTTAGGAAAGAAAAAAGGAGAGGGTAGGATCTTAATTTTTAAAGTCTGATTTGAGTAGAGGTTGGTCTGTATGTCTTGCAAAATGCAATATCTCTTAAAAGGTTTGAGGAGACAACAAATCAGTGGTGTTGCTGCTGGAAGGAATAATTGCAATGACTTGCCTGTGTTTTTTGGGTCCAAACTGACACACTTTTAAGCTGGTCACTTTTGATCATCACTGCTGGAGCAGCATTTTAACTGGAAGCTGGTGTAGACACCAGGTCATGCTCCTTACTGTGCCACCTGTTTGATTTCCTTGTGCTGCTCAGTAGGGGTAGCAAATAATAAATATCCAGGAGATTTCATTTGGTCTGATTATGCGTTTGTTCAGGACAAGATACTTGTGATTGAATAGGGGAATAATTTTGCAAATTTTTTTTATAGTACAGCCTTATCCTCAGCCTTCTCTGTGTGCAGCCTTCTCTAGTGCAGCCCTTCCTGATCCCCCAAAATCCCTTTTGACAAGCTGTCCTTAGGGAATTGTAGGTCTGTAACAAGCTGGGTGCCTTCCAGAGATACAGTTGAGGATAAATTTAGGTCAGTGCAGTTTGCTTGCTGCTAATTTTGGCAGTACAGCATTCTGCTCTGTCTTTAGTCACAAAATGAAAGTGTTGCCCCACATTTCAATTTGTTGCTGTACTCACTGGCAGCCCCTCAGGAGCTCAGGGTTTGTTTTCAGGCAGTCTGTATGTGGTAAAATTCTTAGAATCGCAGACTCATTAAGGTTGGAAAAGACCTCTAAGATCATCAAGTCCAACAATTAAAATAATGATTACACTCCCAGGTTCTTATCAGCCATTCCTGATTATTAAGACTGTGATCTCACTAGTAAGATTGGCTTCATGAAAAGATAATCACATCAGCATCTTCAGTATTCCAGTAGTAGTAGCAGAAAGACCAGTGATAATCCTGCCAGTGTAACTGCATTAGCATCTGGGACAGTGTAGTGGTTATTTATAAATATTTGAGTTGTTTCTACAACATGTGAAAACAGAATTGTGCGCAGTACCCATGAAAGGTCAAAGTCCAGAAGTGTAATGCTGCATTTGAGAGCAGAGTAGAAGAAACTCTAAACCCTGTCCAGCTCACCAGTATAACTTACAGACAAACTTGCCACTGACTTTCAAGGCAGAGGCTGTGAAAACACACCCTGGTGAAACTTCAGCAAGTTCAGTGGAAATGTCTCCATGTTTTATCCAAATCATGTAGCAAAATAAGCAGCTGCTGTATGCAGACTTCAATTGCTCTGGTGCATTAAATCAGAGAAAATTGTTATTTGTCCTGACGGGGTGACAGGACTGCTGAGATTATTACAGCTTTCCCAAAGTCAGACTCACTGACTGAATTGTTCCAAATCCACAGAAATCATCTGAAGTATATTGATGGGAGTTGTAAAACAACCTGAATACAGCGTAGAAAAAGCTCCCTTGATAATTTTAATGTCACTGGTTATATATTAGATTAATGTTTATGATTGGTTTACTTAATAAGTGGTATATTCTGTTGACTGTGGCTTGGTGGCTCCTTCTCTTGGGCTTTCAGCTGTTGCAGTGCTGAGCCAGCCTTTGGCAGCTGCAGTCGCCAGTGCTCTCCATCTATTTGTTTTGCTTCAATCCCTGTGCCCTGTTCATCTTCCAGCTCAATTCTTGCCCCTCGCAGAGGATGTTGGCACAGCTGCTGATGAACACTCACTCCTGGCATTGGGGAGCTGTGCTGGTGAGCAGCTCTGGTGATCCTGTGTAGGTGGAGTTCTGACAGCACACTTAGAAATGTGTTTTATACTTTCACAGGTTTGTTTGATGAGAATGTCAGGGCTGCTGATGTGCTGTTGTGGGTATGATTTGTCCTGGTGCTCTTTTGCTGGAGCCTCAGTGACTCACTCAGTGACTGTGCAGTGCCAGGAGGGAGCTGGGCAATGCCACCCCTTCAGGGAGGGCTCCTGCCTGCTCAGCCACCACTTTGTACTGGGCAGGGGTTCTGGGGTGTGCAGAGAACCTGCTCTGCACCACAAAGCTCACTGGGGATGCTCAGAAGAGGAAGAAGAGCTTTTTAACCTCTATAGAAGAGACTCAGAATCAAATGAGCCCTTCAGAAAAGCCTCCATCATATGTAAACAGGCATCTTCTGCAGCAGATGACTCAGTTATTCCTCATAGCCTTAATTTGTGTATTTTGCATGTGCATTATGGATTTTTGCAATGGGAATGTTTGTGTGGGGGTTATGGAAGGGACCTAAAACTCCTTGTCCTTCCACTCATGCCCTGTACAGCCTTCCCAGACCAGTATCCCCTCTGGTTGTCACCGAGTGACACTTGGCCACATCTCTGCATGAGCTTGGTGGCAGTGAGCCCCTTCAGCACTGCTTTAAATGTGCTCCAAGCTGTGCACACAAATGGCACTGTTTGCTGGTTACTGTCATGGCTTTTTGTTTTCCATCTCTTTAATATTAATGGAAGGAGACAAAAAGATGCAGTGTGGCAGTACCTGTGTAGTCCGGATTTTTCTCTTCAAATACATGACTGATTTGCAAAGGTGAGATAGGAACTAAAAGGAATGGAAAATTTAAAATGTCACAAAAGGAGGTTCAGAAGAAAAGGAATCACAGCTTGGTTGTGTTCAGCAAATATAGAATGCATGAAAGGGGAAAGTCTGGTATAGGAAGAATTTCAAACACATGCAGATCTCTTTGCAAAGAGTAGCCCAAAATGATGAGTGTTAAGACCAAAGTCTTTGGGCAGTCTCTGACCCTGGCACCTTCAGGAGTTACTGTGTGAATGTACAACAGCAAAAGGAAACATCCTCAGCTGACACACATCATTTTGTAGAAAGGTCAGAAAGACATGGAAATCCTGGAAAAACCTGGCTGTGAATTGCAGATGTTGGGTGGGAAAGGTATTTGTAACCCCACTGCTCATTGAGGAAAGCTTTGAAAAATCTGTGCTGAATTCATTTCCAGCAAGTGAAATTCTGGCTCTGAGCTTTTGTTCATCAGGCCTTTGTAGGGCTGGGTTTCACAGCAGTAATTCATTTAAGTCAGTTAGGAGCAGTTTAAAAATTAAACATTGAGGTATTTCAATTATTTTTAAAAAATACCCTTGCTTGCTAGTCAATCTCCATCTCTTAAATCACACTTGTTTTAATTAGTTTCTAAACCTTGCTGGCCTACCTGTGGTTAACCAGAGCATTTTTTGTCTTGGTTTGTTTGAAAACTGTTTGGCAGTGGGTGATTTAAAATGTTATCAGCATAAATATTATTATAGAATATTAATATTAATGGTTTTACATTTAATTGCATGAGAGTACAAATTAACTTTTTAAGTAGAAAGCCATTTAATTGCCAGCATGCTGATTCTGTTGCAGGGGTACCATTTAATCTAAGGCTTGCCTAAGCATTTTTTTGGTGTAGAGATTTTGCTGTTTCAAGTATTTTGGCTTGCCTATTTATATATTATTGGAGGATACCCATTTGTTTGCCTGACTGGTACTATTTTATATTAATTTTAGGATTCTGTGTTGCAGATAAATCAGATTATCATGACAGCAGAAGAATAATATGCTCAGCTGGAGCCAGGTCCATTGTAGATGATGCTACTATGAATTCTGCCACTGTTTGCCAATATTATTCCCAGCATCTCATAGAATCCTAGAATGGTTTGGCTTGGAAGGGACCTAAAAGACCATCTTGTTCTACCTCTCTGGCACAGGCAGGGACACCTTCCACTAGACCAAATTGCTCCAAGCCCCATCCAACCTGGCCTTGGACACTTCCAGGGTTGGGGCAGCCACAGCTTTTCTGGGCAACCTGTGCCAGGGCCTGCCCATCCTCACACGGAGCAATTTCTTCCCAATATCCCATCTAACCCTGCCCTCTGTTAGTGGGAGACCATTCTGTTTTGTCCTATCCCTCCATCTCTTGTCCCAAGTCCCTTTCCACCTCTCTTGGAGCCCTCTTAGGTACTAGAAGGTGCCATAAAGTCAGCCTATAGCCCTCTATTCCTCAGGCTGAACAATTTCAGTTTTCCTCAGCCTTTACTCATCTTCATGGCCCATCTCTGCCACTGTGGGCTCGAGCTGCTGCTGACCAGAACCTTTCAACATTCCCCCTTGATCTCAAATCACATGGGGTTTCATTGGTGTGGAAAAGCATCCTTAGAGACTAGGATCAAAGTCTCAGCTTTACTCCACTTGCTGCTTATTCAGCTTTCCATGACTGAGAAGCTTGGCCTTAAGACATTACATGCAGCAGAAACAATTTAAACAAAATAAACCCATACCCAAATAGTGCCAAGTCTCAGCTGATGGACTGCCTGCAGTAGCCTGGCAGAAACCAGCCTGGCATCCCTCCACTGCTTCCCATTCCACACTCCCTGTGTGCTCTGCTGGGATGGGATTCAGCCTCGTGTCTCATCACAGGAAGAAAAGTCAGTAAATTGTTTCAGAGAAGGGGAGGCTGAAAGATGCTTTGTTGTTGTGGTGCTGTCCTGATGTCTTTCCCTCTGCTCAGCAGCCTGATGCTGCTGTTAGATAAGGGAAAGCTGATTATTGGGACAGGAACCTGTCAAGGCTGTAGGAGATCTGCTTTAATTCTCTGCTTTGATTCAGGTTTCCTCTCTGGGCAAGTTGCTTAATCCCTCAGCTTGTCTGGTTTTTTGGATGAAAATGGAAAAGCAGGACATTTCCATACATCACAAGAAGCTGAATTTGAAATTGAAGCTGTTCAAATAAGACTTGTCTAAAGCTAATGCATTACAGATAAAGCCCAGGTAATTAGTAATAATTTTAAAATGCACCACATTAAGTGAATTTGAATCATATTTTGATTTTTGCATTTACTTTCCCTGAAAGGAGTTGATTAATGTTGGCAGCGGATACTGAGATTTTTCAGATGGGTTCCTTCTAAAGAGATAAGACTGGAATACATTTTTAAAAGAATTATTAATGAGATGCACCTGAATCCAAAAGATTCCTGTCAAATCTGTACCTCATGATCCTTTTCAGCACTGATGAAATTCAGGAAGCAGTCCTGGTAGTGGCACTTTGTGAGAGAGCCTGATGAACTGGAGTTCCCCTTGAACTCTTGTTAATTGTCACTCAGTAACTTCTGCAGTGCCTCATTTTCTGCCAAGAAAGAGCTCTGTAATTAATGCACTCTTTTCTGCATGCTGGCATAAGACTTTCCCTGAATTTCTCCTCAGCTCCATAAACCCAACAAACTCCTGTATTTTTCTCTTAGGAGTATATGGTATGTCCAGGGAGATTTTATAGAGTGAAACCAGAAGAGCTGCTTTCATCCTAAGTGTTGAAAAGCTTTATAACTCTGTTTCAGCCTTCCTCAGACAGCTTTATTGTTCAGTGCTGATGGGCCCCAAGAAGATGTGACGTGATGTGCTGCAGAAATAATGTCCGCAAATCCCAACCCCATGAGCTGCATCTGGGTGTCATCAGGTAATCACACTGATGACATTCCCCAGTGCTACATCTAGCACAAGGCTTTGCTTTAGCTGTTGGGTTTCTCTGATGGATTTCCACGAAAAGCTTTGGATTTCTATGTCTACATGAATAAACCAAGCACCACGGATGGATTAAACCCTTCAGTTCCAGGAAGCACTGAATCAGATAGGTTGGAAAAGACCTCTGAGATGATGTAGTCCAACCTTTGACCCAACACCACCTCTTCTACCAGGCCATGGCAATCGAGAAGATTCAGTGTGTTGAATGCTCTTGCGCTGGTGTGTAGCTGTAGAAATATCTGGGATTTGAAGATACTCAGCTGCCCAAGGAGTAGGTTTTGCTCATTTTCCAGATGCTCTGAACACAAGAAAACACACTGAGTTCCCCTTCTCCATCATGGGGCATATGACTTCTAGGCAGAAGGGGACATTTCTGAGGGGAATCTGAAGTGACAACAGCCATCTTAGGTTAGATATTAGAAAAAGATTCTTCCCCCAGAGGGGGGTGGGCACTGAACAGGCTCCCCAGGACAGTGGGCACAGCCCCAAGGCTGCCAGAGCTCCAGGAGGGTTTGGATGATCCTTTCACCTCTTGGAGAAGGTCCTGTGCAGGGCTGAGGGTTGGACTCGATGGTCCTTGTGGGTCCCTTCCAACTCAGCATATTTGATGATTCTGAGATTCTTAATATTATCAGATGCTGTTTTTCTAATGGCATTGGAAAAAAAAATAGGGGAAGAACTGAAGCCCCTGGAGGCAGTTTTGCATGTAGTGCCAGTCAGAAAAGGATCTGGTCACTGTGATGTTTTTATTCTGCTTCTCAACACAATGCTTATTCCTTCTAGGCAAGCACAGTTACTACTATATGGTGTGTGCCCTAATGCATTAGGCTGATTTATCTCATTCCATGACCCTTTGAGGCCCTTCTGTAGTGCAGAAGTGCAGGGCTGGATGCAGCCCCATCTGTACTTTAATTGCAGGCTGCTTCTCACAAGCACGTTACCTGCTGCCACTCAGGATGGAAAATGTGCACAACTGGCTGGTGAACATTTTCCTCTGGGAGAAGTTTGAACCTTTGTAATGGTAGGGAGTGAGAAAATCCAAATACATTAAATGAAAGTCCCAGCTTAGAAATGTTACTGTGACAGCAATATTTTCTCATGCTTTGAAAATGAGCTGGTTCTTTTAAAAACTTTATACACATGCCATGATTTTCTTACAGAAGTCTCAATTATAAAGACTGTCCACTGTTATCTTGGTTTTATGATACTGCAGTGTTCTGTTTGAATTCCTATTGCAGATCGTGGGCAATGAATATGGATGCATTGTGCTTGCCCTCCTAATATGATTTGTGCTGTTGAAGTGAAAAAAGTTCTGTGATACTTCAGAAAAAATTAGGTTACTTGTTTCATGACATTGCTTCTTTTGGTCATTTAACCTGGTTTTTGCAAATGGCCGATATTAAAAAACCCAACAACCTCAAACCCAGCCCAAACCCCCAAATGTGCACTGAATATGTACACGACCACCACCACCATCCTTATTGAAACCCATAAATTGTGCTTTCAAGCTTTTCTTTAATTCAGAAAAAGCCATTTTATTCTTCCTGGAGTTCTGCTGTTGGCCATTTCACAGAATCATAGACAAGTTTGGGTTGGAAGCGACCTTAAAGATCATCTCATTCCACTCCCTGCCATGGGCAGGGACACCTTCCACCAGCCAAGGTTGCTCCAATCCCCGTCCAACTTGGCCTTGAACACTCCCAGGGATGGGGCAGCCACAGCTTCTCTGGGCAACCTATGCCAGGGCCTCCCAATCCTCACAGGGGAGAATTTCTTCCTAATATCCCATCTAAACCTGCCTTCTTTCATCACCTTTGTCCTGTCACTCCATGCCCTTGTCACAAGTCCCTCTCCAGCTCTTCTAGAGCCACTTTCTTTGCGAGCACTATATCTGCCTTTCTTATGGTCATGGAGAGGTTGAGGGAACAAAATAAAGTTCTTTGCAAGAGTCAGTAGAAACTTATCTACCATGTTGAAGTCACTGTTTATTTTCTTGTACATCATCCATCATTTTACAGCCAAGTACTAGAGATGCCAGCATGGCACTTCACAGATCCCCAGTAAATCTCCTATCCCAGGAGAACTTCCCCTGACAGGCAGACAATTAGTCTTTGCAGAGTGCTGCTAACTTTGTTACAGTTGTTTACCAAATATAAAAGTTGTGTGCATTACAAGTGATAAATGTATGCTACTTTTCATTACAGTAACAAAAAGTTCAGTCTGCTTGGCAATAGTCAAGATTTTTCCACTTAATCTAACATGAATGGCAAGATCTATTCATTGAAGGAGGCTGGTGAAAGATTTGCAAAGGGCTGGTTTAGTGTCTAAAACAGAGCTGGGTTTGTTCAGCCTTTATTTTTTGTCAAAATCACATGATATCTCTTTTTTTTTTCTTTTTCTTTTTTTTTTTTTTTTTTTTTTTTGCTTTTGGGGGCATTAGGATACACAGACAGAAGGGATTTTCCAAATCCTACCAAACATTTATCTCATCTTTGATTTTAGTTGTGTGAAAAAAAATCCACATAAACCCTCATGTCAATGCTTCCTTTTTGGGTAAGTCTGGACATCAGTTTGAATCTTCTGTGTAAGTAGGATCACTCTTACTCAGAAAATGAAATAGCAGATGGAAAGCTAAAGTTATTTCTGCTGCCATGCATTGGCTTAGGCATTACCTGAAGGTCACCGTTTTGTACAAGATGAAGCTTGGGCTGATCTTGTGGCTCATAATTTTGCTCTTGTTCCATCCCTGCCCCTTTTTTGGTCTTCACTAGGAGCCTGATTCTCTTCAGTGAGCACTAAAAGTTTGGGTTGTCCCTTTAAACACAAGCACAGTGAGATCTCTGTGTATGTTCATAGGTAGTTTGCTAATAGGATCTGCTGATTTAAAAACAAACAAACAAACCCCAACAACCAAAGTTGTATTTCTTTGGGTGTAGTACAAGGAGAAGTTTTCCTTAGGTGTGTCTGTCCTTCCAGGTCTTCCCTGCTCCCCAGTTTTTATGCTCTGATGCTTCTCCCATAACTGCCCAATGGCCCCTGTTCTCTCTGGTCCCAAGAGCTTTTCTTACCCTGTTTTCCCTCCCAGCAATCTGAGTGTAGCTTAGCTAAGAACCCACGTTGAAGAATGACAGCCCTAGAGCCTGCTGGATACACATAATCAGTTCATATACATAAATACAGAATTTAATCATCCTGGACAGACTTTGTGGTACAAACCTACCTCCAAGCCACAACTCTCCTCCAAGGCCCTGCCTACAGAAATCAGGAAGGTGTTAGGGGAAAAAACAAATTACTGCTGCTTTTTCTTACAGATATGAGAGGAGAGTTGGGTATTACATTTTCTAGCCTTCTCCATGGGTAATGTCCAAACATTGAAAAAGCTCCATAGCTTTAACTCCACCCAGAATACAGGAAGCAGCATTTTATTTCTCCTCATACTCTTCTATAGCTGGAGCCAGACAAGGCATAAGTGAATTTAAATTTTGCTTTTTTGTATTAAAGGGGGTTTTGCTGTAAATCAGATAACAGGCCATTAGAAAGATCAGCCTGCTGAGGATTGATCTGGATATTGTAGGAGTGCACTAGTGGTGTGATCAATTGGACTCTGCTGTGCAGAGACAGAATTGTCTCTCTGTCCTTATCTCTTGCTAATAAAAACAAGAATGACTGCAGGCTCCAGTTATTCTTGTATTGAAAGAAATGGAAATTTTGGTGGTTGACATTCACAGACATTTCATCCTAGAGGATTTATTACTTTTTTTCCATCCTCTCTGATAATAACAGGAGAACTAATAAATGTTCTGTAGCTGAAAAGATGATTTCTGAACACTGTATAAATCTGTTCTAGATAAGCCGTTTATCCAAAACTCTGCATATAAAAGGAAAGGAAAGCAGTAATGTCTCACCTTCTGAAATACCAGAATATTATCTCATTGGGGTTTTGCTTCTGTGTGCTATGATTTTTGAATTGTCTGTTGAATCTGGATTTGCATGTCATTTTTGCAGCCAGCTGTTGGCATAACTTTGCCCAGTGGAATTTCCATTGCTAGCAGCCTTACAAGCTTGATTATATTAAACAAAGTGCAGTCATTCTAAGTTATGAAAAATAACTTTGTTACTCTTTGTCTTTTTCCAGGAGTAACTGGGTGACCTCTTACAGAGTGTTGGTGAGCAATGACAGCCACGCATGGACTGCTGTCAGAAATGAATCTGGAGATGTGGTGAGTATCAGGAAACAGGTGGTTTAGGAAGAAGAACAGATGTGGGAAAGCAGGGGCTGGCCATGTGGAGTTATAATTTGCCAGATTAGTCAGTGTAGGACTTAAGGGCAACACCTTCCAGTGGTCCCACTGATTTTAAAAACAAATCACACAGAAAGGGACCCAGAGTTACCCGTTCTGGCAAGCCTGGATGTATTTGCCTGTGATAAGATGTATTTCTTGTTGCATGGTCCATGCCAGGCTTGGCATCAGTTTGCTGATCCCTGGGCACATCTCATGCCTATTTCCAGAGAGAGGGTTTGGAGCTCCAGCTCCGAGGGGCACGAAGGGAAGGGACTGTGCTCTTTGAAGAGCAGCTCTGGCCTGAGCCACCATCAACCTGGGGCTGTCCCAGGCAATGTCATTTGTTTCTCTTCCCAAAACTGCTAAAAGGCATTTTGAAGGACTAATCTTGCCATTGTCCTGTGTTTGGTGTGCACAGATTTTTGAAGGAAACAGTGAGAAAGAGATCCCAGTTCTCAACATGCTGCCGGTGCCGCTGGTTGCGCGTTACATCCGTATAAACCCACGCTCCTGGTTCCAGGAAGGCAGCATCTGCCTGAGACTGGAAATCTTGGGCTGTCCTCTGCCAGGTAAGGGCCTTTCTCAGCTGATGTTGGCATGGCTCTGTGCCAAGACTCAGAAATTTCATTTCCTTTGCTTTTGATGTAATGTTTTAGTGAGTGGAGTCATGCAAAAAGAACTGAAAATATCTGTCCAGAATCACTGATTGTGTCAGGATAACTTTTCATATGCAACCCCATAATATCTGTAAGTGGCTTTATTGATAAAACAAGATTGCATAGGTGATATAACAAGATTTTCTTTGTTGTTTGGGCTTAAATGCAATGTAATTAATTTACTGAGTGCACATGTACTGGGGAGGCAATAGGATTATGTGTCGGGACAGTCACTTGCAGATGTCTTAAGCTTCTAAGGCAAGAAAGAACAATTATAATTCTATAGCCTAGTTCTTAATTTTATTTTTTTATTTTATTTTATAGGCCATAGATCTTCTCTGAAATATTTTGAAGGCAAATAATCTGACTGAACTAGTGCTTATCTTGTAGGGGGGAGAAGGGGAAGTGGGGGTGTAAGGAATTTCTGTCAAATTCCAAGTGTTATTAAATCCAGCATGATGCTTGGTATGTCAGAAGTGAAGGTAAATGGTCCTATGCTATGGAAGGCCACACAAAAAAACTCCTAAAAGAAACATTCAATACTGTAAATTCTGACAATGCTGTGATTCTGTTCAGCACATTGTAAATAGTCTTGTGGTGGATTTATGTCTTCATATGTGTGTGTGTGTGTGTATAAATATTTAAACACTTGTTTGCTCAAACCTTTTCTAAGTCACTGGCTATTCATCCCACTTCTCTGATCTGCTGGATTTTTTTCCTTTTACTCAAATTCTGGCACTTTGGACATTTTTTTACAGAGGGCTATGAGTAGTGTTTTCAGAAACACCAGAGCTTTCCAGAGCTTTCCATTGTTGCTTTTCCTGTTTCTGCTTCTGTTCAGGCTCTTACTGTCTCCAATTCTGCTGCTGATGTAGAGTCTCCACATGCCAAGCAGAGCTAGCCTGATTTTTGTCCTTTAGATGTTTAAATACTCAAGAAAAAAAAACAAACAAACAAACAAACAAAAAAACAACCAAAAAACCCAAAAACATAAAAACAACAGTTTGGGGTATGGAAGGAGTAATTCTCTGACAAAGACAATTTTGGGGGGCAAGTGCAGTAGCAAAACTTTGTAGCTGTGTTACCACAAAGCAATGAAATTTAGCATCACATAGACAACTGCATTTCTATGGGTAAAAAATACATCCTGGGTTTCATGGCAGTGCCCACAGGTGCCCTGTGCTTCTGAATTTTCATGTTTTCAGTAGCATTCTGATTGCTTTTAGCCATGGGTTTAGAACAGTCCAGCTCTGTGGGTTGGTTGGTTCCCGTTGTACCTCTCACCCTGGACGGGCAACTCCACAGCCAGTACTTCCCCTCAGCTCTTGTAAGGACTCTCAGGGAACAAGGATCTACCCCAAATTCCTGGGCAGGTTTGGAAAGGATCCACCCTGTATAAACCAGGGTGTGAAGGAAAAGTCAGGCTTTCTTCAGCACCATGACCTTACTGGCACACAGGACACACAGAGAGGTCTCCAGGGATGACAGAGGCGGCACAGGGATAACAGAGATGGCACTCAAACCATTTTGGAGGGCACTTTGTAGGGAAATTCTCATGGTTCTTTTCTATTCCCTAAAACTGTACCTAAACAGGAAAGAGCAAAAATGTCAGTACTTGGGAAGGTGATTTTTATTAAGTGAAACAGTTGTGTACTCTGGATTTTTTTGGATTACAGCCATAAAGGGCCAAATTCTGCTTAGCATTTTTCACCCTTCAGCTTCAAGGGTCTGTGCCAGTGGGTGAAGGTGAGAACACACCTGCACTCCCACAATTGCTGTGCTGAGTGCTCTTACAGCTTGTCACAGGTCTTGGATTAGTGTGGAAACAGCATCAGTGCATCCTCCTGGTAGTCATTTATTGAGTTAATTGCCCGCAGTGGCTGATTCAGTATATTCCTGAAAGAAAATACCAGAATCATTCATTGAGAAACATAATGGGAGTGGGGTGTGTTCATTCAAAATGTAATTGGACTGAAAGAACTAATAGGTTTTGATAAGTGCTGACCCATCTTTTTAGCTCAGAAAGAACTGACATTTCTTTCTTCTCGCTCATTTTATTCATGGCACGCAAGGCCCTCCAAACAAAGCTGCTCCTCAGGTTGGAGAGGCCTTTCCACGCACGTTTTCTTCCTGTAGGACATGGCATTTTTTGCAGTTCCCTCTGAGTGGTTTCCTCACTCTTTATTGGTGTCATCTTGCTCATTCTGAGTTGGATAATGGAATGGTTTGGCCATGGGAGCAGAGACTTGGACATGACAGCGCTGCTCTAATACCCAGCATTGTTCGTGTGACAGAAATCAAGGGTTTGTTCCTGACACAGTTCCTTCCATAAAACTGAGCAAAGTCTCCTAAATTAATCAAAATCAGGAGGTGGAGCTCTGTTAGCTCCCACACCTCCAGCCTCTCCAAAGCCCCACAGAAGAAGTTATGTGATGCTCTATTTCTTTGAACACTGTCTGTGGGTTTGATTGTTTTGCACCCTGAGTGTGAAAACACAAGAAATTGAGTTGCCAGAAGGAGCAGTTTGGTCATTTTAGAGTTCCAAGACACCACATCCTCCTGAGGCAATGACAATGCACAGGCACATGGAGAATAGGGAAGTACCCCCTAGAAATAAGAAAGAAAGAAAGAAAGAAAGAAAGAAAGAAAGAAAGAAAGAAAGAAAGAAAGAAAGAAAGAAAGAAAGAAAGAAAAGAAAAAGAAAGATATTTTCCATGACTGTGAATTTCTTTTCATGTCTCTTAGACTTGTAATTTTAGATTCTATGTCTTCATTAATCTCTGAATAGATTAAACCATTTACATTCAGTCTCTGCTCTGTATCAGCTTTCCCTCATGCAGGCTCACAAGGGAGGATAATAAAGAAATGAGGAGAAAGTATAAAAGATAAAGAAGAAACCTGAATAGGATATTAATATTCTAGGAAAGCTTGTTAGCACTGGCAGAATGAGATGGAAATGGTTAAAGACAGGCAGGACTCATTCCTGTGGGTGAGGCTCTGTCCATAAAACCTGCTGCATGTGCTGGGTGCACTAAAAGTTGGACAAATCATGAAAAAAACACTATTTGGATAATTGGAAAAGAGAAGTTATGGTTATCAAATAGGTATTATATAAGATAATTGTAATTTTTAGCAGTGAAATGCTTATATCTTATCCATAACAGACACTTTTGGTGTATTGTAGGCTAGTTTGACAAAGAACCTTTTCTAGACTGTTACAGTAGCTCTGTAAAAAGAAGCTGTGTTATCCAATTGTGTCAGCAATGTCTTTTGGGCAACAGAAATGATGTGCTGTTTCACCAAGGGAAAGACATTTATCTATGGATGAAAGATGCCAGAAAATCCTACCTGTAGCAGATGATCAGAGCTGCCATTTCTCACTGGGCTAAAAAGAAGACAAAACCCCAAGCATTTCATTCTCTCTCCACTTCCCCAAAATGTTGGTATTTACATAGATGCAGACTGACACACACAATCTTTTGCAGTTGCCTCAGAGGGATGGATGTACTTTCCTCGCCTTTTCTTTCTCAAACGTTGGGAAAGTCAAAAAGAAATTGCATATGATCAAAAGTACCCTGAGACAGGAGAGAGAAAATTAGCTGAGCTCTTCATGCATTTATTTATATTGTAGAGTATTCAAGGCAATAGGCAATTACTGTAATGGAATAAATTTGTCATGAAATTTAATTTTTAATAGTTCTTATATAGAAAACTATCACTGGTACCATGATTATGCCATCACTTCCAACCCAAGATAAAAAATGAACTTTAACAAGTCTATAATGGAGTGCTGTGTTTTGCAGTGGGTTCAATCCTATTTTCATTCCTTCTCTCTTAATGCCAGGCTGCCTGGCCAAGTCTAGAATTGTGTTCATTTTGTATAAAAATGTGACTTTCTACAAGGATCTTTCATTATAAGTGGCCATGTAAACAGCAGTACTAAACTCAGCAAATTACTTCTGAGAGTTAAATTCCTCCTTAGAGGGACAGTTTGTCTTTGGGTTCTGCTTTTAACATCACAAAGCTAAAACTTAATCTTGGACAAGTTCAAATTTTTTGTGAGTTTGAGGAAAGACTGAATAAAAATGAGACCAAATGCAGTAACTCTCCTGAGAAAGGTCAATGTGTTTTTTTTCTCCATACTCATCAAGACAGACGTGCAACATCCCCCAGCAACACAGTGAGTGTCATTAAATGGCTTTATTTCACAGTTTATTTGTAAAATGAAGTGTATACTATCCCAAAGAAGTGTTAAGAATCCTCAGAATTCCCATTATTATCAGAATGAAGCTGCAGGAAATCATAAGAATGATAAAATGTTGGTAGAAAACGTTTAAGAAGCAACTATTGTAGATTAAGAGTTTGAGTTTCCTCTTAGCCATTATTGTCACTCATTATGCTTGACTGGAATTAGTTGTTGTATATTAGACTGTACATGAACACAAATAGAAAAGAATGAATTTATAGTTGAAAAATACTATTTTATTGCTGATTTTTTCCTTGCTGATTTGAGGTGTGATGTTAATGCTCATGAGACTGCCATGAAACACATCATGTGGAAGAAAACTTGCAATCACCTGATATGGCTGCCAGAGGATTTATTTCAAGATCACACATGTGCTGTCTGTGAGATGTTCAGTTCTGTGAAGACAAGTCAAATTCACTTATATTACACAGAAATTTAAAAAAAAAAAAAAATCAGTATTTTGCAAAGTAGCACATTGAGGGGTTTAAGACTGTCTAAAGTATTGAGACTGGGAGGTTCTTTTTATTAAAAGTGTCTCTGAATTGCTTGGATTGACTTCATTATCTCCTACATTTGGAGCACCATGTGAGTGAGCACCACCTTGCAAAGCTCCTTTAATACAATACCATTCAGCTCACAGCAGCAATTCTGTGAGAATGAAGCATAGAAACAAATCCTGTTAAGAATGGACACAAATTTTCCTTATTAAATGAGGGTCTTTTGAAAATATTGCTTTGTGAGTGTTGATTTCAAGCCATCACAGAGCTCGCTTCATACCTTTCTAGTGCCACTTACATGAACACTGAAAACTAAAGGAGTTAAAAAGACCAGCAGATGTTGTTGTGGTGACCAAAATACCTGTAAAGCCACAGAAAGCATCAGGGCTCCCCTGGTTGAGGTGCCATGTTGAGCTGTGGTAGAACAGGAAATCCCTTCTATGTGTCAAACTGCTGAGCAGTTGGGGCTCTCTGGGACTTGTTATGGGCAGTTTTCAGAGTCCTGATGCTGGAAAATAGTTGGGCATTACCCACCTGGAGTGCAGCTTCCAGCTCAGGGAAGCACAGGAAGGACATGGAGCTGCTGGAGCGAGTCCAAAGGCCATGAAGATGATGAGAGGGATGGAGCAGCTCTGCTGTGAGGAAAGGCTGGGAAAATTAGGACTGTTCAGTCTGGAGAAGACAAAGCTTTAGGGTGACCTAATTGAGAACTTGTACCTGAAGGAGCTACAAGAAAGATGGAGAGAGATTATTTATAAGGGCCCAGAGTGACAGGACAAGGGGCAATGGCTTCCCACTGCCAGAGGGCAGGGTTAGATGGGATATTAGGAAGAAATACTTCCCTGTGAGGGTGGGCAGGCCCTGGCACAGGTTGCCCAGAAAATCTGTGCCTGCTCCATCCCTGGAAGTGTCCCAGGTCAGGTCGGATGGGGCTTGGAGCAATCTGGGCTAGTGGAAGGTGTCCCTGCCCATGGCAGGGGGCTTGGAAGTATATGAATTTTAAGGTCACTTCCAAAACAGGCCATTCTGTGAGTCTGTGATTTTACAGCTTCCTGGTCACTTGTCCATCTTTACAAGGAATAAAAGGATGAAAGGAACAAGATGCCTCTATTGGCAAACTTCATTAACTCTGCTGGTGATGGAAAGACAGATTAGTGGTAGAAAAAGCTAATGTGTTGCTTTGTATAAATTCAAATGCCACAATTTTGCAGGATCTTTTCTCCTTGGGATAAAAAAGAGATTGTCTGAGGAATTCCTATGAATAAATGAGTGTATTTCTATTATAACTCTTCTGTGATTTGAGTTTCTGATCTCTTCTTGTCTGTTTTATTAAAGAATTTTTGCCAAATTGGACCCATCCAGCTATGCACTAGCCTTGTATGCCTTTGTAAATTTTTGCTTTAAGTGTTCTAATCTGTATTCCTGCTGCAGCAGAAACCCAGTGATCCAGACCACAGCAGAGCCTGGCAAAATATGAGTGTTAATTCTCTGGGGAACTGTCAAATTGGACTCTGTTGTCGAGGAAGGGCCAGAGACACAATCATTCTCACTTTACAATTATTTCAAGTTTCCACCAACTCTACAGCATTCTCAGTCATTCCCATGACATTAGTGTTTGATGTATGGAAAAAGTGCCAGACTTTGAAAGGAATGGGATTAAAGTGTTAGGAAAAAAATCGGTTGCTGTATATTTTGGCTCGTGGTGATACAGAAAACCTTCAACATCCTGACAGTTTTATGATGTTTATTTTTATATTTTTACAACAGAGGGATATTTTTTCAATTATGAAGATATTCTGTGGCACATTAAACGAATTGTCTGGGAAGAAGTGGGGGGGGTTTTATGATTTCCATTTCTCAGTCATCAACATATTAATGAATAATTTCTACAAATTAACATGGGATGACCTTTAAGGGTTGGGCTTTCCAGAGGCATCTTCAGAGTTAGTACAGCATTGTTGCTGTCATGGACTTGCATCACTTTGCCCTGCAGTGAGACTGGAAAAAAACCTAAAAATGCAGGTCAGTTATGTGAAACTTAATGCTGTTGATTCTTCAAAACTTTTATTTTTTTAAATAAACAGAGAAATATTGTTCCCTCACCTGATTACAAGGGCATGCAGTGATAGGACAAGGGGAAATGGCTTTTAGAAAAAGGAGTGCAGCTTTAGATTAGATATTAGGAGGAAATTCCTCCCTATGAGGCCTTGGCTCAGGTTGGGCAGAGAAGCTGTGGCTGCTCCATCCCTGGAAGTGTCCAAGGCCAGGTTGGACAGGGCTTGGAGCAACCTGGGCTGGTGGGAGGTGTCCCTGCCCATGGCAGGGGGGTTGGAATGGGATTATCTTTAAGGTCCAACCCAACCCAAACTATTCTGTGATTCTGTGATTAAGATCAAATTCAAGTCCATTTCTAAGTGGTCTTTTTTCAGAATTAAGTTCTCACTGGAAAGGACAAACTGCATTGAACAACCACACTATGTTGAGGCAGAAGGGTTTGGGGACATTTTTCAATCCTATTTGTAGAGCAGCTTTCAACTGACCTTCCAGCATTTCTGCTGTAGGTTAGGAAATGGAAGTGCAGACAATCATGGGAATAAAGATTCAATAAGTGATAGAGAACATGGGTAATGTTGCTGTGAAGCTTAATGGAATTTGCATGTTTCATTCCACAAATCACTTAAATAGTTAAAAAGACCCAAAGCTTTTAGAATTGTATGGGAATATTTATGGGGCTTAATGTCAGAAAAACAAAGTTTAAAAATGTGAAGTTATTTTATGAATTTTCTGCAATTTCTTTAAGTGTTTGTTGCTGCAGGATATTAACTATGTATTCTTCCTACTAAGAATTATGCTCTCCCACCCAGAAAAAATCACAGCTGTGGATGATAATGTTTAAAAAAACTAATATTTTTTTCTCTAGAGACAGTGTCTTTTGATTGTGTTGCAATAAGACAAGGTGTTACTTAGACTTCCATATTTCACTTTTTTTCCCCAATAATTTTAAACCAAAGAAGATGATTCTGTGTGAAGGGAAACAATTTCTCATAAAAGCCTGACAACCACTGGCTTGACAAACGATTACTCAAAATTCCAGATGTCCCAGATATGGCAAATTAAGGAATGTGTTTGGTGTTTTCCAAATAGACTTGTTTGACTCTGAAAATAAATCATAATAGATTAGATTAGGAGCACATCTATCAGGAAGTTTAAAGCTGAGCCACAACAGTCTTGGCCTGTTTTTTTTTTTCCAGGTGAATGGCCTGGAATGTCAAGGAGACAAAAGATTTTGTTCTATCCAAATATTCTCCTTTGATATTTCGAAATCCACAAACTAGAAACAATATCCATAAAGAAATAAATATGCTAATTTTTAAATAACAAAGACCTCTGACTTCCACAAAAGCTGTTTGGGAAGATAATCAGGAATGTTTAATATAGACAGTGGATCCTTTCTGTATTTTGCAAGGCATAGACTCTGAAAATCCTCATCAAGAAAATTCATAGATAATTCCTTGCAACAGTAAATTAATCAAGTGGACACAAAACATTTACTGTGGCTTTTTCCTCTAATTTGATTTTTCTTTCACTCTTTCATCTTGCATCTGACTCATCATTTTCCAGGGTCTTCTCCCCTGCTCTGCAGCCCCCAGGCTGCCCTTCTGCTTTTCTGTTGAGGTTTAGTTTTTTGTGCAGGTAGCTGTGTGGAAAGCTGATGCCTCCTGGCTTCTATCTGGATCTATGTGAGTTCATTTGTGCATTAATTAGAAATATTTCCAATTAGATGGTTGAGCTTTGCATTTGAAAACCTGCTGTAAGTACCTGTACTACAGTGGAATTCAGATCTCACCTTTCTTACATGGCATATAAAATTCCATATTTGAAATTCTTTTGTTTCTTTTCTCAGACCCTAATAATTATTACCACAGGAGAAATGAAATGACAACCACAGATAATCTGGACTTCAAGCATCACAACTACAAGGAAATGAGGCAGGTAGGCAAAGAGGCTGGTGGATGGAGGGTGGAGGGTGCAGCTTTTTCAGCTCTTCTGGAATCTGGATTCCACCTCTTAGTATCATTAAATGATGTCTGGAATGTATTTTTAAAATATTTTCCCCTGATTTAATCTATGAAAAGCAGCAATCTGTTAAAATCTGCAAATCTTAATTTGTATCTTAAACAGATGACCCTGCAAGACAGAGGGAGTATTTACACATTATTTTTCTTCCATGTATATTTGAGAGCTGAATGCCACAGTGGTGCCTCCTTTCAGATTTTACCCTGATTTAGCCATTATGTATTTCAGTGATTTTGGAGAATCAGAATAAACTATAGAGTCCAATTCCATATTCACAGTTGTGAAAATCAGAAGGAACTTTCCAAAACCACTGTTAGTATGATTTTAAATCTACCAGCCTTGTTAATCTTGTTCCTTCAGCTTCCAACAGCCAGCCTTGGTCTTATTTGTGTTATTGTTTTTAATCTTGCTTCATATCACCACAGACATAAATGTGGGTTGTCCTGAAGAAATATTTCTGCCCACTTTGTCTTCAAATATAAAGATAATATGTTTGGACTTGATGTGTGTGAATCACTTGCTGTGTGCTGAATTTTCAGGGTATTTATACTGCATGAATCACCCCTCGTTTTTATTGAGCAATTGTGTACTGAGTCACACATTTATTTTGGTAGAGATTTCATGGCCTATATTTCTGAGCACAGAGATTAGACAAGTAGAAACTCAATTGGCATAATTACTGTCAAGAACAATAAAATAAAATGTATTTTAGGTTGTCATTGCAGAAGGACAGGTTGGTCAGGTTAGAAATATCTTGGGGAAAAACTCACAGCTTTAAAACAGAATGTTTTCTGCACTTTTCCTACAAGTAAAAAGCTTGTGACTGTGTCTGAGAGCTGGTCAGTTGTGGACTGTCTTTATGCTGTCACCATTTCTGTTTTCCTCTGTGTCAAAATACTTAATTTATTTAGAGCTCATTAGATTCTAATTGGCTTCTGCTGGTGGTAGGCAGAAGATTGTGGGTTGCATTGCAACAAGTCTTACATCCCCAAAACTGTTCTTAGAACTTCAGTGCAAAACAGAACAAGTCAGAGTCAATTTAAAAACAAAAAGACAAAAACAAAAACAAACAAACAAAAAACCTCCCCAAAACCACACACACACACACACACACACCCAAACCAAACAAAAAACAGAAAAACCCCCACCCCATACATTATTGTCACTTTTTGTAGCTACTTCACTGCCAACCATCTTAAAGAAATGCTGGTTTTTGAAGTTATATATCAAAAATACTGAAGGAGGAGAGGCTGTTCCCTGGGCCATGTTTTAGAAAGAATATGCTGCATTGCAATATGTCAAGTCTTTGTGAGAGAGAGGAATTTTCTCAGTGTCAGATTATTTTAATAGAACTCTTTGGTTAGGAAGATGAAATTTATAGTTCCAATTTTTTTCTTGTAAAAAAGCATTCGATATTCTACTTCCAGTCAATGGGAACACTCATTGTATCTCGTGTGCGGAAGTCAGGATTGTTTTACAGTTTAAAATATTTATGTGATGTATTCATGCAGTAGAGGAAGCTGTTAAAATGTTTGTGGATGGACATTTGAGTACAACCCTGTCTTTCAAACAGCAAAACCAGATCGTTCTTTCTTAGGAAAGAGAAGTGTTAATTATGAAATCCATGTGGATGGATTTGACTCCTCTTTGGACAAGCCAGGCTCCAAGTGCCCCAGAAGTGTTAGATGTCTCTTCATGGTCAGCTGTTCATGGGCTTGGTGTGGTGATAACAGAGAACATTGAAGAGCACTGTGCATGTTACCCATTGAGCAGGTTGATCTGAGGGTGAAACAACCAAATGGGGAAGATTAAAGTAGGTCAAGTCAACATCATGGATTGCATGGAATGCCAGGGTGATGGTCTCTGGCTGATATTCTCCAAGCTCAAGGATGAGGTAGTTTCCAGAGAACCTGGTGCTGTTAATTTAGCAGTTGGACTCGATGACCTTAAGAGTCTCTCCCAACCTCAATGACTTTGTAATCTCTGCAGAGGATAAAGAGGAGTCCTAACCTGAAAGGTATTGACTGAGGGTCCTTTTGCCTCCTGTAAGTGTAGATGGCACTTAGACCTACATTTAATACACCTTTTCTGCAAAAGGGAGGAATCAGAAGCCAGTTTTGTGGGGTTTCTTCTTCAAAGCCTGCCTGCAGTGTTTGTCAGGTCACTAATAAGGTAAATAATTGGTAGTCACAAACAGGAATTGTCAATAAGAACTGTTGGTGAATGTAACTGGGGAAATGTTTTACAGTCCTGATGGTTGTTAATAAAGCCCTGACTGACTGTTGTCATCAATTGGCTTTGGCAGTTTGTACAAACAAAAACACAGTGACATTTCAGGTGACCTATAGTGCCATTTGTAGGAAATGGGTATGAGAAGATCAAATATGAAATATGTTTTCAGTATTGCATTTCCATAAACAATTAACTACCTTACTATATCCACACTGTTACCAAAAGAGTCCCAGTAAAATCTGCTAAAGAGGCTCTAATTCAGGAAAAGGCCTTTGGCTCAGAAAATAATCACATGTTTGCAATTAAAGAGTTGATGGGGAGTTTACTGAGGCCAATACAAATATTTCCACTCAATGTAATGTACTTTGAACTTGGTTCTACACATTTTTGTCCCTTTTAATGCACATTTACATACTTTCAACCACTCTTCTAAATTGATGTTCTTGGTATCCTGTGAGCACTGGAGTGCCAGGCACGTTAGGAAAGCTTCTGCTCTGGGGAGTTTTCGGAGGCAGAAGTTTCTCTGCTTGGTTTCAGAGACAGCTCTGAGAGGACAGGCTAATCTTTCCTATATCATAGCTTGTGATGCTGCATGGATGCAGTGATGCATCAGCCAGGATGGAATTTCCTTCAGTTTGAAGAAGGTGTGAGGAGAGAAAGTAGTAAATGAGACATTAACATTATTTATACAGTACAGTTCTAGCCTTTAGCTAAAATAGAACTTCTTTAAGTGTAATATCTTCTACTCAATGTCAGAGTGAAAAATCTAATACTTAATTCTAATGGACAGAAACATGATATCTGATCTAATCATAATCCACTTCATTCTCCTGTCAGTGGGACATGAACTCATAATCCCCACACAGCAGAACTTGGAGCTGTTTTGCTCTGCAAGGCTCTAGCAAGAGGTTCTTATCTCTGTATTGTCCTCCTGTTCTGGGCTCTGGTGAGGCCACACCTCGAGTCCTGGGCTCAGTTTTGGGCCCCTCATGGCAAGAAGGACATTGAGGCCTGGAGCATGTCCAGAGAAGGGAATGAAGCTGGGGAAGTGCTGGAGCAGCAGGAGCAGCTGAGGGAGCTGGGGGGGCTCAGCCTGGAGAAAAGGAGGCTCAGGGGGCACCTTCTGGCTCTGCAATCCCTGCCAGGAGAGGGGAGCTGGGGAGGGGTTGGGCTCTGCTCCAGGGACAGGGACAGGAGGAGAGGGCACGGCCTCAGGTTGGGCCAGGGGAGGTTTAGATTGGATATTAAGGAAAATTTCTTCCCTGAGAGGGTGGTCAAGCCCTGGCACAGGCTGCTTGGCACAATGGTGGAGTCCCCATCCCTGGAGAGATTTTAAAGCTGTGTAGATGTGGCACTTGGGGACATGGGTTAGTGGTGGCCTTGGCAGTGCTGGGGGAATGGTTGGATTCAGTGATGTTGGAGGGCTTTTTTTTTAACCCGAGAAATTCTGTGATTCTCTATCCATTGATAACATTTTTGATTCATTGTGAGCAGGTTAAGCAGAAAGATTTAAGGCAGTGGATCTCAAAAAGTTAGTAATTTACTCAAATAAATCAAGTGCTATAAAATGTAAACCAGTGTTCTCTGACTTCACCTGTGTGTTTCAGCTGGAACAATAAATGACACACCCACTTACCTATGCCCAGAACATTACAAAGAGTTCTGTGGAATTATCTGGGTGCCCATAATACTAGCACAGTGATGATGATGATGACAGTGATGAGAATAAGCAGGTATGAAATAAGACAATACATTGAAAACCCATAACTGATTATATTTTTCAGACTAGCAATGAGTTTAGATTTGCCACAAGAATTGTTTTTCATATGTGGAAAACCAATGTGTGAGATGAACAAACATACAGAAATAGCATCCTTTCAGTTTCTTTGCAAAATGATTATAAACAGAAGTGAAGCTTTTTACGAGAGGAATTTTAATGATGTTCTTCCCCATGTGAGTTGTGTTTCCACTTCGATTTGCTAAATGGTGGCATGGGAATTGGACATACCTAATTATTGCATTTTTAAAATCATCAGCCTTGTGATCATCCAATATTGTTTCTAAATTAACAATGTGTGAGCAAGCAGTTCTGTTATGCCACAATATTTCCTCAATAATGTATGCACGCTTGTTTATGAAATGATTGTCTAATTAACAGTCCCCAGGGTTCCAATTTGCAGTAAAGTACTGATTTCTTTCTCCAATTCCTTCCAAAGGAAAAAAGATCAAGACAGATAAATTCTTGTCGTTTAAAGCTATTTGCAAAACCTTAATATCAGTACAGAAGTTTTCAGTTTTGTTTATAAATTTGAACACCTGAAATGCCAGTGTTTGTTGGACAATTTAGACCCAAGATATGCTGATCTGGATGACATCTGTGTGACTCCATTGCTTTAAACAGAAATGTAGCCTCAACTCTATGCATTTTAGTATTGTATTATTATAGTTTGATTATATTTTGACTGTGTCATGCCATATCTGGAGAAAGAGTGAATAGAATGGATTTGGATGGGAGGAATGTCTCCACTGATAACATTTCCATTATTATTTCTACTTTTGTTCCATTTTTTGCTGAAACTTGATAAGCAAATTCTGAGGAATCTTTTATTTGCTGAAGGAGTTTATCTTGTGTTCAGGGAGTCATCCCTATTATAACTATTTCACTGTTTTGGCCACATCAACACTGACTTAATTAACAATTTTTCCATATGAGATTTCACATGGTAATGCAAGAAGGGTGGGTTTGATTTCTACCTTAGCAGAGGCAGATATAATCAAAACACACTGGGAGAAATCTTGTTTAAATGGATTAAATCCTTCTCTTTTCACTTATTTTGATTTAATTGCTGCTGCATAGGGCAGGGAGAGGGAAGTCTCCCTTCCTGGGCAAAATGTGTCTGTGGCAACCTGTAAAGTCAATGCTGTGCCACCAACACCTTGGGTCATCTCAAGTCCCTTCCCTGTAGTACATCACAGTGTCATTATTTTAATTACTCTGCATTATTTTAATTCCTCTCCATTGCATAATGTTTTAGAAACATGATAAATTCATTAACTAAACATAAAGCTTTTACAACTAAGAAATAATCAGAGGAGAAAATGAAGAGTTTTGCCACATCCATTTGGAATAAAGTAATTCATAGTGGATCTATTTTGATGCTTCATTGTCTAACTGTGTTTGTTTGGTTTTCTGTTGGCAGTTGATGAAAACTGTGAATAAAATGTGCCCAAATATCACAAGAATTTACAATATTGGAAAAAGCAACCAAGGACTGAAGCTGTACGCTGTCGAGATTTCTGACAACCCAGGAGAACACGAAGTTGGTTAGGATTTAGTCTAAATCTGTTGAAGGGTGTTGGGATTTGGCTTTTTTCCCCCTTCTCTTTCCCTGTATCTTCAGTAATTACCACTGATGGAATTATACTCATGGCAGCAAAGGTTTCAAATATATGTGGGAGGAACCTCAGTGCTGTATTTCTAAACTGGGAGGAGGAGGGTGAGCACAAATAGAAGACATTTTGAACATGGGATCAAATTCTTTAATTGTAATTCTTCATAACAATAAAAGTGAATTTTAGTAGTAGGGAATGGATTTTAGTTGTGGGGATTATGTAGCTTGGGATGGAAATTTACCTTTCTTACATGGGGTGAATACACACTATTCCTAATCATCCCTGGAGTATTTTGTTGTTGAGTGCAAGGACTGTGGCACTCAGTATAACCCTGAACTACACACAGGAACCTGTTTCACAGAAGGAAAAGGAGTCTGTGAAGTCAGAAATCAATTATTTGCAGTTAACTGACTGTTATCTCTCAAGACCCTTAACATCTGTCCCAGAGAACTACTAGCAATGTATCTTTCATGTTATTTTTAGTCTATCAGAACTGTTCAAATCTACCTCTAACATGCTGAAATTGGGAGTATAATTAAAAAGATGTTTAATGAAAAATGGATTTGGGAGGTTTTACACTGGCTTTAGATATCGCTGGTACATAAGTCTGTCGTAAAGTAGCAAGAGAAAGTAATTTGTTTCTCTAAAGTTTGCGCATCACTTTTGCAGTTAAGGCATTTCTCCAACTTTCCTTGTGTGAAACGTTGCTGAGTGACATCAGTGACATTTGGTAGGTATTTAATTTGCTGCTCTGAACACAATTCTGCTCCATGTGTTTTTAACAGGGGAGCCAGAGTTTCACTACATTGCAGGAGCCCATGGCAATGAAGTGCTTGGACGTGAGCTGATCCTTTTGCTAATGCAGTTCATGTGCCAGGAATACCTGGCTGGGAACCCACGGATTGTGCATCTCGTTGAGGACACAAGAATCCACCTCCTGCCCTCAGTCAACCCAGATGGATATGACAAGGCATATAAAGCAGTATGTGATTATCAACATCTCAAGGAATTCTTTTATTTATAGTAGATAAATAAAACATGCTCCTCTTGTCATTTTTTTTTCAAAGATCATATTTTACAAGCAATCAAAATTTAAAAATTAAACAAACACATCAAAGTAAACATAAACCACTGAAACATCTTGGGAGAAAGCTGAAAGAAACAGTATTTTATGTGACATTGGCTAAGAGGAAAATATATATGGAAAGTAGGGTTACAAAGACTGCCAGAACAAACCATACTGAGTTGTACAGATCAATGGGAACACCATTATGGAAAATGGAAAAGTCATGTAGTCTGTTTCCCACGAGAAACCAAGCTAAGCACGTGAATATTTGCATTCCTCCACAGCTGAAATTTAATAGTGCACCTTTAAGGAGAGCACATTGTGCAGGGCATTGTAATAATTCTGTCTGGAGGAAGACAGACATCAGGAGGAAAAATCATAGGGGCTGGTCAAATGCACTGGAAAATCTTCCAGAGAACAGGAAAGTCACAGTCATAGTCATGGAAGGGAAATGTGTGCTATTGTAAGATATATTTTGGCTAAACTCAAGTAATTATTCATGGGTTTTGCTTCACCTCATTCAAGGTTTCATACAAAATTAAAAAGTGCCAATTATTTATTTCAGTTAATTAAATGATTAGTCATTAATTTCTCCATATAGAATTACCTCTGGCACATTCCCAAACACTTTGCTGAGGGCTCACCATTTGTTGTATTCAGAATGAACATTTATCTTTTTCTTTTCCTTCCTTTTATTTTTTTTTCTTTTATTTTTCAATCTAAGGGTTCAGAATTAGGGGGCTGGTCTTTAGGACGATGGACTCAGGATGGCATTGACATCAACAATAATTTCCCTGACTTAAACTCCTTGCTCTGGGAGTCAGAAGATCAGAAGAAGAGTAAAAGGAAAGTTCCAAATCATCACATCCCGATCCCTGACTGGTACCTGTCGGAAAATGCCACTGTGAGTAGGGCCAGGGAGAGGGGAACACCAAGGCTGGGACATGCTGAGAGAGAGATTTACATTTCTTAAGGAATGAGTATCTTGGGGCTGAAGTTCCTCACCTGATCTGAGCTTCCTGTCTAGACTTCCCTGTTAGTCAGTGGAAATAAAAATGCACCCCAAAAAGACCATTAACCCCCAGGTTATAGAGGCAGGTCTTGAGGAAGGACCTGCTTCCTGGAGGATTCTCTTTTCCCTTGGCTGTTGTGAGAACCTGGAGGACTCAATACCCAACATTTATGGAGCAACAGGTAGATGGGGAGAAGCCCACCATGGAGCTCAGCCAGATGGATCAGACTTCTTATTTCTTCTTATTTGAAACATATTCTTACCTTAAATAACACAGTAACAGCTCAGGCATATGGAAAACCAATGCAGTGGCTTAGGCTGAACTCTTTATTGGATTGTAGTGCCAAAAATTTAACTTATTTTTGCCTGACCTTTTAAATATAATGGCAACTATTAATAGTGGCTGAGGGGAAGGAAATTAACTGTGGCAGTTCTTTAGTGCTTCAGAATCACAGGATAATTGGGGTTGGAAGGGACCTCTGGAACTGCTCTACTCCAACCCCCCTGCCAAGGCAGGGCCACCCAGAGCAGGTGACACAAGAACGTGTCCAGGTGGGTTTGGAATGTTTTCAAACGGGGAGACTCCACTCTGTGGGCAGCTGTTTCAGGCTTTGCCACCCTCCATGGAAAGAAGTTCTTCCTCATACTGAGGTGGAACTTCTTGTGTTTTAATTTATGGGCATTATGTTTAAAATGCATGGTTTTGGAAACTCATTTCATGGCAGGGGGAGCAGTGTCACTATGTGACATCTCTGTCAGTTCCTGCTCTTGGCCTCACTCCACAGAGATGTTCCTGCTCCATGGATTACTAACATGAAGGTTTTGATAGTTTTCCTGGGTTGTCTGCGACAATTTAAAGAAGCCTTTCTCCTTGGCCACATCTCTTCTGTGGGCTCTCATGCTCAGAAACCCACGGCAGGACTCCTGTGCCTGCTGTGCCTTTGACACAGATCCCACAGTCAGAGCTGCTCTCCCTTCCTCTCCCAGGTGGCCGTTGAGACACGGGCAATAATAGCGTGGATGGAAAAGATCCCTTTTGTGCTGGGTGGCAATTTGCAGGGAGGGGAGCTGGTGGTGGCCTATCCCTACGACATGGTGAGGTCCCTGTGGAAGACCCAGGACTACACCCCGACCCCAGACGACCACGTGTTCCGCTGGCTGGCCTATTCCTATGCCTCCACCCACCGGCTGATGACGGACGCGAGGAGGAGAGCGTGTCACACGGAGGATTTCCAGAAGGAGGATGGCACTGTCAATGGAGCCTCCTGGCACACCGTGGCTGGAAGTAAGTGTTGGTAGAAACTCCAGTTAGCAATGCCTTGCCTAAATAGGATAATGCCACCACTGCCTGGTGTACATTCCAGAGGCCACAGTGGTCAAATAGAGGAATAATTCCCCATCTGAAGGCCTTTTGACTGCATTTCATCCCTGATCAGAGGATTGAGCAGACACTGTCACTAATACCTGGTGTGTATTTGTTTTACAACCTAGTTTTCCAAAAGTTCACATGCAGGACATTAGTTTTAAGAATTTTGTACATTCAAGATGCTTTGTCAGGAGGAAACCAGCCCAGTCCAAACCCACTGTCAGCCTTTGCCATCCTTGACGTGACAACAGAAAAGTGCTGCTGAACATCAGAACCAATGTGAGAACCAATGTCAGAGTGACTCCAGGATTCCCTTTGAGTTGTAATAACATGCCAGAAAAATCTGCTGCTTGCCTGCCACCATTCTGCTTTTAAAAGGCCTGGACATCCTTACAACTAAATTTTGCATGTGCTCCATAGGCATTTCTGCTGCCAGGATAAATTCCAGGCTACATCCATCACCATATGCCCAAGCCTGTCATCCTGTTAAGGAGCATGAGGGGGAAGTTGTGTCCTGTGATGCAGTCAAAACATGGATTTCCAGGAAAGCCCAATTAGGAGCACAATTTGAACAGCATTAGGCACGGTTATCTCTATGGGTGTACACTTGGAGCAGACTTGGAATCAGGCACTGCTGATTCATCACAGTTCTGCTCAAAATCTTTGTGTTTTTATAAGTACCTCTGTCAAACAACATATTCTCTGGAATTAAGAAATCAGCCACAGTTCTGCCATCACTTGATGACACGAGGAACAACGGCAGCAGTAATGGCAAACAGATGCAGGCAAGTGTTCCTTTCACTGGAACTGGCTCGTGTTTGGAACTTGCAGGTACTTCCACTGCATAAACATTTTTAAACTTTGGACACAGCTTCTATGGCTTTTACATTGGCCCATGTGAAGTTAGTACTGGCCTGCCTCAAAAGGCTACAGTCAGTCAAGAATTAACTGCTCAAATATTTTTTCAAGAGGTTAAAAAGTGTTGGGTGCAATAGGGCAGGGGGGAAGATTGAACTCTTAGATCACAAGGCCAGTGCTTGACAATACATTTCTGTGCATTTCTGCAAATTCTAAAGCATACTCTGAAAGCTGACTTGACCACTTAATTATCTAATTTATGAGCCTAATTTTCCTAAGTGCTATGAGAAACATGATTATGAATCGATCCAGAAAAGACAACATTGGCCATGTCACTAGAAGCTGTCATATTGTTACATTAAGTAATGATGGACAATATGGGTGCTGCATATTGATTTCTTAGGACCAATTCCACATTGGATTTGCTTCATCTAATCTGTATTATTGCTTGATGATTCTTTCATTATTATTTATATCCTTCTCTGTTCCATTGTAGTAAGACTTCCAGGATATTCTTTAAGACAAACTCTAGAATATGACTTTTACTGCCAGCTCTTACACCTCCGACTCCAGAGTAAACCTCAAAAGAATTGGTTTCTGTTGCAGCTCAGTCTGCAACATGCAGGATGCTTTTAGTCTTCCGGTGTCTACTTAGACAGTGCAAGAAAGGCATTTTTATTGCTGATATACACATATGCATATATATATAGTTATTTTGCATTGCAAAGGGTTGTCCAAATGTGATTCCAGATTATTCCTATAGTTTTTCACTCTGTAGTTCCATGACTGTGTAGATGTAGCTGTGTACCTCACTATCTATTTTCCCTGTTAGATCCATGTGTAACACTTTGTTGAGCTACCCCCTGCTTGCTTCATGCCTGACCTGAAGGTGACACCCCAATAAACTGCTTGCAGAACCTCTCCCACCTGCCCTTTGATGTGGGTGGCATCTCCTCATTGTACCACACCTTGATCCTGCCCATTCCCTCTCTTCTCATCCATCTTCTTCCTGGTCTTGCAATGATCTTGCACAGACTTCTCACTGCTCATCCCATGGGAAAATTTATAAGGGATTTTTCTAGTTGCTTTTCAGCACCAAAGAGTACCTGGAGAAGTATGTGCAGTACAGATATCCAACACCTCTGTGCCTCAAAATCCAGCCATGTTATTTTCTGCACTGGGTGAACTGCACAAGAACAAAGATCGATTTAGTTTTATTTCCAGTGTTTCCAAGGCTGGATTTGCATGTTCAGAGACTATAAAAGAGTTGCTCTTGGCAACTTTAAACCATTTTCTTAAATACATGTATTAAAACTGAGCAATTACTGTGTATTGCAAAACATTTCACAGCAGATTAGTCAAGATGGGATACAGTATGTGAGGGGAAAATAATTGTGGCTGTTTCTCAAGTGGAGGGGAAGCACGTTTATGCAGAGTAGCACATGCTACTGGCTGATTTTTAGGTTTTCCCCATCAACAAGAGTGAAAAGCTGAACATCTGTATTATATAATCCTCCTGCTCTGCTTCCAGAAGGCACTGAGGGCTCGTTAAACACTTGACTACTGCTCTGTGGTAATTGGACAGGACTAGGGGGTTTGTTTTAACTCTTTTCAAACAGAAGCACTTTGTGACTGCAACTCCTGCTAATCCATTTTGCTGTTTCAGCCACAATGTAGCCTTTCTAAAAATCTTTGCCCTTGCAGGTCTGCAGACTAAACCAGCTGGATAAATACCCAGTTATATTAATGTGCATTAAAAAATCAGATCTGATCAATAGATTAAAAAGGATATGAAATTGTTTCCTTTTTATCCTTTACTGACAGGCATAAACGACTTCAGTTACCTGCACACCAACTGCTTTGAGCTCTCCATCTACGTTGGCTGTGACAAATATCCCCACGAGAGTGAGCTGCCTGAAGAGTGGGAGAACAACCGCGAGTCCCTCATTGTTTTTATGGAACAGGTAATGCACAGGAGTGCAGCTTCTGAGTAACTTGGCGACTCCTTTCAGATTGAGAGTTTCGGGTTTCTGGTATTTTCCTTGCATGACTAATTACGTGGTTGTTGGTATTTGTGATAGAAACCTTCCCTACATGAAATACTGAAAGGTCGCTGCAGTCAGGCTGGTTTGACTTAAGAGAATTAAATAATGAATCTTCTCAAAATTTGATTCATGCTTACCAGAAAGGGATACTAGGAAAAAAGCAACAAACCACTCGGGTCTGTTTCTTTATCTCTTCTTTTTATCTATGTCTTGCATTTGCTGCCTCAGGAACCCTAACAGAATTCACAAACTGATTCCCAAGTTAATGCCTGGAGGGCTGATAGGGGGTTAATAATGATATTTCAACGTTTTGTGAGCCATAAAGTAGGACTATAATTCACATATGAAATCAATGATTCGTTGCAACTTCCTAGCAGTACAACTGCTCATTGCTGTGCAATATTTACTTGCCTTTTTTATTCTCTCCATAGGTCCATCGTGGCATCAAAGGCATCGTGAAAGATGTGCATGGGAAGGGAATCCCAAATGCTGTTATCTCAGTAGAAGGTGTCAACCATGACATTCGCACAGGTAAAAACAAGAAAAAAGCAAGACCATCAGTGCAAAAGAACAGATTTATGGTTGAAAAGCAAATAAAAGACAATGCAGAACTTTATGGCAGTTTTCGGAGAAAAGCCAGTAGTCCAAGGAGAGTGGTGCAGAGGGATTGGTGCATGGGGAGAGTGTCACTTCTTTTCCTATGATGCAGCTGTGTAGAGAAGAACAGAGCTCTGGCTTTCCTCTCCACTCTTCCCCTTTCCCCCTCTTACAAAGTATTGAGCAAACAGGCTTTATCTGCCCAAGACCAGTCTAAAGAACCCTTATTGCTACTTTTCTCATGTAAATATAGTGCAAATCTAACCCAGAATAATGATAGCACTGAGAAATGAGGGTGCAGGTAATGCCTTGTTGGGTGAAGAGTGTGTCTCAGGCTGTTAACAGTTATAGGATTGTGAACCATAGAATGACACTATAATTAAGTTTGGGAAAGACCTCTGAGGTCATTGAATCCAACCCTTAACCCAGCACTGCCATGTTACCACTAAACCATGTCCCTAATACCACATCCATATTGTTTTTGAACATTGATTTTA
>JAWWEV010000169.1:32427986-32443289 GCA_035583235.1 Hafferia zeledoni | reverse complement strand
TTAACCCAGCACTGCCATGTTACCACTAAACCATGTCCCTAATACCACATCCATATTGTTTTTGAACATTGATTTTACATATTTTTATGTCTTTACTGGTGTTCTGAGTCCTTTATTTGCTGCCACTTTCATGTGCTTTGCCCCTGAGGTGAGTATTGACACATAAACTGATTTTAGGCTATAGAATATCTTAGACCTTCAGACTTCCAAAACTTTAATGTTTGCTGCAGTAGATGATCTGAGCCAATAATGAATCTTGGAATATCTAACTTAGTTTGTGATTAATTTCAGTGCTACTGTGTCTCCATTGTAAAAGAAAACATTGAATGACAGATATTTAATTAGGCAATAATGATTCTGCCTTAAACATTTCAAAATGAGACCACTGGGAAATGATAGCGGGGATTAAAGTAATCAGCTGTTTTTTCTTGTCTTGGAAGCCTTGGAAGTCTTGAAAGTCTGCCATAAAGTGTGGGTTGTATTCTGTTAACAGAATAAATGTATTGCTCTGGTGGAGGCTGAGTTAATGCAATATGTGATTAATCCTCAGTTCTCTGCACACTGGATTGTCATGTAAAATAAAAATCAACAGATTAAAGACAGTAAATGTGCTACAGGAAGGAGAGTCAATGGCAAATGCAGTGAATGTGCAAGATCCCAAAATGCACCTTGTAACACTGAGGGAATAATGCAGCTATTTACATCTCAACTTATTGCTGAGCTCCTATGGCTCGAGGCCATCTGCACTTGTTAGTAAAAATAAAAGTTCTTATTTCATTCTTTTTAATTTTTATTTTTAATGGGACGTTAAAGCTCACACTCTGTTTGGGAATCACTTTTTAGATGGGAACATAAAACTTCTCTGCTGTCTTATATTATACAGATAACAATACATGTCTCATTAGTCTCTGAAACCAGAGGATTTATGTTGGAGCCAAAAAGCTAAAATGACACATATAACTCCAGATAAAGGCAAATTGTCAGCAGTCTTCCTTCATTTATACCTTTTGAAATGAAAGATGTTTCCATTTAAACCTCTGAGTTGCCTTGATATAAAAATAGGCCAAGTAGGAGAAGAATTATGGCCACTATCTCTATTCATATAAGTTGTGTTTCAAGTGAGCCAAGCTCTGAGGTATCTGCTGTTTCATTGATACTTTAATCTGGTTGAGTACTCTGCAGAGCCAGACACAAGTTATCTGTAAAAGCCCTCTAATAATATTTACATGTTTGAGAAAATGTCTTTGCTTTTTCCTGTGGATAAAAAAAAAAAGGTCATGGAAAGCACATTGTTTTTAATTTCTCTTGGACATACAATGTATCTTGTGGAAACAGAGGGGTGCTGACATTCAGCCAACACTATTAATAGGCTGATTGAAGCCATTGATCCTGAGAGTAAGAGCTTAGTGGGAAATTATTCCATTTTCTCTTGATGCAGATGTAACTATTGATTAAGTCTGAGTGATTACATGTTGTTACAGTTAGATATGGACTGTGCTCTGTGAGGTAACCTTTGGAAAGAGTTCATCAACTGCATGAACAAACGCAACTGTTTTCCCCATGGTGCACAGGCACTTTTGGGGGTTGCTTCCTGTAATAGCACATTTTGGAAATGTCAAAGTACATATTGATGAAGAAATGTGCAGTTTCTTCCTGGTTAAACATTTCCGTGTCACAGCCAGAGTTCAAGGACAGATACACGTTTCTGTGTGATTTCTACACTAAGGCAGAATTAATTTCATATAATGTTTAGAGAAATTTCTTACTAATATTTTGGTAAGATTGCTATGATTTCAGTGTATATTATGTACCAAAATTCAAGGATTTTGAAGTAGCATTTAGTAACATTTAATAAAACAAGTTCAAGCTAAGCATAATACTGGTATTATAACCCTCCAGCCTCATTTCTGACTGCCTGGGCAGTAGAGAAAATTTGAATTTTATTTGTTACATGCATTGGGTGTGCAGCACTATGACCAGCTTTCCTGGGGAGTCTTTTCTAGGTAAAAGAACATTGGACGGATTTTTATAATGTACTTAAATTCATAAAATTTGGTACATTTAAGTGTAAAAATTCCTTTTACACATTTACGGTTATTTAATTGTAAGTAAGGCCTGTCTTATAAGGCTCAAAGTATTTCTCTTAATTGAAGTATTTATGGAGTAATATGACACATTTAATTTATAGTAATACTATCTCTGTCTTTTAATGCGTGGTTGTTTTATCTAAACAGACATGGCAATCCTTTTCCAGAGCCAGCAGGTGGATAGGGGTGTTGTCTGCCTCCAGCCTGCTCCCTCTGGAATCTGTTACTTCAGCAAACCTATTTACTAAATTCATCTGGCTTTTTAATTGTGTTTGCCTTGCCATCTGTTCTGACATTTTTTACCTACTGGATTTAATCTGATTTATAAAAAACCCCCAACCTTTCCGTGTGGTATTAAATTCTGGGCACTGACAAATAGTTGTGTCTGCTTGCTCATAAATGGAGAGGAGGCAAAGTGCATCCTGCTAAAGGCTTAATCTCCAGCTTTGTAATAAATTCCCAGTGGTGTGTGAATGTGTAGGTTTATTTCTGGCCTTGTGTGGGGTTGTGATGAACTGACTGTTAAATGTGTCAGAGAAATGTGGGTCAGTTTTGCACTCCCAGGGCTAAACTGGGCTCTGAGCAGGGATGGGTTCATGGCCACTCACGGGTGATCCGCAGCCTTTTCCCTGCCCTGTGGTAATGCCAGAGCATTTACAGCTGAAAAGGAGCCCTTGGGGATAAATACAAGGAATTTGGGCAGATTGATGTTTTGTCCTTTTGTTAAGGTTCCAACAGACCCAGGGGTAAGGGAGAATTTAATAAAGGGCTTCTCTGAAAGCCCTTCCTAAAAACGCCTGAATCCTGAGAAGCAGGAAATTTGGACCTTGATCACCACACAAAATGTGGTCAAACTGGATTAAAAAAAAACCTAAGCAAACTGAGATGTAAGAATTAACCTGATTCTGGCACACCCAGAGACTGCATTTTCAGGGTATAGTCACTATTGCTGTTTTGTTAACACTTGCTGTTTGCAAACATGTTGGTTTGTTTTTGTTTTACAAACCCCTAAATTTAAATCCTATTTCTTTAAACAGAGGCTGGCTAGTCTGATCTTTTCCCAAATATAATATTTTTATACAAATCATCTTTAGCTTTTGCTACACCCTACATTGCCAGCAACCCAAGGCCAGTGCTAGCAAGGCTGTCAGTTCTCATCAGTGCTAAAAAAACCCCAACCCCTCCTCCTGCAAGAGATGTTCCATTTCTATTTATATGTAGGATTGCATATTTGAATATGTATTTTGTTTCACAGTGGGTTTTCCCAGGACAGAGTGCAAAACTAATTTTAGGTATTAGTTTTTCACCTATTTCAGTTCACAACTAAGAATACATGCTAGTTAAAATCATATTTAAAAGGAGCCTAAAACCATCCTTATGTGCATACGGATACCTAAAATGGGTACATTTATGGGGGAAAAAGAAGAAATCAGTGAGTCCTGATTCAGAGAGGTGTTAAAATATATCTTTGTGCCCGAGTAGTTTGCTTGATTACAGGTAAGGAAGTGGTTAAGTACCCTGGTGAATTATACTTTGTGCTAAAATAAGTGGAATAAAACTCAATGTAAGGTTTTATAGAAGGGGAAATTTACTTAATCTCCAAGTGAGCTGATAGTAACTATTCATATGCTTTGCATACTAAATAGCACCAAAACCTGGGTATCCAGGCAGCCTGATCAGGGTTATAAGATGTGAGTCCTCCACTGGGGCTCCTCTGGATCCATCAGTTACAGTTAGTTTGGAGAAGGTCTTTTATGCCCATTGGGAATCACCAACCCTTTGCCTCAGGACCTCAAAACCGCCAAAAATCTTAAGCCACAATGAAGCCCATTGCCCTTTTCTCATCATTTGGAAAATGTGAGTGAGGTGTGTTTTCCTCCACGGTTGGCAGAACAAGGAGGGGTATGTGTGATGGGGGACAGACTCTTTGACACCCTCCTGGTGTGAGGGTGGAGGGTTCCTGTCTGTGATGTCATGGACTTCTGTATCCTCATTTAATGGACTGATGTTGCTCCACAGGAGGTTTAGATCAGACATTAGGAAAAATTTCTTCATGGAAGGGGTAGTCAAGCTCTGGAACAGGCTGTGCAGGGAGGTGGTGGAGTCACCACCCCTGGAATTGTTCAAAAATCATGTGGGTGTGGCACTTGAGAACATAGTTTAGTGGTGAACATGATGGTGGTGGTACTGGGTTGATGGTTAAAGGTTATGATCTCAGAGGTTTTTCCCAGCTGAGAGAATGGCCTAAAGTTTTGTCAGGGAGGTTTCGTTTGGATATTAGAAAGAGGTTCTTCATCTAGAGGGTAGTGGGCACTGACCAGGCTCCCCAGGGCAGTGGGCACAGCACTAAGGCTGCCAGAGCTCCAGGAGTCTTTGGATGATCCTCTCAGCCCCAGGTGTGACTCTTGGGGATGGTCAGGTGCAGGGCCAGGAGTTGGATTTGATGATCCTTATAGGTCCCCTCCAAATATGCATATTCCACAATTCTGTTAAAAAACGCATGGATGTGGCATTTAGTGGTGAACATGGTGCTGTGCTGATGGTTGCACTTCATGATCTCAGAGGTCTTTTCCAACCTTAACGATTCTGTGAGTCTATAAATGACACCTTCCTCAAGGAGAAAGGCCCGGTGTCCTAAACCATCTCCTTTCCCTCACAGGAGCTGACGGGGATTACTGGCGCCTGCTCAACCCGGGCGAGTACGTGGTGGGCGTGAAGGCCGACGGCTACACCGCCGCCACCAAGACCTGCGAGGTTGGCTACGACATGGGAGCCACACAGTGTGACTTCACCATCTCCAAAACCAACCTGGCGAGGATCAAGGAGATCATGAGGAAGTTCGGGAAGCAGCCCCTGAGCCTGTCTGCGCGCCGGCACAGGCAGCGGGCGCGGCGGTGGCAGCGGCGGCGATAGGTGCCAGCGCAGTGGCTCTCGGTGCCCACGAGCTCTGCTTCTGCCAGCCTGGCTGTAGTCGTAGTGAGAGTTACTTAGCCCATCTCTTCATGCCTATTTCTCTGCACGAGGCCTTTGTTAGTGGAGCTGGATGGATGGGGGGGGTGGGTTCTCATTTTGGTGGAAAAATCAGGAGTGAAATTCAAGCCGAAACAAAACAAGCCCCGGATTGAAGGGAGAGGCAAAGAGGAATGTAGGAAGGTGTTTTGAGTTAACCTGGAGGGAAATGTTTTGCCTGTTGGGTTATCTAATCCTTTGTAAATCTCGTTTCTTTAAAAAGAGAGGGAAGAAGGATTTAAAAAAGAAAAAAAGGAGAGAAACTTGTAAAGGAGAAGTCTTGTTCTGATTGAAAAATGATGTATCTGAAGTATAAAATTGGTATATTTTTGCAATTCAAAAAAAAGTTTGACATTCTTTATATTTTATTATCACATGAGAAGAAAGCTGAGAGGGGACAACTTATGTTTAATTTGATTAAAACTTGTGCCAAAATTTCAGCTGCCTTTCCCTTTGACAAGCACCATAATATTTCAGAAAAATACCTAGTGGTGAATAACCCACCTTTGCTTTCCTTCTTGGGTGGTTTATATTTAAGGATATTCTATGATTCCAGAGTCTAATGCCAGGAATGTTTTCTCCCCTGGTTTTGGAAGGCTGCATTTTAACTCTGTGAAGTAAAGCTAATGGAAAGGTCATGGGATAAAGACCACTTTGGTGTTTTGCTGTGCAGCCTTTCTCTAACATGGGAGAAGGACTTGAACAAAGTCCTTCCTGAAGATGCATCCAGTTGTATCATGTGTGTGAGAGGGGAGTCTTAGCCACTGATAGGTGCTTAATTAATAAATTTATTGATACCACCTTTTTTATTGCTTTTTGGCTTGACTTTAAGTGTCTTTTGTGCTCCTGCACATCTCATGCCACTGTCTTCTGTGACATGCAAGGGATTTTGTGTTCCTCTGCATGATCTGCTCATCCTGCTTCTGCAGCTGCTGCCTCTTTGGGAGCAGGATTTGTGCTTTTCTTAGTGGCTTTTAAGTAGCAATATTGTACAGCAGGAGATGATGGAGGTTCAGGAAAGATGCAGAGCAGATCTAGGAAAGAATGAACTAAATAAACACTGGACAAAGTGTCAGCTGATTAAAATGAAACTTCTCTCCGTTATCGTCAATATTATAACCTTAATTATAACAAGGAAAAGTCACCTGCATGATTTTAACCAGCCAGAACTCTGTGGCTAAGTAAGCATCTCTTAATGTGCTTGGTAGAAAGACTGCAGCTTACACTTGCAAATACAATTCTGTTTTAGACATTTTAATTACTGTTATAGTTCTTGCCTATTTGGTATGATTCTTGGAAAAGACATTCCCCAAAGTTTCATTCAAAACTTAGGAAAAAATAAAGTGCCAGTAGAAAACTTCCTGTAAAAATATCACGTGCCATCTGTATTTAAACCTTTTGTTTTTCTTGTCAAGGAATGTTGGAAATACATAAAAGGCAAAAGGCTGCAGTATGGATAAAACATAATCATGAACTCTTGCATGCCAAATAGTCATATTCTTAGATTTCTTGGATCATTCCAATCCATGTTTTTGTGCAGATACCATTAAATAACAGCAATGGATTTGGCAGCAAAGGCTCAAAGAAAACACAAGAATGCAAGTGTAATTCTCTACAACTTAAATTATGGAACAGCTCCAAGTCAGCATCATTTAAATTAAGTAATAGAAGTAAACACCCAATCCAATCATTCCATCATTTGGAATTATATTTAACTTATTTCACCCTTTTTACCAGCCTTACAACATTCTATATGCCGTATCTTTTTGTATAGCAAATATAACAGCAATTTGTCAAGAAGTGTGGGGGGTTTTGACAGGTGAGTAGGGATTAATGATGTCCTTGTGCAGGTAGCAATGTGAAATAATTTTGGAATATGGATTAATGACAGCAGTCAATTTGTTAGCAGTTTAATTTGGCTTGTTCATTGGCATGTGTAGATTTTGTTGCCACCACAACAGATGAAGCTCATGCACAATTTTTTTGTGCCATGAACTGATGGAGTTTCTCAGATGGCTTCTCTCTGCCCAGGTATCTTGCTGGGGGTGGTTGACATGCACAAACAAATGAGGAACAAACCAACCAAATTTAAATCATTCTGATAATCAGATTGAAGATGGAAACCAGTGCCTTAGTCCTGGCAGGTCAGAGCTTTCTGCCTTGAGATAATGGTGCTAAGAGTTTAACTTCCCAAACTGAGAGGTTCCTGTGCTTTGTTCTCAGAAATGAGGTTTTATCAACGAGAAGTTATTTTTCATTTGGTAGCCAGACGTGGATTTGATGGAGAACTCCTGGACATCTATTATCTAAAATCAGATGGATTTCATTGCTGAAGACCTCAGCAACATCAGGTGCTGAGGACGGTGGCTTTGGTGCTCCTTACTGGCCATCACTAGTGCTGACACATACTAGGGCACAGCAGCACTGTGACTAATGCAGGTGACCTTACTCCGTTTTAGTCCAGGCATTGCTAAATAAATGGCCTAACAGCTGTCAAGTGTACTTGTCTGTGCAATTATTTTTTGGTTGTCCAGCACCTTTACACTGGAAAACGCTCAGGTTCAAAGGACTTTTACCAGGAATTTCAGATGTATGAATATCTCGTGCTAAGATGTCTATGCCTGCCCTGGATAGAAGAATAATAACACCAAACTGATGTGTGTCCTATTTCCTACTATAGTTATGCACTTGGGAGTTTCATTTGAAATACATAGCACTGTTATTTAACCTTTAGACAGATCCAAAGCAGAAACCAATAAATCTGATACCAGTGCTCTCTATTTATCTACCTTTTCCACCTCTTTAGAACTGGTAATTTTTTCTCACTTCTCTGCTTTTAAGCTCTTTTCCTTTTGGTGTTGTAGGAAAACAGGCAACCCAGCAGAAATTTCAAGAAATAAAACTTGAAGATGGGTTCAACCCTTTTATAATTACAGACCCATTTTAACAGCCCCATCTATTAGAACTCTGTTAAGCTTTGATCATCCCTGATATAAAAGAGAAAAATACAATCCCTTCCAAAGTAATAAGAAATTCATCTGCAGCGCCTCACCCACACAGTAAAGGTTAAATAAATGAAAGGTTAAAACTGCAGATATTCCACTCTCCTTGATAATACCAGCCATCAGTCATCTGCTCCCATGCAGAGCCCTGACAATCATAAAACACAGTGGGAACTGGCTGGCTTCTCCTTAACTATCCATGTTATGTTATCCAGCTATTCATTTTTTATTTCTCTAATTGTCATAACTTTTATCACTCTGTATCTCAGTTTTTCTCACCCATCCTTGTAACAAATGCAGTAACCTCTCAAAGACAGCTCTCAGTAACTGCAAATCACAGACTGGTTTGGGTTGGAAGGGACCTTGAAGTTCATCTCATTCCAACCCTCCACTAGACCAGGTTGATCAGAGTCCTGTCCAACCTGGCCTTGGACACTTCCAGGGGTGGTGAATCATCTTGGGAATCTACTCAGACTATATCTGCTTACACATATTTGGTATAAATGTAGTGTATTTTGGTAATCTCTAATCCAAATTTAATCTGCTGGCACCAGTAGGCAGTTAGGAGTGTCTGAGTGTGGCTTTTACCAGAAGGTTGAGCTCTGGGTTGGTAAAACACTTTAAAATGAATGTGAATGAAGTCATTGTCTGTGCTGGTTAAGAAATACATATTTTTTCATTGGATATTTTAAGCCTGTCACATATTTTCAGTTTCTGTCACCAATTACTTTCCCTTCCTTTATCCGTGTATAGCTGTGTTTTTTTCTCTAACTTCAGCTCATTATTTTCACTGAATTTGGGATGTCTCCCCAACATGTGCATTTCAGCAGGCAGTGAGTGAGTGATCCAGCCAGATTTACTTGTCTCTTCTATCATTCTGTAGTAGGTGGTTGACCTTTTAGAGAAACACAAAAACAGATGAGTTGAAACAGAGTGCAAGTGGTTTCACACCAATGACTTCCACGAGTTAACCTTTAAAATCTGGCATGTGATAAGTTTGCTATGGGTCTGAAAATGCCCATGTTTGGAGGCTCCTTGTCTTTTACCTTTGTAACCAATCTTTGTGTGAATTTAGGTAGCAGCCATAAGCCTGAGGGAGAAAGTGCAAAAACACCTACAATTTGGATAAATTGTGGTACCATCACTCCTGCTCCAGATGCTGCTATTCCAGTATGGAAACCTGCAGGACAAACAGCTCAGTGCACACCTACCAGCTCTGCAGCCAGAGAAGCTGTTCCACTAAGAGGACACAACTTTTCAAAGCCTTTTTCCTCTCTTACTGGAGCAGTCTCATACCTGGAGTCAGTGATTTCATGGATAGTTTTAGGACAATTTTGCCTGTGCTGCTCTTTGCTGTCACAGGGACAAACAGTTTTCTTGGCTTTTTCCAGTCCTTAATAAACAGCCATGAATCCCTTTTTGGCTTCAGGTGTTTAACTCATAGAGGTTTTAGGGGTTGATTCTGATATTTCTTTAATATTCCAAGTTTAAATCATATCTGTGTGCTTAATCTGAACGGCTTCCCAGTCTTTCATTTCTTTTTGAAGGTAATTAAACTTCAGATGACTTTTGTATTTCACTGTAATAAGGTTTTTTAGCAGCAAAATTCGTGTTCAATGAAGCCATCATGGTGAATGCAATGTTGTGCCTGAACAATAAATCCCTAAATAACAGTAGTCTGCCATCTTCCACTGAGATCATCACCATTTGGCAACGTGAATAGTCATTTTATAGCTAGGTGAGACTTACAAACCCACCGAGTCCACTTTCAGGTTTGCAGGACAATTTGTTGGTCGATTGTTGTGGCTTCTCTGTCCTCTTAACCTGACAAGGGACTCAATTTTATTTTGATGGAGATTTCTGTTTCAAGGTTCTCAGGCTCATGATCTGTTCTTTGCTCATGGGGCAGATACAGAACATTTTTATGCCTTTCATAAATTTCAGAGGGGCTATAACTGACTTGACAATTTTTGGTATCACAGTTCAACTTAAAACTACATAAATTAATACATTTATCAATAAAAATGTTGAGAATATGATTTTGGAAAGCTTGTAAAAAACTTCAGGCAGTGAACATAAAGCTGTTTTGTAAGTGCATGTTTTTAATACTTAATCTGCCTTTTCAGGCATATGAGTGTCTTTTTTCACCTGACACAGTATCAAGCTCAGAGAGGTTCAATTCATCTTTCCCTCACCTATTTCTGGTGGTTTGCACAGGCCAAAATTAACTAATATCCCACAATTTTCTGCTCAAGCTGTTTTGCTTCACTGTTTTATCTTCTTACTTTTCTAAGGAAAGGTCTGGGCAATTTATAAAGGTCTCTTTTCCTGATTGGGATATAGGAAAAGGAAAAACTGAAAGTCTAATAACAGTAAATGTTGAAAAAAATAAGATTAAGTGATAGTTCCATAGTGACTCATTGCATTCAGATTTTACAATGTCTGCAAGACTTTATGAAGAAGTTTTAGATGTATTTAAAGTTGTCCCACCTATGAATCCCATATTAAATTGATGATAAAGAAGATGGATACAAAAGATATATAGACAATACATACATACATAGACAATATGATATATAGACAATACATACAGAAATACAGAGTGGTCTGCTCCATGAGAATGAGATGAAAAAAAATTAAACAAGCAGAAAGAACCCTAAATAACCCTTTGCTTGTTGCAAGCAAAATAAACATGAAGAAAAGCTCCTCTGCATGTTTGAAATAACATCAATAATATTTATCAATAATATCAATTCACAATATGAGCAGAAAGCTTTCCCTTTTCCTCTGAATTTTTTCCATTCCCAATCTGATCTGCATATTCTGAAACACTGGTGATGTTTAGAGAAAAGAGTAACAATTCCCAGCTGTTATTACATGAACTAACATCAACCACCTGATAGTCTAATTATCTAGTCATTAACTCTCCCTTAATTTGCAGCAGCTGCTTTCTAGAATTCAATATATCACTTATGTCAAAGCACAATCATTCTTATTAACTTTGTGCTATCCCAATAGAAACAAAAAAGAGCATTCAGAGTAAACTGTCATTTAAAGATTTTTAAAAAAAAGTCATCCAGCCTTATTGTCAGCAAGTAAAATATGAAAAATGGAATTACTTTTTGTGGTTTAGATGTGACAGAAATTCAATACCTGGGTTAATAAGGATCAATGACAGCATAATCTCACTTGACTAGACCAGGGGGATTGAAATTTGAGATCTGTTTTTTACCCCAAGGGTCTGGATGTGATTACATGGCCTCAGTGTGAAGGTGTGAAGATCACATTACTATTTCTTTTAGTTTTTTGAGCCCTCCAACCCACAGGTGAAGGGAGATCATTGATTTGGTTTGGCCACAGCTCTGGCTCAGCTCAGGGTTCAGCTCCTCCTCACTCCAAGGTGAGAATGAGCCTCTGTGATCCCCTCCACCACTGGTGTGTGTTTCTGTGTCTGGTGTGGGCATGTTGTGCACCCTTCATATGTCCACTCTCAGTAAACAAGAAGAAATTGGGAGCACAGGCAGCCCCCAGGGGACATCCCCACTGCAGAGCTGCCAATTGTCTCACATTAGGAAACCCAAACTGGAGCCTTATTAGAGTAACAATCAGAGCAGAGTGTAGGAGTCTCTACTATTTATCAGCTTTCCTGATTATATCTTGTTGAACTTCAGTGAGCCTGTGAACTCATTATAGAAAACAGTGGTTATAACATTAAAGAAAAAAGAAAAAAAAAAGGAATGAAAAAGAAAATAAACAAAACAAAGCCCTCACCCTGCTGAAGAAAACACCAAACTCTCCTGTAACTTCTATATCTGAAGATGCTACCTTGAAATATTTAGGAATTTGGGCATGGTTTTATATGTCAGGTTGTAAAGAGACTTTAGAGAGGAAACAAGAGCATATTCTTGTTTGTTAAAGCCATGCAGAGCCCACTAATACCAAGAGAACATTCCCCCTTTGTCACTGTTTCCGAAACTTCCTTAGCAATATCTCAAAGCCCAGGGCAATGGCTTGCAAAGAGTTAATCTCTATCTGATTCCTCCTGGGAAAGTATGATAGTTTCTACATTAAAGTTCGTGACCCATCCACACATGATTGTTTATATAAGGTCCAGCACATTGTGGGTGCTGCTGTAAACAAAATACTCATAAAAATGTCATTTGAGCTCTGGGAAAACGCAGCCAACATTTGTATTTATACAGCTTTTCCTGGGAGGATCTCAGCTTTTGGTAGTTGTTTTAAGCCTTCAAAGTTTTAAAAGAAAGCCCAAGATCAGAAGTTTGCAAGGATGTGGAGAAATCATGGCCAAATACCCATTGCCTCAACTATATGTTTCTCTTAATTCTTTTTAAGCTGAACTCGTGACTTTGCATGAGCCAGACTAGAAATTTTGAAGACATTGGACTGGTACTGGTACCATGATGATGTTTTGGGTTTCACTTGTTCCTTTCTAAGACTGCTTTTCTTAAAGGGGGATTGAGCTTAACATTATCATTGGGCGTATAAGAATGTTTTCTGTACTTAGGAGATCACTTGAATCGCAGCAAAAATGATACCTTGTTGTCTTTGTTCCTTCTTCCCCCCTCAGAAGAATGCAGAATATCCCTATCAATAATACTAGACACCCAGAGACAAGCCAGTAGTCCAAGACACTGCTGAAAATCACCCATTTTTTGGTGAAAAAAGGCTTTGTAATGTTGTTCTGTTGGCAAAATGGAGAAATGGAGAACAGCAACAGTCCCAGTAAGGGTAGGTGTCAGAGTAAGCAGACCTGGGAACTGATGTGGGCAACTGGCATGTCCAGAATTGTACAGTTATTATGGACTGTAGAGAAAACTCCCTGAAATTCAGCTGTAACTGCCTCCCTTCCTGATCTAGCCATCTATCAGCAGCTGATTCCTTGTGTAGACAACTGTGAGACAAACTGTGTGTGTAAAAGGCAAGAAAATAACAAGAGAGAACCTGAAAGGAACACACTGGCAGTACATTCACACAAAACATCCCAGAGGGAGAAGAGGAGACTTGGGGGAAAGGAAATTGTTTCCTTGTTTTCCATTCTGATCAGGCAAACAGTATTTCATGTGCAAAGAGACTGAGTAGCATTACCCATTTGGCTCTGTAATATTTTTTTACCTTGTGAATTTAAAGTGGAAGGGGAGGGGATGGTGGCAGCACCAGGCACAGAAGAGGTTGGTGGTGGTCAGTTCACTGATACGTCCTTCCAAAATTTCCAAAGTTTTCAAGCTTCTGCAACCTAAATTAGTTTTAACAAGCTAATTTAGATCCGTATGTTGGATACAAATTACTGTTGAAAAAGCTAAGAGGACAGTACTGTATTTCTTGAGCAGAAATTCCTGGGCAGCATTCCAAAATAGGAGTTGTCTTCTTGGATTTATAGAGCCCTTCAAATTGTAGAATTATTTAGGTCAGAAAAGACCTCCAAGATCTTCGAGTTCAACTGTTAATTCAACACTGCCAAGGCCACCCCTGAATCATGTCCCCAAGTGCCACATTTATGCTTTTAAATCCCTCCAGGGATGGGGATTCCACCACTGCTCTGGGCAGCTGTGCCAGGACTGGACACCCTTTTAGTGAAGAAATTTTCCCAATATTCAAACTAAACCTCTCCTGTCACATCTTCTGGCTGTTTCCTCTTATCCTATTGATTGTTCCCTGGAACAGAGCATGTTCCCCCCCTGGCTCCCCACTCCTGTCAGGGAGTTGCAGAGAGCGAGAAGGTCCCCTCTGAGCCTCCTTTTCTCCAGGCCGAGCCCCCCCAGCTCCCTCAGCTGCTCCTGCTGCTCCAGCCCCTTCCCCAGCTTCATTCCCTTCTCTAGATACATTCCAGCCCCTCAATGCCCTTCTTGCAGTGAGTGGCCCAAAACTGAGCCCAGGATTTGAGGTTTGACCTCAGCAGTGCCCAGCATAGTGGGATGGACACTGCCCTGGTTCTGTGGCCACCTCCAGGATACAGATACTTATTTTGATGTCTTGATGTCTCAGTGGCTCTATCCTGGATACAGATACTTATTTTGATATCTTCATGTCTCAGCACTCTATCCTGAGCTGCCTGGTGAGCACTGAGGTTGTTTCTGTTGGGCAGTGGCTGTAGGAAGACTGTGCTCACTGCATTGATGATGAGAAGAGCTCTGATATCCTACTGAAAACCAGACATGCCACCAGGTGAGGCGCTCACATTGCAGACACCATGTGTCAGATCAGCTCACTGTAAGCAATAGTTTTTGTGCCCCTCCAGCACAAAATATCTGAAATACCTTGAATAACTTCAGTGACTCAGCAGCTCCCTAACCCTGTGAGCAGGCAGGAGGCAATTTGTAAGCAAACAGAGCTAAATTCAATCAGCTGTTCACAACAAATAATTTGAACACCTCTGTGTGTGCATTTAAAGCAGATAATCTTAATGTGAAAATGATGGCAAATACAGAATCACTTTAATAGGATCATTAAGAACTGTGGGCTCCTGGGGAAAAGCATTTCAGCAGTGTATGCACCTGCATCCATTAAAAGAAGCAAAATATATAGAATAACAGGCAGTAACTTGTTGGCCCCTCCGCAGGCCATGGCATGAGCTGGTGGGAAGTTGGATGGACAGAGGAAAGAGAAAATACACTGTAAGGCAGCCTGGGAGGGTGTAGTGAAGCTCCTGAGCATAATGAAAAACATAAAAGGGTGTTGTGTTGCTGGTTCTGGCCGTGGAATGGAAACCCAGGGGTGGTGCAGGTGAGCTGAGCAAGGGGAATGAGGCTGGGAAGTCATCACAGAATCACAGAAGATGCTGAGTTGGAAGGGACCCACAAGCGTCATCAAGTCTAACTCTTGGTCCAGCACTGGACCATCCCCAAGCGTCCCACCCTGTGCCCCAGAGCATCATCCAAGCCCTTCTGGAGCTCTGGCAGCCTTGGAGCTGTGCCCACTCACTGGGGAGCCTGGTCAGTGCCCACCACCCTCTGGGGGAAGAGCCTTTTCCTGAGGTCCAACCTAACCCTGCCCTGGCACAGCTCCAGCCATTCCCTGGGTGCTGACCCTGCCCTGGCACAGCTCCAGCCACTCCCTGGGTGCTGTCCCTGGTCCCACAGAGCAGAGCTCAGTGCCTGCCCCTCCTCTGCCCCTCCCAAGGAAGTTGGAACTGCAATGAGGTCTCCCCTCAGTCTCCTCCTGTTGGGACCACACTGGTTTCTTGCCTT
>JAWWEV010000169.1:32385560-32427886 GCA_035583235.1 Hafferia zeledoni | reverse complement strand
CCTCCCAAGGAAGTTGGAACTGCAATGAGGTCTCCCCTCAGTCTCCTCCTGTTGGGACCACACTGGTTTCTTGCCTTCCTTTGAAATTGATGGAACACACATGAAATTTGGGATATGGAGGAAGAAAAATTAAAATTAGAAATGCACAGATAGTATCTTTGTAATCTAATCAGCTCAGCTTGGCCTGCTTGTTTTTACCATAAATAAGAATATGCCTCAATCCCTGGAAAAAGCCTGTTGTTGACCAAAGAATAGAGGGAAAACAACTTAAAGGAACTACAAGTTCCTCTGAGATGGTTTCACTACCTATATATATTCACTGTTTGCTGGAAGGTAGAAATGTTCTTTGAGTCCTCTTGACACAGAAGATGTGAAAATTATAATTACAAAATACTAATATTTTTTATTAAATAATTGACTAATTTTTAACAGATAATAGAATTTATTGCCTTCATAGTATTCCTTTGGAGGACTACATTTGTAAAATGCATACATATTTATAGATGACTTAAATATAGAAGTACATAAATATGAAAAATGCATAGATTTATATTCCCTTCCTCTTCTTTCTTTTGCATTGCAAAGGAGGAACAAAGCATGAGTAAAAATATCTTTAGACAAATAGTGCCTGGCTCTGCAGAGTGGTCATACATTACTAGTTCCAGAATTTTAAAACATGAACAAAACAAAGTCCAATAAAACTTATGAACTGTGTTTACACCTCCCCAATAACTCATAGTTGGGAGGAGGCTTTCAGGCAGCTGGCTGCTGCTCCAGCCAGAGGTTTAGCAGGCCTGATTCACAGATTTTCCCTGATGAAACCTCTGGACAACCCTTATTTAAAAAAACCTCTTTTGTAAGTTAGTACTTTGTTGGCCAGAACTTCCCATGTCCTCTTGGCCTTTCACTGCAGGCACATGGAAATGAGGGAAATCCGATTTTTCACATGGTGTTGAACAGCCTTCCTGGGAGTGTGTCCTAAAATGCTGCCGAGAATTTTTCTTGGCTTTCAGTGTTTATTTTCCCCATTGAACTAGAGACCTGCTACAGCTGACAGGCTGCACTGCAAAGAGCTGTGCTAGAGCTACCAAGGTCACAGAGGAAGGTGATGTTTTGTTGTGAGTACCAGTGACAAATATCAACACTAATGTGAGTTTATTGACAGGCAAAATTGTATAGATGGCCAGGAAAGGCCCTGCAGTGCACAGAAAGTGATAAAGGGAGTTCTCATCTAATAAGGAATGCTGATATGTCCCTCCTATATTGGATGTATGTCCTTGAATTACCAGGCAGCACTTCTTTGGGTGGAACTACCTGCTGCAAAACACACCATTATTTAGGGAACGGCCTGAGTTCAGCATCATTTACATTTTCCTTTAGATTCAGATACCATCTGCTGCTCTGTTTTCTTTTGCCTAATGTCACAGTCGTAAGCATGTAATTACCATACTCCTACTCGGCTTTTTCATGTTCTTTTTCTTTACAAGTTTAATTTCAGTTGGGTTTTGTCTTTAGCTTTCTTAAAACCCGCAATTATTAGAAGCCACTTAATGAGATCAACGGCAACTTTTCATGCAGCGAGGATAATTTTGAAGCAGATTAAATGAGGACAGATGATAAAGTGCTGAAAGCAATCTTTATATCAGAAAAATGGAAGGAAAAAACAGCCTTTTAAAAACTAGCATATCATGACTTTGTATGTATTCAAAAGACTAGCTCTTGGGTTTTTTTCCTCATAGTGGTAAACCAAGAATTTGCAATCCTGAGAAAGTGTATTGGTGTAGGAAAGTGGCACCCTGGCTCTTGCTGTGCTGTCCTAGCTCAGAAGAAGCTCAGCTTGGATCAAGTCTGATCTCAGAGTCCTGTCAAGTTCGCTGTTTGTTTCTGTTTTATTCTGTACCTTAAGAGCATTTATAAAAAGGAGAGACAGGGACTTTTTACATGGGCAGATAATGACAGGACAAGGGGGAAAGGTCTTAAATTGTCAGAGGGCAGCGTTAGATGGGATATTGGGAAGAAATCCTTCCCTGTGAGGGTGGGCAGGCCCTGGCACAGGTTGCCCAGAGAAGCTGTGGCTGCCCCATCCCTGGAAGTGTCCAAGGCCAGGTTGGATGGGACTTGGAGCAACCTGGGCTGGTGGGAGTTGTCTCTTCCACTGGAGTCTGGAGTAAGGCTCGTGGGGAAAGAAGTCAAAGGGTTTACCATGTCTATGCCATCCCCCTGGGAAAATACCTGAACAGCAGCTGGGCACCCCAGAGGAGAGATTCCTTCTCAGTATTTTTTCAGGCAGTGCCTTCCACAAGGAAGGATTGGTTTTACCATCCAAGATTCAAGCTTCTGTTTATCCAGAATAATGCTTAGAGTCCTTCAATGTTCACAGTGTCTCTTGTACTAAATCCTAGTATTTAGACTCTATAATTTCAAAATTAATTAGCTCACTTTAGTTAGCCAAGAAACATTTCAAGATGATCTTTAAGGTCCCCTCTAACCCAAACTATTCCATGATTCTAATGACACATTTATTCCGTTTAAACAGGACTGTCCACCTAAGAGCAACATAGAAGCTCTCACAATGGCATTCAGAGAAATGAAAAAGGATATTGGTTCTAAAAACACACCCCAGCAGTTCAGGACCAGCCTGCCAGCACTGGCAGCTGGCATAGGTTGAAGGATGTGAACCCTGAAACTGCAAAGCAGCTCTTGGCTGGCATCAAGGAGGATTTTTATCTCCTGTGTTCCCTGACTCCCTCATTTGGGGAGTGGGAAAGTCTTTAATCCTGTCCATCAGGTTCCTTCAAGGTACCCCTTAAGAAATTCCTGCTGTCAGATGCTGTAGCACTTTAAATACTCTTATGAGCCTATAAGAATTTTAGCTGTTTGGTATTAGGAAGAGTTACAAGAGAAGTTAAAAAAAGTGTGCAGGGCTTTTATAGGAGGATTTTTGTGATACAGTGATTATAGACAAATTTCAGATAAAACAATTTCAGCAAATTTTTTGGAAGAAAGGCTTGACATTTCGATGGCAGGCCATGTCACCTTCCTCAGGCATCTTACTGCGTGCAACATGGGGTTTATGAATTATCCTCTGGAAATGCCTGTCTCAATTGGCTGGAAAAGCAGTTCTGGGGACTAGGCAAGATGGATCACCATATCAGCTGGCATGAAAATCTCCCTGAAGAGAAGCAAAGCCAGAGAAGCAAAGCTCTATGCTGAATATCAGAATGTAAACTGTTCCAAATGGCAGTGAAGACTCTCATGCAAGTGCATGATTAGTAGATCGATTACATCATTTTATTGAAAAATATTTTCTAAAGTTAGAAGGAAAATCTACTTCCTACATTATCAAGGCACTGGATTCCCCAAAGTTATCTGATATGTTTATGGTTATTGGGCACTCTTACATTGAATTAGAAGAAGAAAATGTATTTAACACACTTTGCCCTTTCTCATGTCCATTTGAACATCTATTTTTATAAGCAATATAAAGCTGTGTGTATTCCAAAGAAACTTTTTCTTGAGTGAATAATTTGATTTATGAGCAATATAAAGCTGTGTGGATTCCACAGAAACCTTCTCTTGAGTGAACAATTTGATTTTGTCAGTTTGCCTGTGAGGAATGGAGTGTTTGCAATAGGAAGAAATAAGAAGGATAATAAAATAATACAAACATTTTTGGCAGGGTCCTGCCCCAGTGAGTCCTTTCCTCAAACATCAGCAGAATGAGATGCTTATCCCAAGATATTTGTGAGATCTTGAAATCATTTAATTTCCTGGAAGTGTCCAAGGCCAGGTTGGATGGGGCTTGGAGCAACCAGGGATCGTGGAAGGTGTGTCTGCCATGGGAACTGGGTGGTCATTACAGTCCCTTCCAACCCAAACCAGACTGTGATTCTGTGACCATGGGTGGTCAATGTGGACAAATGGTACATTTTAGATTTGTCATCTTGGAAATAGATTCTCTAAAGCACTTCCAAGAAGTGCTGAAAAGAAAAAGAAATCAGAAAAGAAATATTTGTAATTTAAAGTTATAAAACTCTTCAGCAAATCCCAAAGGCAAGCAGCAAATAGCATTAGCTGTGACCAACCTCAGCTGGAAAGTTTAGACTGTTTAAGGTCAGAATAACATGCAGTGTTTTCTCCTGATGTTTCTTTCAGCCAAAGCCTCTGTGCATGTTCAAAGCTACAATCAAAGATAATTGATCCTAATTATCAAATATAATGTTTCAATGTATGCATATTCAGATATGGGTCTTAAAGTTTAATAAAGTAATTGCTTGGAAAATACTGTCCTGCAATTACCTGAATTTGTTTAATTAAGGAAAAAAGAGTGATGGTCTCCAGTGCTACACAAGGCTCAGAGAGAGTTTGGACAGGGCAGGAGCTGCCTCTTGTTCTTTCCTGCTTAGCAGGAAAAGCATTTCCAAAGCTCTGTCTTCTTCCCAAAGCACTTTTCCTATATTGAAGAGTAGATGTTTTATCTTCTCTTCCTCTAGAATGCTTTTTCTATCTGTTGACGCACTACTAAACATGAACAGCCACTTATTTACTGCCAGATATTCGTGCTCCTTCAATTTTATCTTTCATTAGAGCTTTTCTGACAATAAATACATTGGGAATACTCTGAGACAGACACATAAATAATTTCTGTTAATGATTCTGATATTACAGAATCATGGAATGGTTTGGGCTGAAAGGGACATTAAAGATCATTTCATTCCTCTCCCTGCCATGAGCAGGGACACCTTCCACCAGCCCAGGTTGCTCCAAGCCCTGTCCAGCCTGGCCTTGGACACTTCCAGGGATGGAGCAGCCACAGCTTCTCTGGGCAACCTGTGCCAGGGCCTGCCCACCCTCACAGGGAACAATTTCTGCCCAGTATCCCACCTATCCCTGCCCTCTGTCATTTTGGAGCCATCCCCCCTTGTCGTGTCCCTCCATCCCTTGCCCCAAGTCCCTCTCCAGCTCTCCTGGAGCCCCTTTAGGCACTGGCAAGGGCTCTCAGGTCTCCCTGGAGCCTTCCCTTTTCCAGGTGAACCTCCCCAGCTCTCCCAGCCTGTCTCCAGAGCAGAGGGGCTCTGATCAATATGGATATTTCTGCAGTGTTTGCACGGCATTTCTGGGCACACCCACTGGAAAACAGTCCCTACAATCACAGAGGTGGATATAGTATCAGTTTAGGTCATCTTGTTGTTATCTGATGGCCCAGAAACCACTAAATGGCTCACAGTCTGTCCCCTTCAGGACCTCTTGGTGCTCTGGTGATGTGCTGAGATTTTCCTTCTCATCTACTGCTTCAGTGTGGGGGCCAAAATGCCTCAGGGATGGGCTGCACCTTTAGGGACACACATGCAGCTCTTTATTTTGTGTTGGACTGCTCCAACTCTGCCTGGGCCCTTTTCTATATTGTACATGCTACTAAGTACAAAGGATTAGATAAATAATCCTGTTATTTGAGGTGCTTTGCCACGCTGGGAGCATGTCCTCTGTGTTGTTGGCATTGCAGCTTGTTTTCTTCCAAAGTCAGGGTGGCAGAAGTTGGCATGAGGCTTTTAACTTGGTTCTAGCACGATGCTGTCAAAAGAACAGGTTATATAACCATGTAGATGGCAAGTCCTTTGAAATTACACTTCCTTACATTTTTCAGGGTAATTATTCTGTCTTTGCTAAATCTCCAGGCAGAACTTTCCAGGAATTAATATTCCTTTGCATTTGCCTTTGTACTGTGAAAGACAATATTTAGGTCCTTCCTAAGGGAGGAAAAAAAAGTTGTAATGGAGACCAGAGGAAAATAAAACCTCCCACAGATTCAGAGGGAACAGCCTCGCAGAATCCCTCACATGGTGTTAGCAGGTTTCCTTTGACTGTTTGTTTGAGCCTGGAGCCCAGGATGGATCTGGGAGTCTGGGAAATGCCTTTCCCCCATGTGAGAACATTACCGTAGTACTGAGGGTTTGCAGAACCAGCATGTCTCCAGCTTCTTCTTTCAAAGACAACAGTGAAAGCTTTGCATTTGCAGCCTGATTTGTGCCTTGCTCTCAGCACAAATTGAACGTGGCTACAGGCTGAGCATGAATAAGTGGTTTACCTCGTGCAGCCCTGCCAGGCTCTCTGAGAGCAGGGTGTTAATCTGCAGAGACACATGTTAATCTGTGTGTGTGCCTGGCAAGGAGCATGCACTGAGAAAGGTGGGGAAGATAGTTATATGCTGAGCTATTTAAAATAACAGGGGGAATGGGAATAAAAGACACAGCACAAAGTAATTGTGTTGCTTAAATCACAAGTTATTTGATGTCTGAGAATTTTGAGCTCTTCTGGGATCTCTTCTGCTACAGTAGAGATTTAACACCTGTATGGGAAGCAGAAGAGCCCTTAAGATACTTTATCTGTGCACTGGAGTGGAACTTAATCTTCATATCAAATCTCTATCTAGAGATCTCAGGGAGAACACTTGGAGCAATTGATGCTGATTCCAATGAGTGCTTGCCCACACCTGAGAGTGGGAGCTGAGATGTTTGCCAAGGACACTGAGCTGTGTGGGGCAGTCATAGGAGGCTTGGAGGGGAGGGACGTCATCCAGAGGGACCTGGACAGGCTTCATAGTGGGCTGTAGGAGCTTCATGAAGTTCCACAAGGCCAAGTGCAAGGTCCTACACCATGAGCTGAGGCAATCCCAAGCCTAAATACAGGCTGGGCAGAGAAAGGATCAAGAGAAGCCCTGAGGAGAAGGGAGTTTGTGGACAAGAAGCTTGACATGACCTGGCTGTGTGTGCTCAGAGCCCAGAAACCCCCTTGTCCTGGGCTGTATCCAAAGCCCTGTGAGCAGCAGGGGAGGGGGAATTCTGCCCCTCTGCTCCACTCTGGTGAGACTCCACCTGCAGTGTTGCCTCCAGATCAAGGGTCCCCAGCACAGAAAGGACATGGACCTACTGCAGCAAGGCCAGAGGAGGTCATGGAGATGCTCCAAGGGCTGGAGCCCTTCTGCTCTGGGACAGGCTGGGAGAGCTGGAGGTGTCCACCTGGAGAATAGAGGGTTCCAGAGAGACCTGAGAGCCCCTTCCAGTGCCTAAAGAGGCTCCAGGAGAGCTGGAGAGGGACTTGGGACAAGGGATGGAGTGACAGCACAAGGGGGAATGGCTTCAAAATGACAGAGTACAGGGATGGGATATTGGGAAGAAATTGTTCCCTGAGAGAATGGGCAGGCCCTGGCACAGGTTGGGCAGAGAAGCTGTGGCTGCCCCATCCCTGGAAGTGTCCAAGGCCACTTGGAGCAACCTGGGCTAGTGGAAGGTGTCACTGCCCATGGCAGAGAAGGGGAACAACGTGGTCTTTAAGGTCCTTTCCAACCCAAACCATTCATTATTAAGGATTACAGTATTAATGATTAAACCCTGTAAATCAGTAGGAGGACGCATTTGGGGTCCAAGAGTTTGGAGGACTGATCAGGTCACATCATTGCAATGATGCACCAGGCCTGACTTTTGCAACAAGGAAGTGAAACAGACTTTTTAAAACATTAATTTTATATGAAAAAATAGCTCACACCGAGTCATTTACCATAATAACTTATCATAATCATTTATCATAGTTTCATTAAGAGTAGAATTAATGAAAGCACAATATACATATATAGTATACATTTATTTATATCTGTCACTTTGTATTAACCATTAACTCTATGTAATAAAAATATATTACAACATTTGATATGTACTCACAAAGCACAAGCCATTGTAAACAGAATAGACAGCACAAGCCCCATTATTCAAAATCTGAACTCGGGATTTATATTTATTTTATTGTTTTCCTTTAAATTGTAGACACAGATAATTTTATGTGTGTGCCTCTACATGAATGAATCTGCCTCTCTGAAATACCTCTTAAGAGACTATTACAGTTTGCTTACCCTAAAATCCATGTAACTCATGGCACTCTTGAGCATGTTGTTATTACAAATTGGTCTGTGCATCCCTTTATCCATGCAATTTTGAAAGGTTTAATTTATATTCCCATTTCCCCCTAAATAAGTATCCCCTGCAATTACATCCCATTGCTGTACAAATAAAAAAAAGTCAAATGCAATAAATTATCATGGTATATTTATAGTAGTATAATCAAAACATGCCCTATCTACAGCAGCTTTTATTAATGTTATTTCATAACTATCTTTCTTCAAACTGATTAGGTGCTTTTATAAATAGGAAGCCAACTATTTTCAATATTTGCAAAACAAAACAAAATATTTCAAATACACAATCTGGACCTTTGATACCTCTCATGATATGAATGGTCCTTACAAAAGCAATCCCACTGTCCTTGCAACAAGGAGTTGTAAAACCAGCTCCTATCATTTGTTTTTTAAAGCAAATAAGAATCCAATAATCTAATCTAGGGGCAAATGCTTATATCTAACTGTATCTGAAAGGACTGGTAATACATTACATTCCTGCAAGAATTCAGAAAGGAATGATTAGTGATTGCCAAAGACATGAGGTTTTATCCTAAAATAATCTTAAGAAAATAAAAACACTGTGAAATAAATTCTGATGTTTAGAAAAATGCCCTGTGTACAAATAAAGGGAAATCAAGGCACCTCTTAGTTATCTATTTCTATGTTCCAAGGCAATCTGTGGTAATAGTTTTCAAATGTCCGTCTGGGAAGCCCTGTGTTTTCTGCTATAAAAAGATCCATTTTGTGCTCTGACTGATGCAGGTAGTTTGTTTTACTTGAATGAGACTGGGCTGGGTGGCAGAGCACTGAGACCTTGTCCCCAGCCTTGTCATGTGTTTGCTGTGTGACCCTAAGGACAGTGACTATTTTACTGATTTTTTTTTTTTTCTAACAAAAATCATTCAATTAATGAAGTTTTCTTGTTTGGTTTTTTTCCTCTTTTTCTCGGTGATCACTAGCAAAGAAGAAGAGGGAGAATTTGCCTGTCTTTACATAAGGATTTTGTGGTCAGAAAGGAATATAAAACTCTTTGATATTCAACAGGGCTTTATAAAATTTTTGTCCAAGATCTCAAAGTAGTGCAAGTGCAATAGGACTGAACAGGCCCACCTGGGATGGGCAGCAAGAGGAAAACTGCAGCCAGCTTTGCATCCAGACCCTGCTGCATTCCCACTAATATCTCACTAGGATGCTCTGACATTTCATTCAAAAGCTCTGCTTTTCTGTTTCCTTGCTGGATCCAAAACCCAAGAGAATGGAGGCTTTCAATTTTTCGCTCTTTGTATGAGTTTTAAGAAAGGTTTGCTTTAAAGCTCTCATTGTAAAACTACAGAGACTAGAACAAGAAAGATGGAGACGGACATTTTACAGGAGCATAGAGGGACAGGTCAAGGGGGAATGGCTTTAAACTCAGAAAGATGTAGTTTAGATTTGATATTAGGAAACAAATTCCTCCCTGTGAGGGTGGTTGGCGCTGGCACAGGTTGGGCAGAGAAGCTGTGGCTGCCCCATCCTTGGGAGTGTCCCAGGCCAGGTTGGATGGGGCTTGGAGCAACCTGGGCTGGTGGGAGGTGTCCCTGCCCATGGCAGGGGGTGGGAAAGAGATGAGCTTTAAGGTCCTTTTCAACCCAAACCATTTTAGGCTTCAGTAATAACTCCAAATGGAGATCCTTTCCCTCATATATCTTTGTAGATTATCAAACAGCCATGTGGACTTGCCTTTGGGTACACTGAAACCATGTGCAATAGGAGTTCTTCAAAAGAAATGGTATTTTACTACACAATTGCCACCCATTCTTGCTGTCACACACCTGATGCACCTGCTTCTTGGCACACACATTTCTGAAGTGCACTTACAATCTGTAGAACAAATCATCCTTCTTATAAATATAGACATTTATGGTAAACTATAGCAACCTCTCTAGTTCATTACATCAGCATTATTTGCTTAGAAACCAACAATCCTAAGTACATATTTACATGATAAACACCAGGACTATAGGTAAGAAGTAGACATTTTACAAAGACTGCAGCAACTCTTTTCTCCATGTAAACTTTTATACCCCCCCAACAGGGACAGCTGCCTTTTGGAGCAGGATGGTTTTCCTAAAGAAACTTCACTCATCGAAGATATTTGATATATTGAATGCTGAAAGAGTAAAAAGCAAATTTAAAGGAAGAATAGATTTAAGGCTACAATGTTATTGTTCTCATTTATTCAGGTTTGGGGAGGTTACAAAGATACAATCCCTGATTCTGCAAACACATAATAAGCCTGTGCTCAGCCCTCACTCCCCAGCAAAGCAAACACGGGGTGACTGTGGGATCAGGATCTAACTGAGCTTTCTGTGCTGGAGTATTTAGTCATTTTAGGGTAAAGTAACATGTTTTTGCTTTTGAGCTTTCTGTAATCACAAGAAGACATCTATATGGGGAGAAGACATCTATAATAGTAATGAAAAGCAAGCAATTTCCAAAGGGTTATTCCAGAGGGTATTCACTATCTGTGTAAAAATGCATAGGGAAAGATATTCAGAGCCTTCAGAGCCTTCCTCATTTTGGATTAAGAGAGGCAAGGGAACTATGAAACTCCAGGCATGTGGGCCCAAAAAGTACTTTCTGCACTCAGCCTAAACCTCCTGGACTTTAGGAATAAGACTGTCTCTGGTCATGCAAACAGTGTGAGTGGTTTCCTTACAGCCCATCTGAAAACCCCTTGAGTCTTCCCAAGCCAAGAAGGATCCTCCTGTGGAGGTGGAGCTGCTCGTGCAGGCTCAGCCCAGTTTATGGCAGCTACTGAGCTCAGACAGAAAGTTCACTTTCTCTCTGGCATGAGTAAATGTCTGAGAGACTAGGAGAGCTCTCTGGGTGGAGAAGGGGCACTGGGAAAGCCCACTGCAGCCAAGGGAAAACATGGCATTGCAGCAGCAGCAAAGCCAGCTTTTAGTTCCCAACCTTCCTGACCCTCAGCCTCGCACTCACATCTACTTCTCCCTCCCCTTTGTACCCTTTAAAAGATGTTCTGATAAAGCTGTCAAGCCTAACATTTCTTTCAAAAATTATTTAAAAAAAAAAAATCCTTTCCAGGAAGATTTTACTGTTGACCTGAAGTAGACTAAGAAAATTTCCTTCATGTATTGGCAAAACTGAGAGGGGAAACCACAGCCAGAGGCAGTGATGTGCCTCTTGGGAGCTGGGCAAGGTGACCTCCAGAGGTTCCTTCCAACCTCAGCTGGTCTGAGATTGGAACATTTTTAGTAACCTTTTTTTTTTTTTTTTTTTTTTTTTTACCAGAAATAAGGAGTGTTCTCAAAAATCTTATTTAGGGCCACCGAAAAGAGGTTGTTAGAGTTGTCTGCTCAAAGAGTAAGAACAGGGGTAGAACTTACTTAGAGTTGTGGGGGTGCCTGACATTGCATCTACACCTGAGAAACTCCCTAAATCCTGTTTCCAACCTATAAATACCATGAAAACAGGGTCCTACACATTGAGAACTGAGATCTATAAAATTGGTTATATTCATCTAATGGGATTAAATCCTCAGTGGAGCAACCAACTATTACGTTGTTTTATGTCAGGAGAGTAGTTGGTACTTATTAATTATTCAATAAACTCTTACCAATCTCTCATAGTTTTTTTGCCAAATGCAATTATGCAGATCTTTATATTCAAACTGGCTCAAACACAGAACAGAAACGATGATCATAGTTCACACTTAGGGCTCTGAAATCATATAAATAACTGTAAAATGAATAAAAGAGAAAGTTCAGAATCCACAGAACGCCATAGTGGACTAAATTCTCTTACTCATCTGCCAGGGTTCTGCCTGCCAAATTTACAAGATATGAAGAAAATGTTAATTTTCACATGCTTGTGAGGAATAGATATTGCATATGGGTCACAGATAGCAACAAACAGAAAACTGCAGATTGCCTAAGCAGCTGCCCAGTTTTTGCACATGCAGCTCCAGATTTTGGGCACACATTGCAGCCATACTTTACAAACTTTTTCAAAAATATTTAAATAACAAATGGAAATTCCCCCCTTTCCCCCCCGCACACACACACACACACATGTGTGTTAGACAAGAGAACAGCTCTGCTTTGTGAGCAGAGATAATAAATACTGTGCATTACATTTACCATCATTGTTCTAACTCACTCGAGTCAAAGTGTTGTACAGTACATATAATACTCAACAGACAGTTACTCACATCTACATTCATCACTTAGACATACATTTTAGAAAATTTTGCCAGTTGCCTATAAGAATTCAGCTGAATATCTGGCACTTAACGAGCCACAGTATCATATTTCCAGTGCCTTATAAAGTGTCATCAAGAAATGGTAGGGCATTACTTTTATTTTGTGTACTGAGGCAGTTTGTCAAGCACCAGCATTTACAACTCCTGCTTGCTTCAGATGGTAGAAATATGACAATGTGTCAGAGAGCTGATGTCAGGAAGGGGAAATTATATCTATTCTCTGGAATAAGATTAATTATAGAAGAAAGGCACCATGAAAGAAAGACAAATTTTTAAACACATACAAAGGGAGAGATTTATTGCTCATGGTGACACTTAAATCAACCAGTGACTGACTGTGATACACAAGCACAACGAGACAAATTCAATGCTGTATTCTTCTCTGCCTTTTAATAGACATCCTAAATGTAGCATTTTTTTCCCCCTGGGAAATTATCTTTCTCTCTTTGAATTTGAAGTTTTAAATCCTTCTAGGACTAACCTTATCAACACACAAACCTCCCATTGACTTTGGCAGCAGCCCCACATATAACTTAAAAAAAGCTGTAGACTTTAACAATCATCCTGGTGCAATTTAGTGAAAGTGGTTTTAGTAAAACATACAATGATTTGATACAGAGCTTTTTATCTTTTTTAAACTCAGTAATAATCAACTTCCTAATATCTTGTGTTCTGATACAATCCAGTCATCAAAATGACTTGAATTTCTTAAGAAACAAGTATTGAACTGGGTGTCTTTGTCTATTGCACCTGAGAAAATTATGTTAAGCCTAAGAAGCAACATGATTAAGATGAGGTAGACTATTTAATCTGGATAAGGGCTAATTTTAATGCAATGCAAGAACCTAAATTTTGTGGCTACAATGGTGTGTAGATTTTATTGTAATTATAGTATTTTTAATAACTGAAATTAATAATTAAGCTGAAAATTTTTATTTACATGCTTGCTTATTATCTTCATCATATAAATTCTTCTGTTTATAGAGCAGATGATTATGTAAATTTATAGATTAACATGGTTACTTGCAGCTATAACAAAGGCAAGGGCTCAGTCAAGGCTCTCCAGACTGGTAACTGAGGTGTTACCCCACATTCTCTGGCTTTGGGGTGAAGCCCCTCACTGAGTTTCCTGTCTGTGCTTTCAATCAGAGAACAGAATGTTCAGCAGTGGGTATTTTTTGCAACATATCAAGCCCTTTTCTTGGATGACAGTAGGTGGTAACAGCAATCCCCCATTTTTACTGCTTGGGCTCTTATTTTCTCAACATGATCCTGGCTGTGTTTTCTCAGTATGGGATTGACAGTGGGAATATGAGCAAGGGTGGGTGGTAACACAGCCAGCTGTGGCAGCTGTTATTTAAGCTGCCATTGCATGCATGAAGCCTAATTAACCAAGACTACTCTAAATCTGAGCATGCATCTGAAGGCAAGACAAATGTTAATAGTGTTCCTATGCATAACTGCAGTCTGGAGCTACAAAGATTTGTACTGACACCTCCTGAGATTTGCACGTTCAGATGTGGATCCAGATTATTGGCTCCACTTTTCATGGTGAAGTGGGTGCCCATTATTTTTGCTCCACTGCTTTGGAAGTTATACTTTAAACTCAGATGTAGGCTCATCTTTCCTTTAAGTAGGAAAAAAACCTTCATGATTAATAACTCCTCAGAAAAAGAGATTTTTTTTTTTTTTCTCCTGGGCACAAGGCCCAGTTCTGCAGCTTTGGGCAAAATTCAGTTCTTTGTAGCTCCAATAGATGGAAGTAGGCAGGAAGCATCCTGGCCTTTCTACTTGGTTTACCTTATGTATTTTTTGAAATGGGGAGAAAATTAGTGGGATTCTGTGTAAATTACTTTAAAATTAAGAATCCACCCTGTAGCATAGTGGGTTTTACTTCAATTCTACAAGACTGTTCCAAAAAAAATTATATATATGATGAGATTGAAAGCTGTTTTGAGCACTGGATGAATATTTAGATTGAGATTTTTTTTTAAGCTTTTCCCACTAAGATTTTTTTCTATACACAACCTTCTCAAGCAACCAGGCTGGGGTGGGTTTTGTAAAGCCATGTTGGCAGCTACATCAGAGGGAGCTTTACCTGCAGCCAGTGACAAACACAGCACAGACACCCCTGTGCAGCTTTCCAGAAAAATCTTATGGTGGCACCACTTTGCTCCCATAACTGTCATTCCTTCTGCTGAGGACTAGCTTTTTATCTACAGATGCACCTGCTGATGGAAATCAATGGGAGATTTGTATCTGTGAAGCCTACAGGACCACGGATCAACAGTGCTCTTCCATTGGAGGCAGGAGGTCCAAAGCAGCCTGACTCCCTTGGATGTTACGTGGGCTACTGGAGGGGCATGGGCTGGGATTGACCCGGCCTCGACTGCCTCCCAAAACCTGGGCAGCTGAGGAGAGCTACTAGGGATAGGCCAGTGACTTTTGATGCACATCTATCATTTTTTATGTCTTTAAGGTCCCATACCAGGCTCCTCACTCGTTCAGCTGCGATATATTCCGGTTGTGCGATTCACTCGTGAGGGCAGAGGAGTTGATGGAGCTCCTCTTGAGGATCTTGTTTATGATGTCCTTCCACGTCTTCTTGTACTGGTGCCGTAGCAAAGAGTACACAAAAGGGTCTGAAACAGCTTTGCTGTAAGCTAAGCACTTGGAAATGATCCCCCAGTGGGAATTGATGTGGACCACGGAGGATAATTCAACAAGTCTGTGAAAAGAGGATGGTTGAAAGAGTGAGCATTCACATTAAAAACACAGAGCAACAGCACACCTGAAAGGCATTAACACTCCCCCACACCTCAAACCCTCAAGTTATTCCTGAGTAATTGCAATAAACCAAAAGAAAAGTAAGGCATACTCATGAAAACATGAATGTTGTCCTCCTCTTACGAATTTTTCAGACTGCAAATGCAAACCTGAGGTCTGTTTGCCAAAGTGCCACGGCTTGGTCTCAGGAGTCATATTTCTCTACCATTATTAATCTAAAAATCCAGAACCTAGGCTGAACTTGTGGTTCCAGCTACCCTCTAGAGTACTTGAGAAGCCACCTCCCCAGTGTTATCCAGCTTTCCATCCAACTCCTAGAGAGAGTTCAAAGCTTTTAAACAGTTTGCCTGAGTTATAGAAGCACACAAGGAAGGAAAATTTATCACCAAGAGATGACATGTTATGTCTTGAATTTAAAAACTGCCCACTTTAAAGGCCAAGCATATGCATCTGCAACAAATTTAGCAAGACAAAACTTCTAAATCATTAGAGATTCATATACTCCTGATACCTACACTAGGAGATAGATCACACTGTACCCAGGGAGATTATTTTTGACAGTGAAATATTGATAACTCCCCATGTCTTTGAGCAGCACCAAAGAACAGTTCCATTCAATATGCCTCTATAGCTGTTAGAAACTATTGATTTTCATAGAGGACAAACAGCCACATGTGCTGCCAGAGAGCCCCACCAGGCTATGGCAAATAAGATCTTTGCTGAAACTGTCTTCAGCAGCAGATGTTCTTAAAACTGTCTGGCAAACACTTGGATTACTCATGTTTCTTCAGACAAAGCACCACTTCCAAGGAACATTCTGAAGTGTGGTTCCTGCAGCAGCAGTGACAACAATGTTGGCACTTCAAGCAGTTTAGAGATGAGGATTTTTTTCCCTCAGTCATTTTATAGTCATTCCATAAACTTTCACTACATTGCGTTGTTTAAAATAATGCTGCCAGATGGCACAGTCCAGTCATTTGAGCATGAAAGTGGGACTAAGGAGCCTTAATTTGTTAGAGCACTGACTATGAGCTTCTGCCTCTCTCTGTTCTAGTTTGCCCAGGCTGCAAAGCTCCATGGCAAAAGCTCTGCCTCTTCCTAGATGTGTGTGCTGGGCTCAGCACTGTGGGTCTGCAGCCAGTGCTGGGGCTTTGGCTGCTGTCATAGCATTGGAAAGTCTAATACTGAGCATTGCTTTATGTGCTTTGTGCAGCACCTCGTGGATCCCTTCCACTGGAGCCCAGGTACAGTGATGCTTTTTGGGGTGGTGAACACCAAAATCCTCTCTGGGCTCACACGTGTGAGACATTTGAGGTGACCAAGTTGTTCTCCATGAAAACCCTCAGGAATTGCTGGTGCCACTGCACTGGTGCTGTTGGCTCAGCAGGTCCGAGGTCCCAAAGAACCTCCATCTGTCCCATTGCTCCCTCCTTTCATCTCAGCTATTATTTCAACCTCTCCTTCTAACTCATGGTCGTTACTTTTCCTGTAAGGTAGAATTGGGACTGATACATAATTATCATCAAATCCAGCTGCCAGGTGGGCTCATCTGCTGTATTCTCTCTTGTTTAATAAAATGGAGTTTCTGACATCCACATTAATGTGTTCTAAAATGAGAACTGACAATTTGGAAATTAAGCAACTTCTTAGTCATATTCATTTTGTAATCTACCATGATCCATCCTTCTTGTTGCTCTCCACTCCATTTGTTTGATGCCTAATTCACATTTTGAATTTCATCATGTTGAATTTCATCTGGATGATTTATTTTTACTGAGTGCTTTACAGATGTGAATTTGATTATGTTTAATTAAATGCAGTGGATGCCTTGAATAACCAAAATATGACAAATTTGTGTCTGAGGCTCTGTCAATCAGTTCTGCAAGACATTAACAACCTCCATTTAAAGCATACCAAATAGACACTTCAGGGCTGCAAGCCTAAAATTGCTAATTTTACCTTCATTGACTGATCAAATGAGAAGCCTACACTTCTATTAACAAAATTTTAAATATTTTCTTTGATTGATTGAGTTCTGTAAGTTTCCTTGACATTTACACGTTTTCCAGTCCTCATGTATTATTTTGAGAGTAAATTACATTTGCAGTAATCAAGCAGCAAACACAGAAATGCAGCCAAACCCCAAGCTATGCATTTCCATTTCATGTACAAACAATTAAATGTCAGCCTTTCAAGGCATATCACATACTTTATTGCCTTTGAAAGCTTTTGTTTCTCATTTATGAGGGAAATTATATGCATAGCTTTCATTTTCATGAAATGGTTCAGCTAAAAAGAAGACATTTTCAGTGAAGGAGCATTAATTTTTCAGTGCTACTCATAAATTAAATTTTACAGTATCAACTACATAATTCCCTATATTGTTTTCATAAGCCACTCTTCTACTGTCTGGTCTTCAAAACCTTTTTTTATTTCAAAGCTCTTTTGCTATGATACCTTGCTCGTATTTTAGAAACTTCTAATTCCATAGAGTCTGTTATGTCAGGTGATTATCCAATTATTTTATTTGACTTTCAGAAAACAAACAAGAATGTAACGCCAAAGAGCGTGACCTTGATCTGTATGCACACAGTACACTCTGGAAATCCTTCATTTCCATGTGCAGTTATCCCTACGCTAATATATATTTACTGAATTTGTGCACACCCAGATCAAATGGCAACATGTCTGGTGTTCACTGCTTAAACCTTTCACTGAGTTATGGAGACTGAATAGACCAGAGCTTCAAACCAGTTAAAACGTCTTGCTGTCCAGGAGTGAAAGGAAGTGGCACTGCAGGCTAGAGCTGGTAGATGATGTAGCTCTTAAAAGAAGAAATTCAGTGCCTTGCCCAAGAATTTCTATCAGCTCTTTAAGGTAACACTTCTGTTTGTGTCTGATTCTGATTTTTCTTTTCCTGACACATGTTCTGTAGTATTAGAATTATATGTTGATCATTTCTTTTGTGTTAATAATTTGAATAAACTGATCATCTCTGGAAGTGTCCAAGGCCAGGTTGGACAGGGCTTGGAGCAATCTGGGCTGGTGGAAGGTGCCCCTGCCTGTGGCAGGCGGGTGGCACTGGATGAGCTTTAAGGTCCCTTCCAACACAAAACATTCTATGATTCTATGATCAGTTTTATCTTGATGTTCATTTGACTTTATTTTCACTTTATTGTTTGGTGGACTGAATATTTTGGATGCTGACTTGCTAATGAAAAAGCCCTATTTTAATAATTGCTTCTCTGTACAAAAATGGCATTGCAGTGATCCTTGGCTGATTTATCTTCAGCCAGCACTTTAAGTACTGCATACATGACAACCAAACAGGTTCTGTAAGGAAGCACTGCAAGTTTTGGACTTGTAGTTAGACCTGCAAATCTCACAAGCCATTGCTTTTAGCTGTTGCTGCTCCCCAAAGCTGCAGGAACCATTTGTCAGCAGCACAGGGGGATAAGGGCAGCAAACAGGATTGTCTGGCTCGTGCTGAAAGGTTTTTCCACATGAGAGCTAAGTATCTCTACCTCACATCAGCTGGATGGGGACTAGAAGGCCACTACAAATACGTCAACTTATGATTGCACAGAATCATAGAATCATAGAATCGATTGGGTTGGAAAAGACCTCCGAGATCATCAAGTCCAACCCTTGGTCCAACTCCAAAAAGTCATGTATTTATATGCACAGCTAGGCAAGGCAAGAAGTTGCAGAGGAATTCTGAATTTCTTGTCTCCCAAGCAGGATATGCATATGCAGAGGGCAAGGAACCAGTTTACAGAGTTTGTTTACCCCTTGCCCCCAGAGACGATACAAGAAAATTTTAATCTTCTTCTGCCTGTTCCACCATCCTCCTCTGTAACCTGGGGGCTTGGGTCTATGAACTTCTGTCTGATATTACTTCAGTATTTTTAATTTAAGGCCAATTTCCTCACACACTGACAGCGCTTATTAACTTACATGAGCCAAGTTCTGTATTTCAGTATGAAATGCCTGGAGTTGGAAATGGATATTAGGAACTGGTAAGACTTATCTTCATTTTTCTTATGAAAAGGATCCTTGGAGAAAAGAGGTTCAGAATAATGTTATTTAATTGCATAATGTGAAATATAGCAAAAGAAGAGATGTGTACCAATAGAAGGACCAAGAAACAAGCTATGCCTGGAAATATACAACATGGGGTGATAGATGTGTCATACTGATAGAGTGGAAACACTGAATCAAGAAGAATCAGATTCTATTGATAGATTACTTAAGATTATCCATTGAACTAATTAGAGGGGTGTTTTCTTCATAAAGGGCCTAACCTGATTTTTACCTTAATGTGATCTGAAAAAGCCTGGGTTGCCCTGAGTAGCATTTATCTGTCTGGGGTTAGAAGCACAACTCCTCCACTGGTTCATGGAACTTCTAGTGACACCTATTTGTTTTTATTGCTGGAACAGAAAGATGTTGTTCAGGGAGTACTTGAAAGCATGTTTAATTTACATGTATTGCTGATTTGAGCTGACTGACACACGAGAGGCTGAGCAAAGTACTCCCTCGTCTGTCTTCTCTTCCCTGCCTTGGGCTGGGATTGATCATCTCTCTCTTATGAATGCAGAGCACTGGACATAGCCCAGAAAATACTAACTGCTTGCAAAATTAAACTCAAAAGCCTCATAACCCCCTTGACTTCAACCACCCTCAGCCATATGTGTGAAGCAGGAGGCGCACAGTGCTGTGTGTCCTTGAACACCTGTCCATGCAAGTGTCCAGCAAGGTCCCTCAAGGAGCTGAAGAGGGAATTCCCCCTGAAATACTGTACAGTGTTCCCCTTAGACATGTCAGAACTGGGATGCCACAGGGTGAATAGGTGGTGGGGAGGTGCTCTCTGAACACCGGGCTGAGATGCCTATGAAGGAGCACAAAAACACTCTTGGCAGTTCTGCTCAGAGCTCTCAGCCTCACTCAGGATGGAGCCCCAGCTATAGTGTGACTGCAACAATTTTCATTAGGATCAGAGACCCAATATAAAATGAAAATTAACCATTTGCAATGAGATAAATACTTTAATACCTTCTAGCTTGAGAACTAAGGCTAAATGTCCATAGTTATAAATCCTTTCTCACCCTTTAAGTGTGTGGCTTGGAGTGGTGTCTTGCGACCATTAAGTGAAAGTGAAGGTAATTCTTTTATTTTCTAATTCTAGAAATTCAGTATATTAGACTGAAGTGGAAAAACTTGGGGTTCATTACATGCCCACTTATATAGACTCTTAATCCAGCTTTTTCAGTGATTTTTTTTCTGGTAGATCAGAGTTTCACAGAATTCAGCCCCACTAATTTCTACTTAATAATATAAGAATAGGGGACACTTTTAAAATATTTTTTCTTCCTCTATTCTGCATAGCAGCATGTCAGTTTTTCCAGAGTCTTTTAATAAGGAATGCACGCTATAAATTTCCATCAAAAGCTAGATAACACTTTTCTGGATATACTCACTTTCTAATACTTTATATTTCATAAGAGTAATTTAGTGTTTCCCACAGGAGCCATTTCCCAAGATAAACCAGTAGATAGATAGACATCTGACCATAAATCACAAGCAATTTTTTAGCTATGAGCCTGCACAGCTTTGATACTTGGTGTTTATGAGTAATAAACTCTACCCAATCAAACATAACTATGGTTTAGGTCTGGAGACCATGTTCTCACCTCAGCTGGATCTTGTTGACCAAATTTTTACAGTCTGACCTATTCAGGCAAGTGTCTTGCCCTGAACCAGGGAGGCAATCTATGCAGTGGGTGACTACTTGACCCCCAAAAAGGTCTGCAAAACCCCATGGACTGACTTCCTAAACCCCTCCCATGTATCCAGCACATTGAGTGGGCTGCCTGAGCAGAGTCTGATCAGAATCCTGCATCATAATTAAATTGGATGAGCACTATGACATTTTGCATCATTTGTTAGCTCAGTAAATGCAACCTGTGTTACAGGAGTGGAAACAGTGCATAAAATTTCCAGAGCAGACAGAGTGATTTTGTGGCTCAGAGTGCCCCACTTCTCTGAGTTACAGTTGCATCTCAGGAGGCTTTTCCAGGATGTAGGTTCACACTTACCTTGTAATTACATAAGGTGCAAAACAAAGGATGAAGGTACCAATAAAGGTACTGATTTTCTTTGTTGCTCTCTGCCTGCGCCGCTTTTGTTCCTCCAGACAACGTTCTCTCACACTGTGTGACATTCAACACAAACAAGGACATGAATCATAATATCAGGTAACAGTTTTTAATGCCTTTACTTGTGGAATGATGGAAAACTATTTTTACAGTACCTGTTATAATCACATAAGCCAAAAGCAGGTGCACCACGTTTATGTGGGACAATACCAAGTATTAATGCATTGTCTGACTGTCTTACCCTCCAAAAACAGTTACTGAGAAGTAGTGATTGTATATTTATTTAGTGGTGTGCACACCCTGTCATTGTATCAATTGATCTATTATCAAATTGGTGGAATTCAGCCTTGAATTCAGTTTGCAGATCCTTTTTGTACTACTGTAAGCTATATTTTTATGCCAGAGTTTTCCTCAGGTTATTGAATGATTTGGAAAATATCCATTGTGGGATAAACATGCTACTTTCCCTAGAAATAGCAATTCCAACACCACTACATTAGGGAGAAGAAACTTCCCAGCAAGATAAGTAATAAAACACAACAAAATCATAGTGGGGAAAAAACATACTCTGGACTTTCAGCCCAGCATTGGAGCAATCACTATACCCCACAGCTGTGAACTGTGTGGCCATAAATATTCCATCAGCCTGTGCAGCCCTGCACTGCTGCTGTGCTGGACCTGCTGCAGAGCTGGAAATTGCATAATAAATCCACACCACTGTGATATCCTCACGTCTCACCTCAAACCAGCCCCATTTCCAACTGAACAGATACAAATTAGGCCCACCCTGTGTTTCTTCCTAGGACTAGAGTTTCTCCTTTGAGTTACCCATTGGTGGTCTCACTAGTCCACCAGAGAGCTGCTAATTCCCTTGGTGTGCCAACAAAGTGATGGGAGCACGAGACTGAGGTCTTGCCTTCACTGCAAAAGTATCTCCTTTGAAATCTGCTTGTCAAAAGAGCGATCAAGGTGAAATCTTGTCCTCTTCCTCCACCTGCTTGAGTGAATTCTGAGCTCACTGTGCTTTTCTAGGGAAGGGTAATGAGTTACTGTCAACTCCAGGCAGAAAGGTTGGATGGATTGTATGTCCCACAGTGCCAGGATCATCTGTACCTGAATAAATCCATTAGGAAAGGGCAAAAGCAAAGCCAGACTTCCATCCTGAACCCCACTCTATGCACATAGCAGCGCTGCCACATTTTGACTCATGGCACAGATCTCATGGTGACGCAATTCAGGCAAACTGAACAGGCTGGACCATTTCCTGCATGTATCTATATATAATTTTTAAAAACTGCTTGGCATTGGTCTTCCTTTTTTATTGTAAATCTGTAGTTGATGACTCACTCTCAGGCTCCACATTCTCATGTTAGTAGCTGAGGCTTATGGCCTTACTCTCCCTGTATTAACTCACTGATTATTTGCTGTATTTGCAAATGTTTTATCATCATCTAAACACGTTGTGCCCTGAGGATCTCAGTGTGCATTGGTGATCTCTGTGGCAATGAGTTCTAATGTTGCCGTTTGATTATGTTAAAGAAAATGTGTTGCCTTTGTTCCATTCTATATTTGGTCTTACACTGCCAGTCCCCAGAACAGCTATCATGACATGATGAAATAAATACTGGAGGAAAAGTTTTTGTTCTCCTTGAAATGACAAATCATCTTTCTCTCAAAGAACATGTCACATCTAAAAGTGTTACATGTTCTGTGACTGAGTTATTTGCAGCTAGAAATGACAGCTGAGGAGGAAAAGAAAATCCACCTTTTCAAGGGAACCTGCAAGAGATGGGAAACTTGGAGTATTTTTAGGTGAAGACAGACTATCTTGGAGGTTCATAACCTTCGCTTAAGACCTGTGTTATTAAATTCATAGTATCCTGAGCACTTGGCAGTATGAGAAAGTGACTCTTCAAAGTAGTTTTAATGAGGGTGTTCTAAAGCTGGAGAGGTCGTGTATTTTTTTTTCTCTAACAGTTTCCCCAGTTACATCTTTTTGTTACTGGCACATACAAAGCTGTCTCTGACTCCTGTAGCTCCTACATGACTCTCCTGATAGACTTAAACCAATTTCTTTTGTTCATCCTTTCCAGACATAGCCAATAAACACCACATCACAGAAGAAGGTATTTTATCTCAGTCCTTCATTTAAACAATGTACAGATGAGTATTTTGCTCTTATACACACTTTCATGCTCTGAGATAAGAACACATGCAAGTTCCAGTAGTGACACCAGTAACAGAATGGGATTATTGACTAAGCTTTCATTTAAAGATTTTAAAATCCTGGAAAATCTAAGGTATATCCCCTTGAATGTTTGGTATTTTATACAGAATTTATGAGATACCGGCCCTTAAGATGTGTAGAGCTGGATACACTAAAAAGATAGTGTAGATAATTTGAGTGAAGATATATGGGTTAAGCACTTAAGTGAAGTTTTGCCCAAATCTCTCCCAATACCTCAGATATTTTGGTCTTAAGAACAAAGTCAAGAAAAAGCAGGATCCATTAGAAATGCCTAAGCTAACTTGAAAGGACATGTGCCCTAAACATTCACACAAACTTGTATGGTATTCAGAGGTTTCCTTCGTACTCGACTTGAATGATCTTCAGGAGATCACTGGTGTCTTTCTAAGTCACAGGTAATAAAGCCCTCTGTCATAAGGCCTGTCACTAGACCCCCTTGCGGGTGGATTCTGAGTCATAGGAAGCAGAAAAATGTCTCTACACATTTCTCAGCACTGAAACTAAACCCTGGAAAGAGCTGGAGGCGTCTGAGGTGGGACTGCAAACTTTGTTCTCTCATGTGAATTCTCCCAACATCCATGTCTGTGGTGTCAGGTACACACTGAAACTGCCTGTATGGACACACTTATATAATGCAAATGATGCCTTTGTTATGTCAGAGATTTATGAGCATTGCTGACTGCTCCAGGAGAGCTGCAGCCAATGTGCAGCTCTCACAGAAGGGAAGGTGACCTGAGACCTGGCTCTTTCAGCAGCAGGAGCTGTCACTGGTGAAGACAGCACCTCCACAGGTCAAATCAGCCACCAACCCTGTACTCTAGAGAAGAAGCTCAAACTCTCCTTTCTTAGAGAGAGGCATTAGAATAACCTGATGTGAAAGGTAAGAGCTGTTGATATAGGCTACTCACAGCACAGTGCCTGTACAACTCTGTATCCTCAGAAGCAAGGAAGCATCGTGCCCACAGCCCCACTGAATCCATCCCTCAGTGAGGTGATTACAAAATGCACAAGCACCCTCAAATCAACCTAGACCAAAAAAAATGCAGAGGAGGAGAAATAACGTTGAGATTATTGCCCTTTTTCTAAACTTTGCTGTGCAGTCCAGACATACTTTAAGCATTAGGCAAAACAAATGCTGTTTCAAACAGCCCCAGTGGGTTGATGGCACTGTCCTGGGAGTAACCACCACAGCTCCCCTTGCATGCAGAAACTAAGACAGTCGAGGCACAGTTTATCAACCAGACAGCACGTAGGACAGAAGGCTGATTTTTCCTCAACTTGACTTTGTGAATAAGGGAAGATTTATACATGTATTTCTCAAGAACAGCAACAAGACTTGCCTGAAGTTCTGTTCTGCATTCTTGGTCAATAGACAGCTCAGAGAGCTTAACTGAGAATTTTGAGCAAATGTTTCTGTTCCTCTAACAGTGTGCTGTCCTGCCCTGATCCTTTCAGACCGATTTGTCTTAACCTCAGGAATCCCCAAAACATGACCTGTTTTTTAGGACAGCCACATGTGCTCTGAGCCCTGCAGCTCTGCTCCTGGCTGGCTGCAAAAGGAGAGAGCTGGAGTTTACCTCCAGCTTGTGGAGCAAAGGGGAGCAAGATGAGATGTCTGGCAGATGGGATGTCTGGCATGGGACTGCCCTCTCCAACTGCTCTCTGCTTTCCTCTTTTCCAGGCAGACTTTTTCCCCCATATCAATCACCAAACGTGCATCCCTTCCACATCCATACATTGCCTATTCATGCAGGATTTATGGTTTGTGCATAACCCCTGAAGTGACTTTTGCACAGCATCCCAGCACACATTCCTCCCCTTTTGGTGTTTGCCTTCAAGCCCCCTATCCTTCCATCCCTGGAGGCTTTTCTCCTCCTGTGTCTAGGCAAGAGGGGCTTGCCTAAAGTCTCTCATTTGAAATGGGCTTAAACATCCCCTTTTTGTTATATTAACATTGCTGCTGAATTCTCTCTTGCTTAGATTCAAGTATAAGCATTCAAGAGCATGCATTTTGCAGATGTTATTCCCTTAGGATTCTGCCTTCAGGAATGATAAAGTTAGAGAGAGCACAGCAACAGGGAAACTGCTGAGCAAAGGAGCTGCAGACAGCACCCAGCTTCCCTTCCAAACTCCAACTGAAGGGACATGTGCACCCTCCTCACTCAGGGATTCAGCAATGTTTTGGTCTGACAGTGCCAAAAAATGCAAACCTATGGAGTACTAAATCCACCTTCGGGGACAAAGGGCAGTGATGTGATCACTGTCTCAAAGGGAAGTGCATTCGCAGCCAAAACTGCCTGTTTCTTTGCTCTCCCTCCCAAATCAAGTCCTTAAGCCTAATAGAAAATGAGTTCTACAGTCAGAGAAATAAACACAAAGAAAAAGAAACATGCAGAATAGAAATCAGCAAGAAGGATGATTGGGTTTTTTGCCCCCTCCTCATCCCCTGAACTGATACAGATCAGACTTTTAACACAACACTGAACCCCCTCCTCACTTCTTCTGCCATGAATAGTCCCACTTGCTGAACACACAGGCACCTTACCTGGGATGAATGTCCACAAGCAGCACCAGGGTCTGCATAGTGATCACATCAATCCGCTTACAGTGAAACCGTGCCACCTTCAGCACTTTTAGATATGTGAAACACAGGATTATAAGAGAGAGGAGGAAGCTGAGGGCATGAAAGACCCCAGTGAAAATCACAAACTGTGTCCTATCCTCTGGTCTCTTGTTGTACAGGGTGCAGGAGGCATAGAGGTGATGGAAACCCACCCAGGAGAGAGAAGCTGCCACTATTGGGAACGACACCGAGTGTAACCACGTGTAGCTCAGTATGAGAGCAGCATCTCTGTACCTCATTTTGGAGTGATAACTTAGAGGGAAGACCACAGCAATCCACCTGTCAATGCTCAAAGCTGCCATGCTCAACATGGAATTCGTGGTAAGAAAAGTCTCCAGGAAGCCCACAACGTGGCAGATCTGATCTCCTCCTGGTTGACTTTTGTAAATGATCCCAGCCAAGGTCAGGGGCATGCTCGAAACAGTCATCAACAGGTTGCAGAAGGTGAGGTTGAGGATGAACAATCCCGGGACCTGCTTGCGGATGTCGGCGCTGTACAGGAAGCACAGCAGCACCAGCACGTTGGCCAGCAGGGCCACGAGCATCAGCACCACCACCACAAAAGCCAGGATCAGCTCCCAGATGCTCATGGTGTGTCCAGTCACAGGAGGGACATCTCCGAAACTGCGCCGCTCCAGCACCCGGGGAACATGGTGCGAGGGGCACCCGCCTCGCCGTCCTCGCCAGCCTGCTCGCTCCCTTGCATGCCCTCCGTATTTTGAGAGGAGCTGCAGTTTTCTCCTCCAACCTCCCCCTCCTTGCTGCTCCTTTCCACGTCAACGCTTTCCGAGACGTGCACAAAAGCACTGGGAATGCCCATCAAACTGCGAGGAGGGCTTAAAAAATATCAGCAGGACTGAACCACTGTCTCCATTCGGTCCATTTGAAGGAGAGCATGTTATGCTGAGAAACTGCTCTCCTGAGATCCCTAATTATCAGCCCCAAGCTTGCAAGCAATTCACCGAGTGAATTGTGCTCTCTTTCTCTCTTGCTTTCTGCCTCTCTCTCTCTCTTTCTCTCCCCTCCTGCTCTCCTCCAACCCTCACTCCCTTCCAGGCTGAATGTAACCTGCTTTTTATGATCACAGATAAAACCCCCATTAATGGATTAAAGCATGCACACTGCTGGTGATTCGCAAATGTGATTATGTCATCCCTGCTCCACAACCCCTCCCCTTCTCCTTGCGACTGTGACTAGACTTTCCTCAAGAGAAATCCCATGCTCTCATTTAATTGATTTAGCCTTTAATTTGCAAACAGCCCTGTAACCAAATTCCTGCACTCCAGTGTGTTGCCTACATTTCTGCGCATCACTGGCAGTGTTGCTGCTTGCTCTCAGCTAGGGCAGAGGCTTTCCTTTCTCTTCATTAGCTGTGCTTAAAGAGATGGGAGGAAATGGATACATTCTGCTACTTCTCTGGACCTGTCATTAGGCAACCGGAATAGTTTTAGTGCTCTAGTTTAGCGCTTTGCAGTCCTGTGTCTCCGAACATGATGCGTAGGAGGAAAATGATTGCTTTCCTATCTCCTTGTAAAGCAGGGAAATCGAAGCCCAGACACCTCTGCCACATGCCCAGGGTCGTAGAGCAGGTGAGGGGCAGAGGCAGCGTGGTGCTGCAGGTACACTGTTCAGTCAGGCTTTCTCCTCTTCCACAGTGTTTGCTTCCTCCTCATCAAGCCTCCCGCCCTGTGAAGCTGAGCACCCTGTGAGATCCCAACCGAGTTGCAGTATGGCAAAGGAAATAGGAATGAGTCTGTATTGCACAAAATTAGGTGTTAAAATGAAGTTTGTTTTAAGGGAAAGAGCGGGAGCTGTTTCACCATTGCCTTTCCTGTCTCTTTGAATCAGTTTTAACCGGGAATGCTGAGGGTTTGTGAGCAATCAGGACAGCTTTTGCATCGAGGCAGCCTTAATCCCTGCACAATAAGGAGGCAAAAGATGCCCTGCAGCACAGTTACTGGGGCTTGGTAAGTGCCTGTGCACGTGTGGGAGAGCTCTCTGCTCGGGCAGATTGCCCCTCTGTGCCCCGAGCCCTGCCAGAGCCGTGTGTCGCCAGTCCAGCAGCTGTTGCTGCAGCCACTCGGGATCAGGCTCAGGAGCTGTCACCCTGCACGCTGCCAGAGCTTTCCATGCTGTAGGAAAGCCCCTTCTCTTCCACTTCAGTTTTGTTTTGCTTTCTTAAACCAGGCTTTAAGGGGCTAATAGAGTCATTAAAGACAGCTGAGGCTCTCCAGGCACAGGTCCTACACACACACAGACACACAGAGAGACACTCAGCAGCAAAGGAACAACTCAGGGTGCAGAGCTCAGGTCTGTTTGTGAGCCCTGTGAGCTCCCTGTCTCCAGAACACGCGTGCTGGGTGGATGAGGAGCAGGTGTCTGCCTCTTCTCCCGAGACAGTGCTCAAAAGCCACTTGAAGTGGTGGAGACACCATCCCTGGAAGTGTTCAAAAAAGTGTGGATATAGCACTTGAGGACACGGTTTAGTGGTGGATGTGGTGGTGGTACTGGTTTGATGGCTGGACTTGATGATCTAAAAGGTCATTTCCTACCTTTGCGATTCTGGAAGAAAAGCCTAAAGGTGACCCCTTTCTTTAAATAAGAGAGGTCCCCCTTTTCCTCCAGAGTTTCTTAGGGTGCTACTACCTTCCATATCAGCGTGGGAAACGCAAATTAAAGTAGCAAGTTTGACATATACTCCAGTAATTGTTGTCTAAATTAAGTGCTCCAAGTCTTGTGCCTCACAGTTCAACAACTATTTCTATTCTATTCTATTCTATTCTATTCTATTCTATTCTATTCTATTCTATTCTATTCTATTCTATTCTCAAACTGTTCTGTGTGGTACAAATTTCTCAAGAAAGGAAAACATTGTTATCAATAAGGTTAAACACCCAGTGTTTACAGGGAAAATACAACAACTGACTTAAATCTACAATCAATCTAGAGGTCTTTCCTAACCTTTGTGATTCTATGATTTAATGAAATAACAATAATAACATCATCATCATCAACAACAACAGTAATAATAATAAGGCTTTCTAGATTTCAGGAGAAATCTGGAGTTTTCTCTTGGTGACTGATTTGAGTCTCTGTATGTATTTACAACTCTGAAATCCCAATTAATTTACGTAAATGATTCCCCTGTTGGCAATCCCTGCAGTACAGGTTGTTTACTGGATGCTTTAGGGTTTATTTATCATGCATACCTAAGGGAGCAGGATGGGCCATCAAATAGCTTTGCTTTAAACAAATCAGGAGGGAAGAATGTGCTGTGCATATGTCGAGGGTTAACCCCAGCCGGCAGCTAAGCACTGCACAGGCACTCGCTCTCCCTCCCCCAGGGGATGGAATCTTAGGAGAGACTCACAGAATTGTTTGGGTTGGAAAACACCTCTTAGACCATGGAGTCCAAGGAAGCTCTTTGAGCACTTGTATGAGTAGACTTTGGTCTGTCTTAAAGCCAGTAAAATGCAAAATTATGGCAAGGTTGCCTAGTGGAGAGAGAAGCCACAGCTCTGTCCCTCTTGGGGCTTGGCTATCAGGTGTCATGGTGCAGAGGCAACCTCTACTGCCCAAAGATCATTTTACTTCTGCCCCTACTCTTCCTAGCCCCAAATAACCAGCATCACCCAGTGGCAGTGTTCAAAGCCAAGCTGCAAAGGCCCTGAGAAACCTGGTCTAGAGGGAGGTGTCTCTGCCCGTGGCAGGAGGGGTGGGACTAGGTGGTCTATAAGGTCCCTTCCAACCCCTCAACAGTCTGTGAATCTCTGATTCTTGCCTGGCTCCTTACTCTCCAACATGTGCTGTGTGCTCAGCAACAGGAATGCTTCACAGTGCCCTGGGGCCAACTGGGGCCAGCCAGATGGTTTCTCATGGGCCACCCCTTTGGGGAAGAGAGGAGAGAAACCCTCTACTGCTACACCACACATCCCTTGTGCTGTGAGTGCCACAACAGCTCCAGCAGCTGCTCACCAGAGCCCTCCTGGTGAATTATTCACGCTTGGGCTGTCACTGCTACTTTGCTTCATGGAATTAAAGAAACATCAGGTCTGGAGGCACATGGCTGATGCTTCTGGCACTTCTGCCTAATGCATGGATATTTAAGGACTCTTAGGGCAGCTGAGGAAATCAAATCAAGCCAGGAGCAGCAGAAAGTCATGGGAACCTTTGAGTCAGGGATGTTTGTGGGCGGATATGTGTGGAGGTGGAAGGCTCAGCTCTCCCTTTCCCAGGGCTGCTTCAGAGCCAGGTGAGAGCTGCCTTCCTGGAGGCCAATTAGTGGATGAGCAAGCTCAGTCACCTGGTGCCAGCAGGAGAGTCACTTGGTCTCTCTGTGTTATTCCTGCAAATGCAGTAAGTTAAGTTATGTATTCCAGCATGGGGTTTGGTTCACAATTTACATTTTAGAATCAGTTCACATCAACATCATCAATGATGTAGATATTGAGTCACACTTCATCTTCATTTGGAGCTATGTTAGAATAGCATTCTTTTAAAGGAGAGAGTGTGTGGATGGACCTGCTTTCTTTGGTTTACCTATAAAGATAAAAGGGCGGGCTCAAAAACAGCTTGGTCAATAGTTTACTATTAAGTTCACTTAATAGTTAACTCTTAAGTTCACAGCCATTTCTCACAGAAAAAAAAAATTATTAACTAGAATAATTAACTATATTTTAATTCTTTTAAAGACATGAGGCTTCTAGTTTGTTTTTCTGCTTTCTTTTGTTCTAAACCTATTTTTAATCCTCTCCTCTTTCTTAATGAATAAAGGAGTAACTAATCTGAAATTTAACCTCATTGAGAGATGTTGAAGAACTAAAGTAAAAAAACCAAAATTTCATCAGATTTAAATTAGAATTCAATTAATATATCCATAATATTGCAGCCTGTAGAATGATTACTTTCAGAGAGGGAAATTAAAATTTTTCCATCAGCTCTTTCACCATTCATCTTCTTGCAGACACATCTGCAGAGGTTAGAACTATTCAGCACACCCCAACACCCTTTCTGACCCAAAGCCCTGAAGGTATTTCTAGAAAGGATTATTTCCAGTGTCCAGGAACTGTTAAAGGATTTTCATAGAATTATAGATGGTTTGTATTGGAAAGGACCTTAAAGAGTATTTTGCTCCAACTCCCCTGCCCTGGGCAGAGACACCTTCCACTAGACCATGTTGCTCCAAGCTCTGCCCAGCCTGGCCTTGGACACTTCCAGGGATGAGTGAGCCACAACTTCTCTGGGCATCCTGTGCCAGCATCTCATCACCCTGACTATCTATTATGCCTCTTGCACCAGCTGAAAGAGAATTGCCTTTGCAAAACTGGGAAAGAGTAATTCATGCATTTGAAATCTAATTAGAGGATGCCAACATTAGCTGCAAGATGCAAAAGTGTTCTGATTCTGCTCAAGTGAAAACACTTCAATCAGATGATGCCTGAATTTTAAGAGCTTTTATTATTGCTCTGAATTGCTCTCAGGTTTTCCCAAGTTAACATGTGTATACAAGGGGCTTCATGAACATCCACAAGTGCTTCTCCCATGAGGAGACACGATGAGGTCTCAATCAAATATTGGGAAGAGCTCAGCTGTCACAACTGACATTGATGACCTTTGGTTTTTCCAGGCTTGACATGAGGATGTGGTCCCTCAAAAAAGCAGAGCTGCCTTGTGAAGCGATGGAGTAACCTGAGCTTTGCTTTGCCCAGGGAAGCTTGTACTTGACCAGGCTGGATGGGGCTTGGAGCAACCTGGGACAGTGGAAGGTGGCAGGGGTGTTGGAATGAGATTGTCTTTAAGGTCCAACCCAAACCATTCTGTGCTTCTATTCTGTGATACTTCAAAAGTGCCTGAGGAGATTTAAAGACTTGTATGCAAAGGGAGAAAGTGCTATGTCTGGAAAGTCTCTCATTCAGGGAAAGTAATTAAGCTTTGGGGTGACCTCTGGTGCACTGCTTGTAATGCCACTTAGGACGTGACTGTCACTTTGGGATTGAAACTGTCGTGGGAAAAGCACTGGATATTTGATATGTAGAGGAAAAAGGAAGAGTCACTAATTAAAAGCCCCCAAATATTCCTGAGTGTCTGAAGATAGGTAAAACAAATTAATTCCCAGGTTTTCTGGATGAAAGGCAGAACTGACTTTGCTAGATATTACACTTCACATTGGTCCTGTAAGTGATATAAGTGACACCTGTCACATCTACACTGCTCTAGATAGAATTTGTTCACTTTACCCTGTAGCACTTGAAAATGTCAGAGCAGAACTCACTTTTGTCACACTTGCTCTTTTTAGATGTGTGGTATTTCAATTTCCTCTTGTTTTAAACTGGGCTGGCTCCTTCTCACTCAGCAAAGACGAAAATAGAGGCTTGAACAGAAGGCTTTTAAAATGATACATAGATGTCAGTGCCTGTTTCTATATTAAAAGTCATGCAAGAGCATGCACTCTTGTACACTTCCCTTTAGCAATTAGCTAGGTATTTTATTTTTTCATAATTTCTTTTACTATAGCAATTTTAGGTGGATTTTCCTATCTATTTGTTTCCTTGCATGAAATGTCCATTATTAAAATTGTTATCTAGTGATTGCAGCAAATGACTTTTGAAACTTGCTTGAGTTTGGTGTGTTTGGTTTTATGTAATTGAGCAGAGTATCATTTTTGCTCTTCCTAATAAGTTCTGCAGGGGAGGAGGTTGTTATACATATGGGGATAATCTAACCAAATATATCTGCTTTATTAATGAAGGATATTTGGATCTTTGCTGCAGGCTGGGCAGAAGAGTTTGAGTTCAAAAATACATTTAATTTTCATCATCATATGTATTTTTGCACCACTTTGCTTTGACTCCCTTACTGTGCTGGAATGGTGGATTTCAGAGCTCAACTTACTGTGTGTCACCTGCAAATTCTCCACCTGATTGCTTAACTCATTTAAATGTTCTGGGAAGCTTATTAATGCTATTCCAGCTCAGGGAAGGCGACATTCAATTCATGGGTCTCTAAGAGACTAAAAGACTCATTGCAAAGCAGTCTATTAAAGGCTTAAGCTATGTCCCTGTAACTGCTCTTCTGGGTTTGTCATTCCCTTGGATTTGTGATATATTGACAAGGTTTTATAAGACTTCTTTTCACTGAAAGCTTTTCTACAGGTCCGCTAGCTTAAAGGATTTTGAAATTCTAATTTTAATTATTGATTTAACTGGCTTACCATGGTAATGAAGGAATTATGCAACTCCTTCTATACAACTAGCAGCCTTTTTTAAAATACATGGGTTATTTCCAGGCCTGTAGCACTGCTAATGAGGTCTGGCATGCTCTTGCCATCAGTTTAGCTTTTTTTGGTTTAAAATGTTATTAGAATAAAGGATTTTAGTTAGAATCTGCAAATCTAAGATTTTATGAGAAAAATACAATCACAGAATTACAGGATGGTTTGGGTGGGAAGGGACCCTAAAGATCATCTCATTCCATGCCCTGCCATGGGCAGGGACACCTTCCACTGTCCCAGGTTGCTCCAAGCCCCATCCAACCTGGCCTGGGACACTTCCAGGGATGGGGCAGCCACTGCTTCTCTGGGCAAATGGAGGGCAAAATGTAGGGCAAAAGGAGGTGAATGCTAACCATACTTGGTTTCAGTAATTAATTTAAACTTAATTTAATTTAAAACAATTGTATGGCCATTGAGCACAACCAGCAGGTTCTTAGATTGACACTGGAAGTCACTATGACTGTAGCCTTACTGTAATCTAGAAAGATGAATCAATAACTTCTGTTAAAAAAAAAAACAACTTACCTTCTTAGATCAAATTTTCTAAGATCACAATAAACTGGAAGAGCTGATCCTGTGATCCTTTATTGACAGCAAACCTGTATCTCTGAGATATCCCATTTGTAGCTGCACCAGTTGTTTTCTATAGCTGGGAGCAAACACACCCTTCATTCTATTGCAAATCATGTGTGATGGCTCTCCTTGGGCCTGGAGCAGAGCATGTTCCATAAAATGTACCAGAGCAAAGCCAATTGAATGGGTGAGTTGCTGTAGCTGATCTATACAGGTGTTGCAGCTGCCTGGAGCAGTAGGAGATGTACCCAAACTACCAGAGCTCACAGAGGCACCTGAGTCAAGAAGTCAGAATGCTCTGTAAATATTTTCAGCAAATCAAAGTTCCAAGCAATAAACGTGCTGGTACCATGCCAGGCTGGACATGCAGGGCACTGAAGAATCAAGCAAGATCCTTTTGCATTTCTGCTGGGCCAAGACACACTACAATGTGTGTGGGTTCATGGATCAGAGAGCTGTGGGTCAAGCCTTAGTTTGATTGCCTGGAGATCAGCGTCTGCTAAGAAATGGGATGACTGGATCAGATTGATTAATTTCATCTTGTTAAATTTCATTTAGCTCAGATATCATTTATGTCTAAGGTCAATAAAATATACTGTTATTGGTTGATTAATAATATCTTGGACTTTAAAAAACCTCTTCAAAATTGCCTAATGATGAAGGAAGCTTTTTAATGTATTAGTGTTTGTTGGAAGGGTTACTCTATTCCTTTAGAAAAAATACATCACTTAATGAAGAGCTTTAAGCCTTCTTTTTTTTTTTTTTTTTAAGCAGTTCATGACCCAAGACAAGACTGAGCCATCAACACTGCTTTTGTAGCTATGTCTTAGCCATGAACATGAAAGGTGGTCTGAATCCTCTGATGGTGCCACCAGTGGCAAAGCACTCATATAGTTAGTAAGATTTTCTTTCCCTGCTCATCTTGAAGTGAAAAAGGAAGCCTAGAAGGAAGAAATTAAAACAAAACAGCAAGGCAAATAAAGTTTTAAAAAAGGTTAATTTTTCTTTAAGTTAACATTACCAGACAAGATAGAACACAGAGGCAGAGCCAAACTGGTGTCCAAGATCAGCCAGCTCCTGATGGAACAGTATGGAAAACTATCCAGTTCACAGCAGTGCCGTGCATTTATCAGCAGCAACAACAGGGATACCTTCACTTTGTTTTTACCAGGAACTTCTCCTGACCTGTCTCCAGGGAGTTCTTTCCATGAAAAAAGATAATTTAGTCCACATTCATATAGAAATTCTATGTCTACTGGTTAATCCATTTGTCTTTTTAAAACGCTTTTCTGATAAATGTTCACAGAAATCTTGAGAAAATAAAAAAAAAAAAATAGCAGCCACACAAGAAGATATGAGATTTGTGGAAAGAGCAAGTGAGGACAGAGACCCTGAAGTGTTCTGTTATGTCCTTTATACCATAATATTCTAGAACATTTTTTACTTTTCTTATATTAAATTTCACCTGATAGCTGAGAGTCTAGCTACAAAATCTAATTATAAGGCAGGAAAAAAAGCAAGTGATGAAGTTTTGTCTATGTCTTTAATCACTATTTGATTTTTATCAACCCAAGGCATAATAAACATCACCTGCAATTATCTCCCACGCAGAAAGATTGCTTCCTTTTGTCATGAATACCTGTCATGCAGACCCAGGAGCCCTGGCTTGTTATTACTCGGGGCTCCAGGAACACCTGCGTTTTCTTGGCAAGCTCTGGAAGTGATAATGCTTTACCAGTGTTCATCTGAGAATTTCCTCTGCATTCAGGAGTACCTCATTGATCTGGTACAAAGAAAGAAAAATTAAAGGAGTTCCTGACTGATTTGTTTTCACTGTGTTGAGGATCTTCTCCTCTCCATCATAAGTTTTAGATGGATTAAGTCAGCACAGAAAGTCCCCACTTTGGTTATTTTTGGGAAAGCTGAACCTCCGAAGGATTTGGACAGAAAGCTCTAAATGGGGTTTTACTTGCCTGACAAAGAGCTGATTTTTTCTCTTATGTGGAAAAAAAAGGTAATTATTGCTAACAAAAAGTCTATTTTATTTCCATTCTAAATCAGTATAATTCAATTAGCTTCAAGGAGCTGCTCCTCTATCTGTGGGCCTGGGAGGTGAAGAAGCTCTGCAGGCAGGAGGAGCATCTCCATGCCTGGAGACACTGGCAGTGCCCCTGCAGCCCTACAGCTGTATGATGCTGAAGCTTCTTTTTTCTTCTGGGGACATTTTTTTTAAATGGGAACAATGTCTTCAAAAATGGCTGTCAGTGCAGAGAAATTGAGGTTGTCTTAATACACATCCTCTGCAATATTTCCTCATTTGCAAACACTTTTGTCACTTTGGATTTCCAGCTGTCAGGATTTCTCCCCTCTGTACACTGACTTCTCCCCTTTTTTGCTGCCAGCTGTGTAAGATCACAGTGGATTTTGAATTTATTTTCTTCCAACCTTTCTTGCAAACCTTCTACCCTTTCTTCCTTGTTAGTGGAGGGAAGCAACCATAACTCAAAACCCTCTGCTACTTTCCTTCTTTTTTTCTCAACAGATCTCTTTAACATCTGACAGTCTGTCTTTCCTTTGGTGTTATCTGGAGGGAAGGAAAACATTGCAGTGAGTTCTATAGGAGAGCACACACACAGAATCAAAAGTTCAATCCAATTAGTATAAACTGTATGTCTGCTCCTCAGGAGAACCTCTAACACACACTGGCAGGGCAGAGATTCATGTGGCAGTGACTTCTTTCAGATCATAGAATCACAAATGGTCTGGGTTGGAAGGGACTTTTAAAGGTCATCCACGGGCAGGGACACCTCCCACTAGAGGTGATAGATGTCCCATCCAACCTGACCTTGAATATTTCCATGGATGGAGCACCTACCACCTATCTGGGCAACCTTCATGTGCAATGAAAGAAAATATTCCTCTAATGAATGATATAATTTCTCCTTGCTTATAGGTATTTACAGAAAAACTGAGGGGTTTCAGGTCATTTTTCTCCATCCTCTATCCCTGGGTTGCTCATAGTATTGGATGTATTTTATAAAACATCCTCTCCTTTCTGAAAGTTTCACTCAACACCATGCAGGAGAGACTCCAAGTGCCAGCTGAACTTGGGAAGAACTTGCCATGGCTCAGGGCACCTTGGCCATGCTCTGGGTGCAACTCCCATGCCCACACTGTCATTGTGGGGCATTCCAAGAGCAAAGAACGTGCCTGAAGCCATCCTGGATGTCACAGCTTGCAATCTGCTGCCACATTACAGGCACTCACCCTGCCTCAGTTGCATTTACCCTAACTCAGCTGGAAAGCCTTGTACCAACCTGATTTACAACTGTATGAGTTATTTCCCTGTACATAACTCAGAGATGGCAAGGTGATTGAAAGGGCAGAAAATCCAAGTCTTTGATTGCAAAAAATTGGAAAATTTCTGCTCATGAATTTCAGTGTGGTCTCTGGCATGATTTCCAGAAGGAAATAAGAATTTGCCCATCTTTGGAAGAAGCAAAAAACTTAAAAAGACTTGATGGGTTGTTGCAACTGGACGAGATGATAAAGCAATGTTGAAGCAAACTCGGGGGCATTATCCACAAACAGCTTGCTTGGTCTAATAAACTGAAACTCTAATTCTGGAGACAGGCCATCTCCCTTAGCAGCAGGGACATCCAAGCTCTATATTACCAAGGATCCCCAAGTCAGATAAAAGCTCATATTTATCCACTAAGTCATGAATCAGCTAAAATCAATATTTTTATTTGGAAGTATTTTTTATAAGCCTCACAGGGTGAGGACTGCACTGCCAAACCTCAGCTTTAACATGATTTTTTCTGACAAGACATGCATCACTGAAAATATTTGTCTGTAATGAAAGTGATGGCACAGGTTTATAGCCCTGCAAACACAAACATGCACTGACAGTGCCCCAGAGAAAGGCTCTGTGGTTTACATGTATGTTCTCCACAGGCTGTTTTGCCCCAGTGGGATCCCATGGGGGTTTAACCCACAACAAATCTGAGCAAAGGGTTGGTGGGATTTTCCAGCAGTTGATAAAATGGGATGCTCTGCGGTGGCAAAGGGGCTGTAGCAGTGTGGAAACCACCCCCCTGGTGGGGATGGTGTCCCTGGCTGGAGCAGAAGGATTTACTGCCTGTTCTTTAGTCAGATTATACAGGTGTAGGAGATGCAGTTGGTGAAGTCCTGTCACCATCCCAGAAAGGACTGGAGGGTCCTTACAGCCTCAACTTGCTTCCAGTTATCCACAGAGATCCCTTAATGGGGAAGGCAGAAAAATAACTTCTCTCCTCCATGCCTGAGCTGGTAACATGAAAACTGGATTTGTAGTCTTGTTCCTTCTTGTACTTCTCTCTTTCCTGAGCATGAGAATAACCCTTGGTGCTGTAATATTCCTTGGAAAATTACTTCAGATACACAGATAGACAGAGATACAGATAGAGATACAATTAATTTCCACAGATATTCCAGGATATTACCCTGGTCCACCAAAGGACAGGATTTTTTGATGTTAAACTTTATTAACCACTGTGTTAGATGACTTTCACCAGAGAAAGCTGGGGGTGAAGAAAGCACAGGACCTGCAATAAAAATTCCAAGAGGCAATACATTATCCAAAAGAGCTGTAAATCTTCAAGGAGTTCTGCTAACACAGTGTTATGTCTCATTTCCTTAACATTTTTTATTGTCCCATTTTAAGACGCTCTACTTGGCATTAGAGACACAGGGAGGCATTTTCTGATAATCTGATTTTCAGAATAACATGGAATATGTAATTTCATTAATCAATTCCAGAATCAGGTGTATTATATTAGCTCCAAGAGAAATTAAGAGAAGGATTTTGCTTACATGGGTATTAAAGGAGTGGAAATTCTAAGAAAGACTAAGTTTAACTGTGGGTCGATATGGACTTTGAGAAGTGGGAATAGTGACATACCTTACAAAAACAATGATCTGCTCAAACTTCCAGCCATCCTGGCAAAATATGTTCTATCTGTGTTCTTGGGTCCCTTGGGATCTCTCCTGGCTACAATCAGGCTCTGCAGCAGCAGAAACCACCCTCCTTATCTGCTGCTGTCCCTACCAGAGGAAGCAGCTTTAAAGGATTTATGAAGTTCTCCTTCAGTGATTTACTGAATATTGAAAAATGTTGGTTGGAACTTTATTTAACAAGAACAATACCCTTGTTCTTTTTTCTCTAAAACTGCTCCTTCCAAATTTGCTGTGTTAGCCCCAAGCACTCAGCTCCCAGATGAGTGTGGCAGCATTGCTTCTTCCCTCAATATAGCATGACAAAAGGCACAAGCCAAACCTGGTGTTTTCTAATAGGATCAGAAAAGCTACAGTTTCTGGGTTAAGGTTGCTTTTTGTCTAAAGAAAAACCTCCTAGGTAAGAAAGACATGACAAGGAAAAAGGCTTTCTGAGCTGATACACTGAAGCAACTGTTCAGGAACAGTTAATCCCCCAAAAGATATTTCTTGAGCAATTCTGGCAAGATTAGATAGAAAAGGCTATTACTTCTGTGTCTTGCTGTTATTTGCAGCATGGGCAGGAAGTGTCAAGACACAAATCTACTGCTTTAAAATATTTTAGGTCTTTCTTTACGCTGCAATCAGGATTATTTCTCATTCATGTCATTTCTCTGTTCATTATTTGCTTTAGATGTTCAGCTCTACAGCCCACAGTGCTTAAAGCCTGACCCTGAGCTTGCTGAAGTAAGTAGAAACACTTATGTAAAGACTAGTGGAAAGACTCTTAGGGCTTTTAATTAACCTTCATTAAGATTTTCAACAAAGAGGGGAAAACTTCCCAAACATGTAAAAATAATTGGCTTTAGTTGACTTCCTACATTATTTGGGAAAGACTACTTGTTCGTACTTCCCAAACTGGCAGATTATGAATGAAGAAGTGAAACTCTAATATTTGGTATATTTATACCAAATAAAATGAAAAAGTGGACCCAGCAGTTAGTTCACAGTCAATGATTCAGGACAAAAAGGTGTATATGATCAGAGTCACCTTGAAGTAGATGAACCAGCCCCTGGAGTAACCAGGGAACTGCAGTGATGTTTTGTGGCTGCATAGTCTGGGATGTGACTGAGCAGGAACCAGTCAACTCCAGCATATAAAACTGTGTAACCTGTAAAACTAACCTGCTTCAAAGGGACAGGAGGCAGAAGCCATTAAAAAGCTCTGCTCATGTGTGTAGGGGCAAGTTCCCACCGAGCTGTAAAAGCCCAAAACATGGACAGGTTATCACACTTTCCAGAGCCATGGAGACCTTTCTCTGCACTGCACTCCTGCACCACTGTTGTCTCTTGATGGGATTGAAGGAGGAGTGACAGCCAAGCCCTGTGAGGGTCTGATTGAGAGCCTTCACTGTCTCCCAACACATCTTTCTCAGCAAAGTGTCTGCCAGCCTGAAGGGTTTTCTTCAATCAATTTTTACTTTAGTTGCTGATAATTGAAAAGCTTCAACATGTGTTTGTGAAGATCTCTCCACCTCTCCATTCTTCAATGGAAAATTATGAGTTATGTGCCTCAGATCACATCTCTTGGGTCCTTATGAGTGTCCTGTCTTCTCCAAAGAGTGTCCTGTTATTATGGTCAACCCTGTACGAGGTGTAATTAAAGCACCCTGACCACTGGATCACCACAACCCTCTGAGATCAATCTTAATCTTTCCTGCCTATTTTAAAGCACATAAAGACATAAAGACCAGCCTGATTGCAGAAGTCCCAATGAACTCATGTATTAGTACGTGATGGTTTCTTTCTGGTATGTTTTGCTCCACAAATAAACAAATATCACTGTGTGGTTGTTTAGCTGGTTGTTTTGTTTTGAGTCTGGAGCAGAGAAGAAATTCATTTCTCTGTAGTTGGGACAACCAGCCAGGCATTAACCATGTCCTTCAAAAAAAGTAGCAAAAGTGGAACTCACTAAGATGCTCCACGTCTTAGCTGAGTAAATGCATTCAGGGGTACAAAAGTAAGATCAGTCTAAATCTGAAGGCTGGGCTGAGACCTCTTTATGTCTTATTCTTAAGAAAAGCCCAAAAGAAATCCTCTGTCCACTATGGCTTGCCACATTTCAGACAGGGAGTAGTTCTGTTCTCATGTGTTCAGTTTATTTATTACCCCAACACTCTGAATTATACAGTCATGGATTCCTGCAGCAGTCTAATTCTTAAAAAACTGGCTTCTGTACATAAACATGAACAAGCTTCCTAAACAGCAATTCTGTCTTTAACAGAAAGAGTTCTGCATTTGTGTGGCCCATGTTGTTCTAAGTACAACACAAAGAGTGCAGTAGATATGTTACAAGCTTTAGAGTTAATTTAGCTAGTTTAATTACAAATACTTATTTTATTCAGCTTTTTAACAGAAAATCATCAGCCTGGTGATACTCTGCAGCCAAAGTAATAATTCAATATTTAATAAACTGTGTAGGCATCAACTTCCATTAGAATTCAATGAGAGGGATATTTCAAAGAGCATTTTGGATAAGGGCTGATACACACCCAAGTGGTTTCAGCAAAACAGACATGCAAGAAGAGTTGTACAGTTCTGTAGAATAAAACAGGCTTAGGAATCCATGACAAATGATTCAAAATGGGGCAGAAGTCCTAAACATCATCTCCAGTGTAATATGGTCTTAGTGAACAGAGTGGATTCAACACCACTCTCTTTTCTCATATCAACAGCTCAAAGACACTCATCTCCTTCCTGCAACTCCACCTTTTCCCTGTGGCCACCATAACAAGTTTCTTGAAAGATTAAAATATGATTTATCTCCTAGACTTGAAGAGCAGTAACCACAGTGAAATCAGCTTGGTGTTCCTGAACCATCATGAGTCTTGGGAAACACCATCCAGATGTTGTGAGCATCTTGTGTCAAACCAGACTGCAATCCAGAGTTTTGATTTAGTTTAATGACCCCAAATGAAACGCTTAGAGCTGGGCACACTGAAACCTTTTTCTTCCATTTGAAAGGTTAAACCCAAATGCTTTGCCACATCCAGGCTGTTTTCAACTTTCCATTCTGCAAATCACTCAGCTTGCTGACTTCTCAGCTGGACTTAGGAAGAAAAACATCAGGCTTTTCCACAGAGTGGAAAGAGAGCCGGGAAAAAAAATGCTTATGCTAAACCTAATTGGCAGTAGGGAATAATATCAGATTTCTGAAAAAAAGTGCTTCTGTATGACAACTCTTGCTGCTTAACTGGCAGGCAGGCTGAAAAATGCAGCTCGAGGAACTGTGTCAGACTTTTTACTTTGACAAATTGGGGTCAAACATTTTAGCAGGGCCTGCTGCAATAGGACAAGGGAGAATGGCCTTAAACTGAAAGAGAGCAGGGTTAGATGGAATATTAGGAAGAAATTCTTGGCTGTGAGGGTGGGCAGGCCCTGGCACAGGTTGCCCAGAGAAGCTGTGGCTGCCCCATCCCTG
>JAWWEV010000169.1:32373392-32385002 GCA_035583235.1 Hafferia zeledoni | reverse complement strand
CAAGGCCAGGTTGGACAGGGCTTGGAGCAACCTGGGCTGGTGGGAGGTGTCCCTGCCCATGGCAGGGGGTGGGACAAGATAGTCTTTAATGTCTTTCCCAATCCAAACCATTCTATAATTCTTTGATTCGATGTGCCCCAAACTCCTGGCTTTCCTGGAGGAAATGGCACTGGTTGACATGGATCAGCAGCAGAGAAGTGACTGCAGAGGCTGAGAATGAGCAGAGGATCCAGATCTTTTCCGGTGTTGCTGCAAATCTGCCGAATAACCAGAACAAGAAGGTTTCAGTGCCCTCAGATGCAGCTTCACCCCCTCAGCTGATGAGAATGTATGTCCTTATGTAAAGGATTCTGGTATTTACTGAATGTTCAAATGTACACATAAGAACCCCTCTGTGCCATTGCTTTATCCTGCCTCTTCAGTTAATGGGAGAATTTCAAATGGCAGCACCTCTGTGGTCTGTCAAGCCTCACTGTGATCTTATTCCATATGGAAGCAGTCAGTTGTGTTAAATCTAATTAATTTCACATTTAAAATTAAAATGAGAAGTAATTGACAGCGAATTTTTTCGGGCAGAAAAGAAGTGGTGAGTTTTTCTTTCCCATAAACTTCCTAAGAGCTGAAATATCACTATGCTCTAGGAGACTTAGGGGGAAATGTTATGTTTGGTTTTTAAAAACCAACATGAAAATGGTATTTGGAAAGGGGAATGTTTTTGTTTTCTCAGTGAAACCCTCAGCAAACATTATCCTCTCTCCCTCTCCGATTTGTGTGACAAGATTCACTGGCTCAAATCAAACGTATTTATTTCCAGAGAACCCTTTCAAAAAAATTCTTTTGAAATGAGTTGACTTTGGCTGTTATCCTACACTTTTTCATATTTCATTAACTTGACTCTTAACAGATGGCTTTTAATGAATAATTACACAGTAATGAAAAATATATTTTGCATTTAAAGAAAGCTTTTTGCAGATTTACTAATCATTTTAGACACTGTATCTCATTTGTTTGCAGTACATCTCCCGACTGGAGTATAATTATCAAACTTTGTATCTATATTTAACTGTCTAAATTGAAAGAAATAAACCAGAGTTGGAGTAACTAATTGTCACTGTTACCCAACAATTTGTATTGAAGGGCTAATCAGTATGAGGAGTAAGTGTGCTTAAAATATTCTCAGCTTTTATAGATATTAAGGAAGAATATTTGTGAGTGCTTCCCTCCTGTGTGGATAATCCATGACAAAGCACTGCAATCTGCACCATCCACCTGGTGAAAGGTGCAATTATTTCTCAAGTGTCACAGTCATTTTTCACTGCAACAAATGAGTGAATGGAACAAAACCAAGAGACTTTTAGGGTACTGGAAGGAATGATTTCCCTCCCTGGACAGCACCATGGGCATATTGACAGGATAAGCCTGGTTCAGCTGCCCCTCAAGCCTGTGGAAAACATCCCACTGGTGGCTTTGCCATAGAATGGCTTGAGTTGGAAGAGACCTTAAAAGTTTTCTTGTTCCACCCCTTGCCATGGGCAGGGACACCTTCCACCAGCCCAGGTTGCTCCAAGCCCTGTCCAGCCTGGCCTTGGACACTTCCAGGGATGGAGCAGCCACAGCTTCTCTGCCCAACCTGTGCCAGGGTCTGCCCACCCTCACAGGGAACAATTTCTTCCTAATATTCCATCTAACCCTGCCCTCTGGCAGTGGGAATCCATTGCCCCTTGTCCTGTCCCTCCAGGCCTTTGTGAATAGTCTCTCTCCATCTTTCTTGCAGGCTCCTTCAGGCACTGGAAGGCTACAATTAGGTCATCCCAAAGCCTTCTCTTTTGCAGGATAAACAATCCCAGTTCTCCCAGCTTTTCCCCATAGGAGAGGTGCTCCATTCCTGATCTGTACACTTTGTTTAAACCTGAAGCGCAGTATCTGAATCTTTCCCAAATTTGGGAACAATGTTTTCCAACACCTCATGGATGTCTTTGCCCTCACACAAACACCAACTCGTTATCCCTCAAGAGACACTCAGTCCTTCCTTTCCTTTGTTTGGTGTCCCATCACATTTCCCCCCATTTCTCATCCCCGTATGAATTGTTATTCCTGTTGAGCTTTCAGCTGGTGAAGCAGAGCCAGCAAATCCCAGCAATACTGTGTTTGTCACAGAGCTCAGAGCTGAGCAGAGCCACAGATGAGTGTCCTTGCTCTGGCATTACGTGATGCAGTGGCCACAGCAGGAATCAACAGTGGGGTGAGGAGCTGCAGGAGATGCTGATTCTGTGGGGCTGGGAGGCACAATCACATTTCACAGTCCTTGTGTGGTCTTAGGTCTCAACTTCTGTCACTGAGGATTTTCCATTCTCAGCTTTCCCCCTTCCTTAAAATGAGCTCTTAGAAAGAATAATATCCTGTTTGGATTTAAAGAAAATTCAAAAAAAGGCTTTTACTTAAAAAGGAAAAAAAAATCAAAAGGAATGTAAAAACCTCCACTAACACCCTGGGGCACTGCCTGATGCAATTTACTTTTCTCTTTATTTTGCCTATCTATCCCCCATGTCTTTCTTTGCTTCCATAATCTGGAACATTATTATGTTAAAGCTTTTCCATCCAGTGTAATTCATTTTAAACACCCCTAGGGTTTGGTGTTCTGTCTATACTCTCCAGGTATTTTTCAGCTCTGGAAGCAAATTGTGGAAGAATAGGACTAATATCTAGGTCACTTCAGCTATGAACAGGAAAATTTTAGGCAAATAAGTAAAATTAGTAATTAACTTTCAGCTAGTCCTTATTTTTTCTAACACCTGAGCTGGGTTGAAAGGACTGAAGGATGTTATATCTTCCTTTTAAAAATACAGATATTGTGGCCAATTCAAAGAACTGTTAGAATAAATACAGCAAGCATGTTTAGTTCAGCAAAAGTAACAAAGATAAAGAACTTGCATTGTTGCTGTTGTAAAATGTGTTGCTGATATTCTACATGACATCCAAAAGCACTTTTAAAAGGTCATTTAGCACATTAAATAAATGTAACTGGATGAATGTCTGTACGAAGAAGTCTGAACAAACCCGGCATCGTGTTCCACATAACAATAACCTCTCGCTCCCTGGTTATAAAATGAATTTAAATAAAATGCAGATAAAGATTGGATTTCCTTCTTGTGGTCTTCTGTACCCATATTTATTATTTTTAAAGTCCCCTAAAATGTGCTAAGGAATAAATAGAGAGCTGAATATAAGGAAGGTAAAGATCCTGGTGTAATATCAGATGAGATGTAGCAACAGGGTACAGATACACTGTATATCTGGAATGAAAATAACCTAATATAATATCACTCCAAATACAAATATGCAGATTAAATGAGCCACAAATGTGACATTTCTCAAAGTCTCCAGGAATGCAATATTTCCCAGTAAAACCAGAATTTTCTCAGAACCTGAATTCAGGGGAATTCAAAAATTCCAGAATTCCCTGGAAAAGAATCAAGAGATGTGCTCAAACAGTGCTCCAGCCACCAGGCATGGATGTCACTGATTAATCACAGACTCAAAGAGGCTCCCATGAGCAAAGGGATGTCCAGGAAGGACTGTCCCCAAAGGAAAGCATCAGACTGTCCAAAGAGCAGAAATAGATGCAGTTGGGCTCTTCTTCACCCATTCTCTTCTTTCCCACTGCAGGGAACATGGTGGGGCTCCTAGGGTGGTCCTTTGCAGGACTAGGAGTTGGACTTGATGACCCCTGTGTGTCCTTTACAACTCAGAATATTCTGTTTCCTACAGAGGGAATGCTTTTACATCCTTCCACTCTCAAAAGAGCAAAAGCCTATTTTTGACCTCAGTTACCACAGTCTGAAATGTGGAAAACTGATGAATTCACTTTTAGAGGATAAATCTGAAACAGTCTTGAGGTCAGCATCTTTGTAAGTGCCTGCAGGTTATTCCCAAGAAGTGGAGAGGTGTTATGAAGACACTGTGCTCCACTCAGCTCCTGTACCACAGCAAAGGAGCTGTGCCATCAAATAAGATCCCTCAAGACAAGCAAAATAAGTCTGTGTTTGTAGTGTAAGGATACTACAAACTATATAGAAACTAGAAGGATGTACTCGGTAGAAATACTTTTTATTTATTAGTTGCTGTTTGTGGCTGCAAAGACGTGCAGTGCAACAGGAATGGTGTCATGGGACAGCTGGGGATAGAGCAAGTCAGAGAGAACTAGACTGATCCAGATGGATTTGGATATAGAAATAGGAGGGAAGATGTGGTAATTGTAAGTGGTAAATCTCCTGACTGCCTGTTGTCCTGGTTGCTCTTTCAGTGACAAGTCACTTTAGGAAGGAAATCTAACAGCTCATGGCATTCCGCCCACAGGGAGCAACTTCTGGAGACTGGGAAATGTCAGTCCCTGCAAAGGAGTCGTTAACTCTTCTCCAGGAGGGAGGGGTGTTAATTGCTAATGGAGAGCAGGGCTGTGAGCAAACTTCTAAGCTGACAGTCCGTTTTGCTATCAGCAACTTTGGAAGATTTACTAAAGGCTCTTCTGCCAGCTCTGCAAACCTGGAGCTTTTTTCCTGGTGGTGGGTGGGAAGCAGTGCTGGATGTCACCCTGTCTGGCCCTGGGTAGTGTCAAACCCAGTCCCAGGACGACCATCCCTGGAGCAAACCTGGCCTCCAGCCCTGCCACACAGGGGAATTTTGGTTGGGAGACTGATGGGAGATGTGTCAGTACCACCAGCTGAAATGAGATGCCTTCAGAGGTATTGGATGACTTCAGCCAGGCACAATTTTCTCCTTCCAAATTCATCCTACTTGGTGTTTATTAGCTCCGTATTCTGGTGAGACAGACTCCATTATGGAGAGAGAGCACAAAAATTAAGAAATGGAGTGGAAGATGAACTTTCCCATGACAGGGGAGTTGGAAAAAAATGGTCCTTAAAGCCCCTTCCAACTCTAACTATTCTGTGATTCTGCGATATGATATGAGTCCATGAAACTATTCCAGGCTGGTCTAACTCACGCAAAGGATAGAAAAGCCCTTTTTGGACTCAGACCACAGAGGTGGTTTAAAAACCCCTCACTTCTTGTCCTGGCTCTTCAAGAATACATACAGAAAAAAAATGCAAAGGAAGGTCATGATTTGCTGCTCATATTTGTGGCAAGCCACAGACTTTGGTGTGCAAGATCAACTATGCCAGACTTGTTGGATTATGGAATCCAGATAATACCCCAACAAACTCCATGAAAACAAGTCTCTAAATGTGATGTACTTTCATTGTCCCATGATGACTTTGTCAGAATACAACCCCTGTGTACAGGTGACCAAAGAGCAGGGAGGGGATCTGCCCTCCAAACCCAAGTCTGGCTACTGCTAGATTAGTATCTCACATGAAGTGCAGCAGCAATAAATGTGTGTGGAGCCAAAGGAAAGATATAATGAGGGATGAGAGGTCTTTGCTCTTCCCTACCTGAATCTCTCATTTTTGGGAGAAATATCTGCCCAGTGTTCTTTTGTCTGTATGTTCTCCGTATTTACAAACATATTTTAAACATACACACTCCAATTTTAAAGACTTTTGTAGTAACTTTATTCCATGTGCTACGAAAATGTGAGATTGCCCAAATGAGTTGTGAATTATTTTATCTTTCTTGAACGCGTTATAACGTGTTACACACGAAGTTATGAAGCATTATATTACTGTATCTGTCAGGACCTTGATGCAGGATGAGATTTTATGGAAAATGGTGCTAATAATGTAGTAATTGCAAAGGTAGATGAAAAGCTTAGGGCTGCTGAGAACTGGCTGCAGTAGGAACAGAGGGGAGAACTGTCAGTAGAGCTGACAGGAATCAGACACACAAATCCCACCAAAATGCAGCAGATTTAGGCTGTCTGATTCTGCTGAAACTCCCATAAAAATCCCAGCCTAAGCAAAGAGAGTGATGATGGATTTTTTTACGCTTGCAAGGTGCCTGAGATTTGAGGTTGGTCCCACTGCAGTGACAGTCTGGCAGTGGTGAGCTGTGCAGGTGCTGCTCCAGAGCTCCCAGCTGCTGATGGAGAAGTGGGCACTGCTGCTGTGGAAATGCCACAGGTAACCAACAGCTTCGTTTCCTGCAGAGAGACCACTTTGGGCCAGAAAGGGATGATGTGCTATCTGAGCACAGGTATTATAACCCAGCCCTTCAAAGAAACAGCAAGTGCTACAGTTCAGAGAAAGCAAAGAGCTTTACTGTCAGAGGCAGCATCTCCTTGCCTTGATTCTCCTTTCCCTCTGTTTAAGTTGGAGAAATTGCTATTATCACTAAGATTATTACAGAAAAGTACTCAAAGGTCTGAGCTGTCCTACAAAGATAGCACAGGAAAAAAGCCATAAGCATCAGGAAATCCCTCAAACCAGAGGATCTCTCATCTCAGCTACCTGTCAGAGCTTCAGAGAAAGGGAAAAAGCCTCCTGATTGCAGGGGGCTCCTGAGTAAATTGGCCCTTCCCCCAGATTGCTGAAAGCTATTGACTTCCATGGCTACCCTAAGAAAGGCTCACTGGTGCTTAGCTTAGTTTTCTCTCATAATTTTACTCATTTCCAGTCATTCTGTGTGCTAAACAAGGCTGCCAGATAATATTTAATGACTCAAATATAGGCATCTAGTGCTATTCTCAGACCACCTGAGAGCTCCTTGGGGGCTGTGGTGGAGCTGGGTGACAGCTCAGGTGGCAGCAGAGGGAGTCCAGAAGGACTGAAATAGCACAAGCACTTAGTTTGGGCACCCAAATTTCTCCCATAATTTGAAATTGTACTGGTAAAAAATAAACATGGTAATTTTTTCAAGAAGCCTCTTGCTCAGTTACCAAGGCAATGCCAAACCCCTGGAAGCACACAGAGCAGTGAGGGTGGTGCAGGGTGAGGCTGCACAGCCCCTTAGCCAGGGAAGGGACAGATCTCTGTGCTCCTGAACACTTCTCACACTGCACACAGCTTGTGTTCCCCACACAGCCACTTGCACCTGTTTTTTGCCTGTTTGGCGGGGTGGGGGAGGCACAGAAATCCAATATTAGTTTCTTTGTGCAGCACTCAAGTCAGGTCTACCACATTGAGCAAAATCATAAGCAAATTTATGAAGAAGGAAGTGAAACCCACCAAACTGGGAATAAATCCCGTCTAAAAGCACACATGGTGATTTTTTAAAATCCATTAGAATGTTGAAGTTGAGTATATGGCAGTGTGGTGATGCTGTCAGGTTTTTAAGAACACACTATGCCAGCTGTTTCAGGATTGTATTCCAGCATTATTATTTAATAAGTTCCTCCAGCCAGAGTGTTCTCAAATAAATAAAGCAACAGATTAAGGGCAAAAACAATTCCACTAAAAGGATGTGCTCTATTTGCTCTGGTCAGGTATTGCTAATAATAGAAGTATCATGAAGTGGTTCAAGCTGTAGCAGAAAGGCTGGATGCTCGAGTGCACAGTGCAGAGGATGCCCAACCACACCAACACTGAAATCATGTCCTCTCCAATTAGAGGATTTGATGTGGCTGGGAAGGAAGGAAAAGCTCCACAGCCCTGGGACACCCTCCCTGAGCAGCAGGACTTTAACAGCATTTCAGTCCCTGTGCTGGGGGAAGAGAGCACTTCCTGGGAAAAAGTACCTCTTCAAATGACAGGCACAATATTTATTCATCAGGAAATGTGCATTTAACAAGCTCAGCTGGCTGCCCCCTCCTCTGGCTGTTCCAGGAGAGCCTTCCTTGCCTGGCACTCTGCTTTCTGGGGGTGCCAGCCTCCCTTTCGCCACTACCGGCTGTTTTCCACTCATTTGCTTACTCTTTTCCACCCCAGTGAGCTCCATGTAGCCTGAAGGGAATGAACTATATTCCCTTTCTGGGGCATCATCAAAAGAAATGTTTACAGGACAGCAGACAATCACATCTGTGTCATTCTGGTGGCAGCACATGTGCACTGCTGGGGTTTCCTTTTCCTTGGCAACACAGGAAGAAAAGCATCCAGTCCCCTCACCCCAAACTCGGGACCAATGCACAGTCCTGGCCAGTCACCAACACTTTCTATCTGCTTGGAAACAAAAACACTTGAACTGAGATTGTTTGGGGTTTATAAATCCCAAGGTAACACTTAAACCACATTTCAAAACAATCTGCCTCTGAAACAATTTTCATCAGTCTCTCTCCATCAGCTGCCAGATTATCAACTACCATATTAAAGAGAAGTTTGTAGTTATTTGGAACAGATGTGTCAGCCAGAATATTAAAATATTCAAAGCAATATCCAGTTAACATGCATATTTCTTGAGGCAGAAATGATTTTCCCTGTTTCATGAGGCACCAAATCCACTCTCAGCAATCGAACTGCACTGATAGAAATAAGACTTCCTTTTACATCCAACTCCTTGATTTCCAAATATAGTTTTCCAAACAAACTCTCCTTTTAAACAGATATGATGCTCAGCCAAATGTTGAGCTCTGTTGGTACTTGAGCATCCACACGGAATCAACTCCTCTTTTCTGGAATCCCCACCTGAATTGGCCAAAGAAATAGGCATATGCAAAAGCAAAACATTCACTCACATTTATAGGCTTGAATCACATCAAAGCGATTGTTTTGTATATGCACCCCCTGGGTTTAATCAGGATTTTAATGAATTTATCTTTCCTGATATTTTGCATTTTTTCAATAATTAGATAATGCCCACTTTATAACCATATTCTCAGTTCCAGTCCTATTCCTAGAATAAATCTTCCACTTCTGCTCTACAAATGAAGCTTCAAATTCAGCCTCAAATACCCTCAAACAATTATTCCTCAGACAGTGTAGCTCTAGGAGGGGTCTCCGGGGACTGCACAGCTCATATCCCTGCCCTGCAGCCCCAGGAGCCCTTCTGACCCAAGGCCCCTGACCAGTTTGACCCTACACATGCACAAACCAGCCTGCACCAGCACATCACCAGTCTGCCCCTTAGCAATATTTGGTTTATTCTTTAAGGTCTCCAGCTAGTAAACCATCAAGAGCTGATGGCTTGAAAACATGTAGTTTATTTAAACCTTGTTTGTGGTTTTGTTAATTTAAGCTTTTTTTCTTATTGACTGACATGTTGCTGTTTTGTTACTGGAATTCACTGTGTGAGTCACAGTGGGGTTAGTGAAGGGTCAGGAGCACAGGTCTGAAGATGAGAGGCTGAAGGAGCTGGGCATGTTTAGCCTGGAGAAAAGGAGGCTCAGGGGGGACCTTATCACTCTCTGCAACTCCCTGATAGGAGAGCAGAGCTGGGTGGGGGTCAGGCTCTGCTCCCAGGGAACAAGGGACAGGATGAGAAGACACATCCTCAAGTTGTACCAGGGAAAATTTAGGTTGGATATTGGGAAAAACTTCTTCAAGGAAAGGGCTGTCAGGAATTTGAACAGCCTGTCTAGGGCAGGAGTGGAATCACCATCCCTGGAGGAATTTATAAGACATGTGGATGTGGTCCTTGGGGACATGGGTTAGTGGTGGGCTTGGCTGTGCTGGGGAATGGTTGGACTTGATGACCTTGAAGGGCTTTTTCAACCTAAATACTTCTCTGATTACAGTTGACCTTCACCTATGAGGATTAATACAAAAAGTCACTAAACACTGCTTTTATAGCATCATTTATAGGTTGCAGCAAAGACTTTGGTTGGGTTTGGAGGACTTACCTTCCAGATGGTGCCAGCAAAATGCTTTCTCCTGTGGGGTCAAGCAAGTTCTCAGGTATTCACACACACACATTCAAGGGACATTGGACCTAGTTATGCACTGGCCTGTCACATTTAGAAAGCGAAATTTTTTTCACCACCAAAGCCTGGTGAGGCAGAGGCACCCATGGAGGGAAGGGCACGTTGCAGGGCACACCTCCAGCACAACCTTTCCCCATGGCATGTGTGAGACACCTGAGAGCTGAGCAGCCAGATCACCTCATGGGGATAGACAGAAGAGATACGGGAGTGAATCTGGCAGAAAAGGAGGCAGGTAAATATGTCATACATCATGGGAACCGAAATTATTATGTGGGAAAAGTAACTTTAGTAGATAAACTTTAGGCTTTGCTAGGATTTATGATTCCACAGCATTTCCACCTCCCCCCTTTCTACAGGTTGACTTTCTTCCCAGCAAGATTTATTTGACTTCTGACTCAGATGGAGAGCAAGCATTCAAAAAGGATTTCTTTCCATGTGCTCAGCTCTAGAATTCCATCCCTCTTGCCCATATTCTTACAGCTATGTTTTCTTTGAGTTTTGTTTTATTTATTAAAATTATGTAGGGCTTATTCCACATATGCTTTATTGGAAGAGCAGCACTTCTAACTGAAAGGCTGCTTACACTTTTACTGGAAAGGCTTTTCAGAATATTACCTTTGAATTGGCAAATTTTCAGTAATTTGCACTCTCAGCAACACATTGGTATGAAAATTGGATTTGGGCAATGGGCACTCCCTGAGCTACTTTACTTTCAGTGTAATGACTTTAGCCAGAAGTTGGGCATACATCATGCTTCCATCCACTGCTTTTCTACTCAGCATCAGCTGCACATTTGGGCTCTCAATCTTTTAACCCTTATTCATGGGAAAATACCATCACTTTGATGCATTTGAAAAGCTTGATAGTTTAAGCCTCCTTTGGGAGACTCCTGTGAAAATCAGGGAATAATTTAATTGTGCTTAGACCACAACATGACCCCAATTTTTTTCAAAGCATCCTGATTTCATTGACATGCTTCTTTGATTTCTAGCCCAATATTTTAATCATCTTAACATTTAAGTAGCTCTAGTTAAGACCTGAAGTAGCATTTATGAAGAATCATTGAATGGTTTGAGTGGGAAATGACCTTCAAGCCCCTCCAGTCCCACCCCTGCCCTGGGCAGAGACACCTCCCACCAGCCCAGGTTGCTCCAAGCCCTGTCCAACCTGGCCTTGGACACTCCCAGGGATGGGGCAGCCACAGCTTCTCTGGGCACCTGTGCCAGGGGCTCACTACCCAAAGAGGGAGGAGGAGGAAGGATTACAGTCCATAAATCCTCTCTCCTGGCTGGCGTTGCAGATGATGGATATCAGGGCCGAAGGTGATCCCTGTATTTTCTTGTACTGACAAAGCTGCTCTCTTTCTAAGAAGGATTAAAAGTTTTATATTAAAAATAAAAATATTAGATGCTCCCCAAATGTCCCTGTAGGTGAGTTTCAATGGGAGGCCACTCTTTTAAGAAATAAAGAGACTGTTAAACATGGCATTTAAATTTTGTGGCTACTTATACAAAGAATGGAAAAAAAAGGGGGGGAAATAAAGATTCTTCTTTTTCATCAACTCTTGTAGCTTTGCTGTGGGAAGTCTGGTTTCACTGACAATTAAGAAGTTCCTCTGAATGGCAGTATTTCTTTTCTGCTTGGGGCCGGTCTCTCCATGTAACACCAGGCAAACTGAGCTAAAAACTGCAGTTTCCAAATTCTTTCTTTCACTCTTTCCTCTTCTCTAGGCCTGATCTGTCAGTGACAATCACTCTCCCTTTCTTCCTGCTTTTCACAGAATCACAGACTATTCTGAGTTGGGAGGGACCCACAAGGACCATCGAGTCCAACTCAAGTCAATGGCCCACACAGGGGATTGA
>JAWWEV010000169.1:32330834-32364398 GCA_035583235.1 Hafferia zeledoni | reverse complement strand
ATTATTATTATTATTATTATTATTATTATTATTATTATTATTATTATTATATAATGATTATGATTATTATAATAACATTTCCCCTTCTTTTTCAGCTTTTTTCAGTTTGTTGATTAATTCCCAGAAAGGCACCACCTGTGCTGCTTCTGGAAACGCAGTTTGTCATCTCTGTCAACATTCAGCTCCATATGTTGCCACTTCCCAAGCAATGAACCAGAGTGCTGGGCAGTCTAACTGAGCTTTGGCCTGCACACAGTTTGCATTTCATCTTTGGTAATCAAGGGCATGATTTCTCACCCATGTTTTTGACAGGCTGCATCATCACCATGTAATTTCTTGTTCATGTGATTTACTCTCTAAATTTAGGTAACTTAATAGGTTTCATCACAAGAGGCTCAACTTACACAGTCAATATGATCAGACTAAATGGCTGGGTACACTTTATAACACCTTTCATCTAAAGAGTACCAATAATTTACCTGTTGGTCTACCCAGGAGCGTGTGGAATGGATAGGGACAATCAGGAAAAAAAGAAGGGACATGCTGTTTAAAGACCTCGCAATGGAATTCAGAGGTCTCCTCTGGAGGTTGTCAGAAACAAATACTTAACATTATGTTTATTTTCTGGCTCAAGCCTCCATTGGTATGAGGTTCCTCATCCACAGTTGTTCACATGAGCAAGTTTTCTGCCTCAAGATTCCATCCCTGTCTCTCCAGCTGCTTTTTTTTCGGGGAAGACCTACACAAGTCATGTTTTCTTACCATTCTTCAGTACAGTTTTGGAAATGAAGCTGGGACAGTGTCATGGCACGGGGTTGGAACTGGATGATCTCTGAGGTCCCTCCCAACCCAGGCCATTCTACGGTTAAGGGGATCCTCTGCGATATTCCCACATATCGGGGGCTGATTTCTACTCTTCATTTACCTGCAGAGAGAAACAAAACAAAGGTCCACATGGGACACAGAGATAGTTGGGTTCAGGGATTGCTTCCTGGGCCTTGGAACTGGCCAGCACAACATGAGGTGGGATCACAGACCAATGTCAGAGTTATGAGTGTGCTGAAGCCACACAGTCCCTGTGACAGCCCTCAAAGAGCAAGGGCTGCAACTCAGAGACTGCCAAGACAGAGAGGACCTTACACCATCCCCAGCACCATCAGTCCTGATGCTGATTAACACCCATAACAGCAGAGAGTGCTTGCAAATGTCCAAGTAGATTTGGAAAAGATACAGAGTAATAATTAACAACGGGGATAGTAATCAGCCTATGACTATCTGGATTAATTGACATTCCTTTAAATAACAGAGATGCCAGAACTCATTGCTCTAATCACTTTTCTTTCAGCAAACATGAAATCAAGGAGGACATATCTGAACAAACAAATCTTGCTACCAGAGATAAACCCTAAAAGCTACAGGGACTGTCAAGACTCACCTCTCAGCACATCAGTTTGGGGGCTGTAAAGCTGCTCTAGCAATTACCTATTGCTGTTGAGAGGAGAAAGGCACAGGAGGTTAATACATGGTGGCATCTATCCTATTTAATGTGGTTTTCTTGTGCCCGTGGCAAACATCACACTGGAGAAGGGAATCTCCAGATCTGAAGCAAAAGCTCAGCATTCTTATGGAAAAGAGTAACTCTTGCTTCTTGTTTTTGTTTTGTAGCAGTTTCTCTTCTTAGCTCATCCTAAGTACACAATTGCTGGGTCTCAAAACCATGTAAGACCAAGCTTTTTTTCCCCCACAGATTGCCTGCAAAAAGGGACTTTAATTGATGTCTCAGGCATTGTTCTGGGTATTCCCTGTTTTCAGCCCTCTGGAAACTCACTGAAGCCATTCCACCCGCCGAAACTGGGGACACATTTGTATAGCCAGAGGAAAAGGTGTGTTTAAAACATCCCTCAGGTCTTCCAACTGATCTTGACAGCACATTGTTAGCTTTAACAACTGATCTAATTAAGAAAACTATAAATATGCAAAGTCGTGGTAAATTATTTAATCAGGAAACTATTTGATACAAGTAACTCCTTAAGGAAAAGATGTGTAAAATCCTCTGTGCTACAGTGGATTTCAGTGATGGACTGTGAGGTGGATGCTCAAGTGTCTTTGGTCTACTATTGCTGGGGAAAAAACACACATGTGATTTAATTAAAAAAAAAAAAAAAAAGCCCTTATTTCCACACATTTTTTTAGGATAGAATATTTCTTTTATTTCATTTGGAAATTCTCTGCCTGAACTAAGACTCATAAGGAGAATCAAGGAGTAGACAAAGAAGGTATGGCTTGGCTTTTGTGAATTAGCAAGAAAAGGTTTTGGATATTTGGGAAAAAATAGTGTTTGGGAAAGAAAAAAAAAAAGTGTTACCAGCAAGTCTGAATAAAGAAGAAATTAAAAAATCGTGTTCGCAGCCAACTCTGGAAAATAATGAGATAAAATTGAGGACTATGCTGTCACTGCAAGAATGAAGTTGCATCACATCCAGAGGGCTGGGAAGGAGTGATCTGTTGTGAGGAGTGTGTTTCTGTGCTGGGGGTTGGTGGGACAAGTGTGAGCTGACACTGTCTGATCACAGCCCACTTCTGCTGCTCCTACAGCCTCACCTCTGTCACCATCACTTGCCTCTGGTGCTGAATTCCCAAGAAAAGCCTCCAGTCTGCCACTAAATGTGAGATCTGGGTAATTTTAGCTGTACATTCCTGGTATTTCCCAGCTGCCTGACTCTTTAGATGGGTGTATGTTTCTGGTCTCAGCCCCTTAGTTCTAAAATATTTAAATTCTCTGCTCTTCATTTCTGCTGGAATTTGCTAGAGAATTTCCTAATGCTGAGAAATCCCCCTCAGCATATTTTAGGCATCACAAGTAATCACAGGAGCATTCATATATCTCGCTCAGTTAACCTCTTGTACCAAAGAAATAATTGCACAGAAGCAATAAAGAGCAGACAAAAAACTGTAAGAGATTGTAACCCCAGGAACACAGAACTCTCTGTAAGGGGAATGGCTGCAAATCATCTACAAAAATGAAAGGAGTTGTCATGATTTTTTATGAAGTCATGATGAAGTATAAAAGACATTAAAAACACATATAATTGGGATAATTTTTGAATCCCATTTTATTTAAAATGAATTCTTAAAATATCTGCATTTCAAAGAGTTCTGCAAACACGCTATGCAGTGGGGACGTGTCCTGCCTGAAATGTGGGAATGAAGGGCAGCATTTTGGGAAAATGGTGTTAGTCAGGAATTCCAGCAGCTCAGAGCAGGAGCTTGACTGAGCCATGACATTTCAGAGCTGGAAATAATGCCATTTATGGACTCATCAGCCAGGTATTGTTAAAGCCTGGCCCTACTCAGCTCCTGTAGACTGAAGCATCCACAAACCTCATCACAGGCCTTCCCTACCACGACTGTCCTGACTTGTTCTTCAGATCCACATCAAATGAGGGTGAAAGGCATTTTGGGAATATCCCTACAAGCCCTTAGAGACAGCTCAACAGCTCCAAAGCCAGGGTGCAAACCCATGCTGCTGACTTTGACATCCTTCATGGAATCTTCAACATCCTCTCCCAGTGGGTGACACATTTTCTCCACCCCTGTCCTGGCTGTTCTGTTTGATCTCAGGGCATATTTTGCCCAAGGCATGGATGGTGTGGAGACTTGTTGCCACCTGATGCTTCCTGTGCCCACAGACAGGTATAGCCCTGGAAGTGACCTCGTGGGTCCTCACTCCCCCACTCTTTTCTTTCAAAGGAAGTATTAGTTATTCCAAGACTTTTAAATGCATTTATTATAGAAACATAGAATCATTTATGATGCAAAAGGCCCCTAAGATCATCAAGTCCAACCATTAATCCAGCACTCCCAAGTCCATTTATGCACTTAACCCTGATCTAACCAGGCCAGCACCAGCCCTTCACCCCCTGTATGCCCTGGGAGCTTGGAATAACACTGTAGAGAACACTCCTTTTTTAATTTTAATCTACTCTGTGGCATCTTTCCTCAGCAGTGTACACAGCCCATAAAAGCAGCAGCCTGTAACAGCAGTGGGAGGCAGCCTTTGGGCTTCTACAGCAGGATAAAATATTTCAGCAGAAAAAGCAAGTTTTCCCTGAAGTGTGTTTACACCTCTGGATTGCTCCGGGCAGAGCACGGGCTGGGTTTGACTGCAAACAACATGCTGACACTCAGCAGGACCTCTTGGCCAGTGTCAAGACATAAGCAAAGTGTGATGAGGAGAGAATGGCACCATCATTAGATCACGTCTTAGAGTCGTTGCATTTTAAAGCATCCTCCCTCAGGTCACTGCTCCCCAAACAAAAGCTGTTCCACAAGCAGCCCCGACAGTAGTTCCCAGGTGTGAAAAAAACACGAGTGACCTTGTGTCTGGCCGGCTGCCGGGTCTGGGAGGTGATTTCATCCCGTTTTTCCCGGGATGCGCAGCCGGGATGCGGAGCGGGGGGAACGCGGCCGGTCCGCGGCTCGTGGGCGCCCTCGCGTGGCGGCAGCGGGGAGGACACAGGACGGGACGGGACAGGGATCATGGGACATGGGACATGGGACATGGGACATGGGACATGGGACATGGGATATGGGACACGGGACATGGGACTCGGGACACGGGACACCGGACAGGGGACAAGGGACAGGGGACACGGGACACCGGACACGGGATATGGGACACGGGACACGGGACACGGGACACGGGACAAGGGACACAGGACATGGAACACGGGACACGGGACACGGGACACGGGACACGGGACACGGGACAGGGGACACGGGACACGGGACACGGGACACGGGATATGGGACACGGGACACGGGACACAGGATATGGGATATGGGAAACAGGACAGGGGAAACGGAGGGGGCTTGTCCGGCCCAGCAGAGACAGATGGTGACAAATGTTGGAAAGGGGAGATGCTGGAGCGTCCTGGAACTGGCAAATAGGGCTGAAATGTAAAGCAACACTTTTCAAAGTACTCGTCAGCTTGGGAACTTTTTGCAAACATCTCTTTGAGGCTGCCCAGAGGTTGGACAGGCAAATTCTGACAGAGCCCAGCAATGAAAGCAGGTCCCCAGCAGTGCCCTGACGAGTCCTTCAGTCAAACACCCATCCTGTATCTCTGACAAGTCATCAGCCACCCCCCGACAAGCTGTGCATGTGGGGGCACAGAGGACAGAGTGGCAGCAGGACCAGGGCCAGGAATGTCCCCCTGTGCTGCCACTGCTGAGGTCACACCTCAGATCTGGGGACAATTTTGGGACTCTTAGGACAAGAAGGACATTGAGGGGCTGGAGCAGGTTCAGAGGGAACAGAGCTGGGGAAAGGTTTGGAGCAGCAGGAGCAGCTGAGGGAGCTGGGAGGGCTCAGCCAGGAGAAAGGTGGCTCAAGAGGGACCTTCTCACTCTCTGCAACTCCCTGACAGGAGAAGGGAGCCAGAGAGGGTCGGGCTCTGCTCCAGGGAACAGGGACAGGACCAAAACAAACAGCCTCAAAATGTAATAGGAAAGGTTAAGATTGGATAGTAGGAAAAATTCTTCACCAAAAGGGTTGTCAAACACTGAGACAGGCTGCCCAGGGAGTCACCATCCCTGAAGGGATTTACCAAACCTGTAGGTGTGGCACTTGGGGACATGGTTTAGTTGTGGTACTGGCAGTGCTGGGAACAGTTGGACTCAATGATATTTTTTTCCTTAGTCTTTTCCAACTTAGATGACTATAATTCCATTATTCCATGGTTAGCAGTGCACCACAGGATCTTCAAAGCCTGTTTCCAAGAGTCTAAAAGGACACTGTCCTTACCATCACAACTAATTAAGCATTACCAATTGCTAGGTAAACATGACTAATTGCCAAGTAAACACTGCTGACATGTTTCACACAGTTAAAGCTGTCAAAACCCTGAAAGCACATTCCTGCTCTTACAGATGCCTGTGGGGTCTCCAGGCACCCTCTGTGAATCCTGGTGCTCCTGCTTTCAACCCCTGAAAACCATCTGATAAAATGGATCAGCAGCTTTCCCCTAAGCCTGGCAGCTGCCAGCACAGCAGAAAACATGCTCAAATTAGTGTTAGGGCTACAGGAAATTCATCTTCAGGTCTTCCAAAGCAGTGAATCAGTCCAAGGCTATGCAAAGTGTCATTGGTAGTTCAGAAAGGAGCTTCCACATTCACTTTAAATCATTGCAATGAAGTCTGATGTATCTATTGATTCGATATCTATTTACACTGAACTTTGAGTGCAGCTTTGGGCTTTGAAGACATATGAGGTCTAAACTTTCTTGAATGTTTTTGTAGCCACAATTGTATTCACTTGCACATGTATTTTACCTGAAGGAGTATCTATTCCCTCTGTAACTTCTATTTAGGTAGCAATAATTTATAAAATAATGTCTTTAGCTGAGGCAATATGTTTGCATTTTTTGAATAATTTATTGTGTTTGTGTGAAATCCTGGCCTCACTGAAGTCAGCATGAATTTTGTTAATGACTTTGAGCAGAGTGAGATTTCAGTCTGTCTTTTAAGGCAGATCAAATGTATGTTTTGGTAGATATGCTGTCATTAAATCCCATTCCTCATCTACAGACAAAGTCATTCTTATCTTATATCCTACATACCAGAGATTCATATTATTGGCCTTCATCCTGGAAGTGTCCAAGGCCAGGCTGGGTGGGTCTTGGAGCAACCTGGTCTAGTGGAAGGTGTCCCTGCCCATGGCAGGGGGTTGGAATAAAATGATCTTTAAGGTCGCTTTCAACCTAAACAATTCTGTGATTCTGTGATCTTATCCAACTCTTTCTTTGCTTTCAGAGGCAGCAGGACTGAGATGTTCCAGCACATGGCAGCATCCAGGACATTGGCCCAGCTGTCCATGGGATGTGTTCTGTTCATCCTTCCAGCAGGTCTTTACCACCACAGGACCCTCACAGCATAATGAGCTGCATTCAGTAAAAGCTTCACTTCTTCACCAGGGTTATTGAGACATGATGCAGGAAATCCAGCAGGAAGCAGGGAAATGAGCCTGGGACTCTCAAACCTCAGTTATCATGGAGATTATCCTTATTCTCTTACCTGTGAACTTGGATAAATCTTGAACAAGGTGTTTGCGCTGGAAGAAGACAAAGTTGTCTCCAGGTAGACAGGAAAGAACATGCTGATATAAGAAGTTTTGCAGTGAGATTTCAGAAAAAGCTGAAAGTTCACAGCCCTTCTTTTAGTTGTGCAAGTTACTTTGTTACCTCTCTGACTTAGACCCCTCCATCCTCCCGTTTGAACTCTCCAAACAAACACTTTGAAAACTTCAGGAAGACCACTATGAATAAATACGGCTCAGCCTAAAAGGGAGTTTCTGTCTCATGCCTGCACTAACAGGGTAACACTTATCCCTAAAGCAGCAGCAATGAGGACAGAAAACCTTGCAGAGCATGAGCAGGGATTGCAGCACCATCTAAGAAGGTTCTTCCACCACAAAGGCTATCCCAATTTTTTTTTCTCAGCCACAGCACCCTGTCTCATTAGACACAGGAATATTCCCCTATCAATTTTACACTTGAACTGTTTCATTTCGTTATGACAATCTCTTCAATTTTAGCATTTACTTTTCAGAATGTTTCATATCTTGAATAAAAAATGAAGTCATAATATAAACCAAACCAAAAATGCCCTGCACTTTCCCTTTTCAGATGCATCTGTCCATTGTAAGTTTAGTGTTACTGATCTAGTAGTTATTTTAACTGCTGCTTGGCTTCAGCCCTGCTGATATATTGGTTATTTTTATATATGGTGGGCCATTTGTGTGACTGATTTTGCAATTCATGCTGCCTGCTGAAGGACATCCCTTGAAACAGACCTCATAGCTGTATTCTCAAGATGAAAGCAATTGGACAGAAGTACCTTTCTCAAAAGAGGGACCTCTATTACATTTTTTTTCCCCTGAATTGCTTGCTCAAGCCAATTGGTTGGGTTATTGGAAGAAATGAAACAGGGGAAAATTGATGGGATTCTCGTGTCGTTGTGCAGCATTAAAGCCATTTCTTATCCTTAGCAAATGGTGACTGGTGGATCAAATTCCAGTATATGGCCCAAATATAGTCCAAGGGAGAAAATGATTATGCTTATCATACTAGCACAGGGTTAGGGGAGGTGAAAACAAGTGCATCAAAAAAGCACAACCAAATTACACCAGGTTGTTATTTCAGGTTGCCAGTTGCTCAGTCTCTCTGCCCATGGAAGAAAGATGCTGCAATAACTGTAATTTCACAGATAACTTGTATTTTAGGTGTCAATAAGAAAAATCAGGAGCCAGGTAAGAAAATATCAAAGTCTGGCAACAAAAAGATACTTTGCTAAGGAGGTTTGTTCAGCTGTTCTGTTAATACTCTTATAAGGTATAAAGCTGTCACCAAAAGGCATTCTAACCTCAGTAAAATCATTGATTTTAAATATGTATAACCTGTATGTTTAGGATCTACAGTTACAATTGCTCAAGATGCATGAACAAATGTATAAGTGCTTGCCAAAAATCATGCCATGAACACCACTGGGGCTTGTACCTTTTGCTGAAGTTGCTCAGTATGAGGTTTTGCGATGGCAGGACCTCTTTCCATGTGATGTTGAATATTTCTGGCCTTCCTCATGGAGTGTGAACAAATGAACAGATGCAGTTCATCACATCAAAGTTTATTGTTATTATTACCTCTTTCACAGTAGAGACTCACAGGAGATGCTTAAGGAAGATTAAGACATCTCATAGCCAAAGATTTCAGTCACCACTCACCTGTTGACTTAGAGACTTCAGATATAGAGATTATGTATTTAAATGATCGAATATTTTTTCCTGACATGAATCTGTCCAAATACTTTGGGGGCCTGGTCCCAGTGTAACAACCCACATGAAAGAGTATCCCTATTCACTTGGTTTTTTCACAGATGCTCCTTAGCCCCTTAGAGAGGTCAGAAATCACGGATTGTTCTGCTATCCCAGGTGCAGTATAAATACTTTTTAAATTTCTATTCAGTTCAGTGACTACAATTGTTTCTGTCAGATTTAGACCAGATTAAACACCTTTGTAACAGATAAATATGCATTTAGAAATTATAGAGATTTTTAAAATAAAAAAAAAAAATGTAGCCCTGTTTATAAAACCTTTCTTTGAGATATCCATCCATCAGGATGCACAGGGCACAACACCTGCATGCTCCAAGGGAAGTGCATTGATTCTGAAAGGCACACAGAAAACTGCAAGTCAAGCACATGGTTTTATGTTGTTTTCCAAATTTTCAAACAGATCTGAATCCACAAAACAAAAGTGGTTATGGGGTGAGTCATATTAAAGGTTTTGCACTGGGCCCATCTCTGCTTCCTGTGTGCGTGGAGAGATTTCTTATGGCCAAAACAAACATGAAATTCTATCAAATGTCACCTTATCAGGACCACCATGAGCACAGCTCAGACACCAAACTGACAGACACATTCCTAGAGCACCATTCCAGTCACTCAAGCACACCAAGAACTTCTCCAGGCAGCTGAACCTTTTCAGGATGCTTCACTTCAGTCATTCCGTGGCTGCTGCTGTCATAGTTCATGGTCAGGATGCCTGAGGGATGGGGTTTGTGTTCCCAAACTAAGTGTGACCGAAGAGATTTTCATTGGTCAAATATAAAGGAAGATGCTAATCCTGAAGGTTGTGAAACAACAACTATCCAGTTACAAGCTCTGTCTGAACACTCACTAAGTTACAGGAAAATGCCAAATAATGTCCATCACAGTGGACAGGATCCAATGATCTGATATCCAGCAGTATATCAAACTTTCTTTTGGAAGTTTAATGCTTTGTGACTGCTAGCCAAGAAGAAAAGCAAATAAAGAAAATTACAGGAAGAAATAACACACAAACTCTATCATCTATTAGAGAAACAATTTTCTCCATCACAGAAAAAAAAAAAAAAAAGCTCTGTGGGGTGAATACTCAGCATCAGTTCACACTAAAATGAAGATTGGTGTGATTTTCCCAGTAAACTGGTTGGTTTATCAAATACCTGCTTTAAGCAAGAGGTCAGTATGTGGTTTTGATGCTGTGCTATTTTTGTTCAATAATCTACAAGGAGGCGTTTTCCTTCAAAACACACCTTGAAGAGAACATGCAAACATACGAGATTAAGTGACCAGGCATTTTATTGTGAAATCAAAGAAATCGGTGGATTCTTCTCCTTTGGGGCAGAGGAGAGAAACCAGAATGGGCAGATTCTTATGCATCATAAATGACATTTTGCTTGAAAACTGCTGAAATTAATAACTATACCTGAGTTCCAGATATGACATTTGCATGTTTTCTCAATGCAATTGTGCCTTTGCAGGGTCACACATCACCAGCCCACAGAGCAGGGAGTCCATCTGAAGTTGGCAGAGCCAGATGGGGGAATCTCATGTAGCAGCTGCAGCAGATGGGAGCTCAGGAGAGAGATCCCACAGAGACCCTCTGTCTCAAACTTCCCTTCCTTGCCAGAAGCTCTCGATTTTTGAGGGCTGACCAGATGGTTTGTGAAGCTCTTGAGTAAAGCAGCTCTCGGGGTTTGGGAAAAGATGGGCAAGGTACAGCTGGTGTGATGGGGATGTGTCCATTGCTGGAATACATTCCAGCCCTGAGAGCTCGTCAGATGCCACTATCCCACAGGAATCTCTTCATGTGCAAATTCTAATCCAGGTGCAGAATTAAGCTGGTGTGTGTTTTAAATGTCCAACCCACACTTCAGTGAAATAATTTGGCATTTCTGTGTGTTTCCATGTGCTCTGAGATTTTATTGACAGAGCTGTGGCTGCCCAGCATTATCCCAGTTATTCTGCTCTCAGAGCAGTAATTCCCTACCCCCTGAACAAGCATTGCTGTGCTGAAACTCCACTTCTCTTGCTACTGCCATGTGTCTATCAGGATATTCAAACTGTTGGAAGTTTTGTAAAAAGCAATAATTGTGAAATAATGATTTCATAGAATCACAGAATGGTTTGGGTTTGAAGAGACCTTAAAGGTCATCTCATCCAACTCCTGCCATGGGAAGGGACACCTTCCACTAACCCAGGTTGCCCCATCCAACCTGGCCTTGGACTCTTCCAGAGATGGGGCAACCACAGCTTCTCTGGGCAGATGGAGGCTGTATCATCCTCACAGGGAAGAATTTCTTCCCAATATCCAGTTTAAGTTTACCCTCTGTCATTTTTCAGCCATTCCCCTATTTCCTATCACTACGTTTGCTGTAATTCCTCTTTTAAGTAAGTGGAGAAATTTTGTAGTAAAAGAAAACAAAATAACCACAAACTAATGAAAAGCCACATAAACAAAGGAGCTCAAAAACTGAAACCGAAAACAAAACAAAAGCCCTCAAACAAAACAAACAAACCCGAACACAACCCCCCACAAACAAACAAAAAGAGTCCTGAAAAAGAATGCATTTACTCTCCCCGAGCAGAGCCCTCCCCTCGCAGCCCCACTCAGGAGGCGCCTCCCGGTGCAGTCGCATCTCCTGGCAGTGCTCTCTGCTGTCTCTAGAGGGCTGCCTTAAACCACGGAAAAGTGTTCCAATAGTCAGTTTTCAGCACTTTGCTTTTACCTCAGATCCCAATTTCTGCATCGTCATCAGCGAGTGACCGTCTGCGTTCGAACCAGTGCTGTCATCAGCCAGGGCAAAAGTCCTCTGGAAGGAGACTGTTGTCTGCAGCTCGAATCTTTGGTCTGTGCAAAGCTACACGAGTGAACTGGGCACTGAAAGTTAATATTAGATCTTCTTGACATTGTGCATTTAGGCTCAAACAGTGCAAAAGTGGAGGTTTATTATCTAACTGGTTTTCATTCCACCACCACCACCTCACTGAGAATGGTTAAATCAGGAACTCTGAGGAGTCTTAACACTTAAGTGCAGCTCTGAATGTGTTTTTGACACTCAGAAATCAAGAACGGAACACTCAGGAAGAGGTAAAATAGAGAACTCTACTGTAAGTGTGTCCTTGTCCAAAATGATGCAACGTTATGCTGCACTGTGTGCCACTGCATAGTAAAACACAAAACAAAATAGTGCATATTCCTTTTTCAAATGTCACATTTTAAAACTTAAAATGACACCTTTATCTTTTTTTTTAATTGCTCAACATTTTGGAGAACAGAACTCCCGAGAAATGTATGTTTCAAGAGGTCAGCATTTTAAAAACTAGGGTATAAATTAAGAAAACATGAAATGATGTCATTCAGTATGGACCTTTACTTCTGAAGTAGTTTGTGTTGAAAACAGTCTTGTTTTGTAAATATGATGATCACAAAGAATCAGCTCAGTTTTAAAATAAAACAAAGTCAGCACTTTTTCAATTATAGAAAAAACACAGAGCTTTTTGATAGTTTGCCACCAACTCCAGACTCTGTAGCTCTCAGATTAGTACCTGAACTGATTAATACAGAAAGCAAAATAACCTGGTGTGAAAAACAAATACTGTATCCAAACTTTGAAGATACTTGGAGGCTTCTTTTGAAATCTGCCAAGAAACCTTGCTAGAAAAAAATCCCTTTGTGGTTGGTTGGTTGAAAACCAGATTTTATGTCATCATTTATAATAACAGTGTATAGTTGTGGCGAGGTGGGTAAAAGCCTTTGATCCCCTCAGCCTTGGCTTGTTGTGCTCAGGTAAGGTCACATCTGTGTGTGCCCTCCAGCACCCAGAGCCATCCCCATCTCAACCAGGATATCCTGCATTTGGGGAGAGCAGCACTTCAGGAAGGTAGAGGTGCATTTCCATGTATGAAGCCTTTCCCTGCTGAAGGCCATCCATGTGATCCTGAACTGGTTCCACACACACACCCCATAAACCCCCCAGCTTGGCTATCTGAGCCCCACAAAGCCAGAGTGGGCTCTCACTCAAGCAGCCTGGTCACAGCACGAAGTCCCTCGAAACACTTGCAAGAAAAACACCCTTGGAAGTGTGTGACTCTTGGCTGCATTCAAATTCCAAAACACCCATTCCTCTTCTTTCCACCATGTAGCATTTGTTTCTCCTGGGTCAAGAACTGTCTCTTACAGCCCACTGATTTAAGGGCATTGCTCCACCAGCCTACAGTGCCCCCCATCCCCACCTGAGCCAATCCCTTGAGGCAGGATTGTCCTGAGTCCCTGAATCCCCCCTGTCCCCGTGGACTACAATGAGGATGGGGGTGAATCTCACCTGTGCTCCCTCCCCAGGGGTCACTTTTAATGTCAGAGCCACGACACACAAACATCAGCATGAACACCCTGTAAGGACCTTAACCTCTCTACAAAAAACACACTGCTTGGTTAATTAATTCATACACACAAGGTAAATGTGTCATACAATAGAGATGCAAACACATTACATTTACAGCTGTATCATTTATTACATAGCCTTTCACCAAGTGCCATCGATGGGTTGGTTTACAAGGGGTAAAGGGGTTGCATTTACTAATCTGCTGTGAAAGTTGTAGTAGGAGAATCAAATGCATTTCCTGGCTTAACCAAACATAGGATATGATTTCTCTAAGTACTGTCACCAGTGTTAAAAATATGTGATGGGATATATCAGTAAGAAGCATCTTCAAAGAGGATTAAAGGTTCAGATTTTTTTCTTTTGTTTGGGGCAATAATATATTGAATTCTTTTGGACTAATTAAACTTGAAACTGATCCAGCTTGCTGCCTTTTTTTTTTTCTTTTGGGGTACAATGCTTCTTACAGTTTATAGCTAATTGGCAGGTGAGCAAGATAAGTAGCACTGAACACCACTTGATGCTGTTACTGCCTAAGGGAGAGATGGGCAGCCTGTTGTACAGGAAGAGGCTGTTCAACACACATAGAAGATGAACATAATGAATTTTCACCTGAGGAGATAATGCAATGACTTAACCTCCCACAAGAAATAAGACCTCGGTGTTCCAGGAAATTTCTTATTGAGAAAGTGTTTCAGAGATGACAGCAAAGCTTTTTTTGTGGCCACCTAAACACTAAAAAGCCTGTAGGTTGCTTTGCTACTTGGTTGAAATTACAGAATCAGACCACTTGACTTGCATTCAGGCTTTGCTAATCCCCGTGGAGCTTTATCCCCTGTTTGTCATTAGCTGACTGCATTGACAGAGTCCCCAGCTTGCCCTCCCTAACCAAAACAGCAACAAAAACTCCTTTGCATCAAAGAGAATGTTCTTTCAACCTTGATCACATTTCTGGTGGTGCTCAAGCCTGTTGCTAAGAGAAGCTTCGGTGGTGAGGAATGGGCGAGTCATTATTATAATTACTCGTGTTACACCCCAGTGAGAACAAGCCTCTCCCAGCACTCGGCAGAATTCTCCAGCAGCGTAGGCTTTAATTGATAGAGTCAGTGACAGGCCTGCTGAGTTGGAGCTACAAGAGATCCCAGACACAACATCAGCACGTGGGGCAGGAGCTGGTGCCACCCTGGCACTGAACCTCCTCTGCCAGGTAAGGGATGTGCATGGCTCTGTCTGCCAACAGCACAGATTTATTGCATCAGCCCAATGATTTCTGTGACCTGGGGACCAGCCAGAAGAAAAAATAGAAGCCTGCAGCTGGTGCAAGGTAAGGTATCTGCTAAGGTATCTGCTCTTGCTGTGCCAGTGCCTCTTGGTCTGATCCTGTTGGACAGAACTGATGGGCAAGGCAGGAGCAGAAAGTGGACCAAGTCCTGCAATGGAGAAAGTAGGACCCAAGTCTTCTGTCTGCCACTTTGTCCATGACCCAGCCACATTCCCTGAGTGACATTACTTATTAGCCTGGAATCTTTTATAAAAACTAAAATACATAATGAAAAGCACTAATAAAAACGAAGCAGAGACAGATGGTTCTTCTAACCCCATAAAGAGGTCAGGTAGCCACCTTTAGAGCAGCCAGCCTTGGACCAGGCTGTTCGTTGATTTGGTATGAGATGAGGGGATTTGGAGCACCTTCACTACAGTTGTGCACATCACTTCTGCCAGTTCAAAGATTTTAGTTAGTAGCTTTCTTGAGTTTGGTTCTTTAGGTGGAATTGTCTTTTACTTTTCAAATCTTATTTTTAGTGTAGGTTGAATTCTATTTCCAAAGAAACAACTAATAGATGGAATTATTTTATTTATATGCGTTTTCCACGGAAACTGATAGAAGTGAAAGTCATTATTTGAAGACCTACATAAAATCTTGGAGCAGATTAGGATTAAAATTTCAGTTATCCTGCCTTCATCCTGTACAAAACAGCCCCACCTGCAGTTTCCACTGTTCACTGATACTAGCAGTAAGTGAAATGCAATTTGTCTTTCAAGGTCTAAAAACAGGAACTTTGTAAGAAAATGCTCTGGAGTCTTGAAAGATAAAATGTGAAAGTCTGAAGGCTGAGTTATACATGAATTGATTGTCTTTATATGTGTGTAAATCAGAAGCAGCTGTTATTAATTTCTCTAGATCTGTACTAGCAGAAAACAGAAATAATATCTACAAACCCACAGCAATCTGAGACAGAAATGGTTGAAAGTGGCTGGACTACAGCTCTGACTGTGTCATGGTCAGCCTATATTCCATTGCAAACTGTGTGACACCATCTCTAAATCACACACAAATCAACTTAATCCAAGGAAATATACCTTTGATAAGTGTTGAAGGGTACAGAGAGGCTTTAAAATTGTTGTATTGAAATAATTCAAGTTTCAGAGCTAAAGCTCAGTTAGTAGCAGAGGGAGATGTATGGGATAATCTATATTTCAGTCTCAGTATCAGCAGCAGCCAGAAGTGGAAATTTGGGTAGTTCTTCACATCTGAACACCCAAAAACTGTGTGACCCAGACAGGTTCCAAAACTTGAGACCAACATGGAAAAGGTAGAAGTGGCATGGTCAGATTCGTGCTCCATTATTCAGGAGTAGGTAAGGAGTAGCTGGAATTGGGACCACGAGCATTGCCAAAAATTCTCTGGTGTGCAGATCTTTTCTTTCTGTTCTGCATGGGCTCCATCTTTATGATTGCATAACATTCAGATCTCAGCTTGGTTACACTCTGAGAAACACCTGCACAAGCTTTGGAAAGCGTGGAGGGAACTTAATGTACTGCCACTTTCATCTGGAAAAAAGAATGACAAGATACATATGTGCTAAAGAAGCCTTTGTCTTACATTCTCAAATATCTAAGGAAAACTGCAGCATACACCCTGTCACCTGCTGGAGACACCATAAAAAATATAAACATATCAGCTGTGAGACTGCAATGTAAGAGCTGTAATAAATACAAAAATGGTGCTGAGAATATCTGCACTCATCTGAACATGTGCCTCTGCCTTTCCAAAGTGCCTCTGTATTTCATAAAGATGCTTGCTCTGAAATAGCTGTGCTAAATAAAAGCTTTTTAATTTTCCACACGGTACAGATAGAGTTATTTATCTTTTGGGTGAAGGAAAGGAGGGAAAGGATTATCTTTTTCATCTCCTGTGTAAAAGGTATCCCAACAGACTCCAGGTGACATGAGGTTTATATGGATCACTGCTTAGTCATTCAGGACCCAGCACAGCTGAAAGATGTCAAGTGCAGGGCAAACACCTGCATATGTTGAGACAGAAGAAGTTGCATATTGTATTTAAGACCTCTAAAGAGCAGAAAGAAAAGGTGGAACTGAAACTGGTGTAATCAATACTGTGGAACTGCAACATGACAAGGAAAATGGAGGAAAAGTCCTCAAGTTGTGCCAGGGGAGGTTTACATTAGATATGAGGTAAAATTTCTTCACAAAAAAGGGTTGTCAAGCACTGAAATGGGCTCTCAGGGAAGTGGTGGAGCCATCATCCCTGGGAGTGTTCTAAAAACATGTGGGTATGGCACTTGGACAGAAGGTTAAGTGGTGAACATGATGGTGGTGCTGGGTTCGTGGTCAGACTTGATTATCTTACAGGTCTTTTACAGCCTTAATTTTCTATGATTCTATGATTCATTAACATGGACTTAGAACCTCAAATATTCAGGAATGGCAGAGAAACATTGCAGATGGCATCCAAGAAACTGTCTGCAGTACCTCCAATCCTTGGGTCGGGCTGGAGGAACAGCAGGGAGGAGGAGAAGCAGCATCCTGCCCTATGGGGGAAAAAAAGAGTTGATGTGTGGAAGTTTTTTGGTGCTGTGATTTTTTTATTTTTTTTTTCACCAAATGTGCAGAGAAAATGCTTTACTGCATCGGGTCTCTCAAACCTTTCAGAAATGCAGCTTGAGGCCTTCCTTTCATGTCAGGGAGGCTGCTGTGGTGATGCAAGCAAGGAAATTACAGCCAAACAGAGTGTGCCCACACTGTTAGGATGGTCTTTGTCCCTTTCTCTCTGCCTGCTATTCACTCATAGCCTGAGACATCAAACTCTCTCCCAGGCTAAAAAAGCTGCCTCTTTGCTTTGAAAGATAAGGCTTGACAGCTTGGTGGAAATGTAAGGTGTGGAGATCCTTTACAGTTTACAGAAATTCTTTGGCTTTACAGCACTTCTGAAGTCAATCAAAGAACAGGACAGCGAAGACTGAAAGAGTATTCAGCTGTTTTCTTGGAGTTACAGCTATTGATTACAGTTGCATTGACTACCAGACTATTTAATCTAATGAAATTGTTCTTGAGTGGCACTACTGCAACTGAGGTGGAAGTGTAGCCAGCTTGGAAGGAAAATTTAAAGGTGTTGGAAGAGGCAAGAGTTGGATTTCATGGTACAAATGTGTTTGTTCTCACATATTCTGCACTGACAGTGTCGTCTTTAGCTGTATTCCTGTAGAAATTCTGTTATTTTACCAGGAGAATAGTAGTTTTCCTACTATTTCTAGGAGTGTTCTCCCACACAATAAATTTGTAAAGCTATTAGGTCCTAATGCTGAGTCAATAACAAATTATTTATTGGGAGGCAAATAGAGCTCTCAAAGGCTCTGAGATAATTCTGTTACTTGTGGCTGAATATGAAGGAGAGTTAATTATTTATACCATGCATGGGGCTCACTAAATGAGAGCTGTGATTTCCAAGATGAGATGGAGTCATAAATTAATGCTTTACAAAAACTGTTCTTTACTCAAAGCCAAAACGAAAGATACTTGTGGGAAGGAGCAGTCAGATGTCACACAAACCAAGGGGGTCAAAGTGCTTCTGGAGATCCTTCCATCGCTCAGAGCTATTTATGCAAAGGGGCTGCACTTTATTCTGTGTTTCCTCATGCCCTTGTCCCACCTTAAATATAACACCATGTCTGCTTCTTGTCTCATTTCCAGTCACAAATTGCCAGGGTTTAGGTTTACCTGCTTGAAGAACACTGCACATGTGAAGACATTGGTGTGTCATGCCTGACCCTGGCACAAACCCCAGAAATATTGTATTAATTCTGAGGGTTTATTCTTAATGTTGTTGTTTCTTCACTCAATTTTATCTGTCATTAGACTTCAAAAAGAGAGAGAGTACTTGTGTCTGCAAACTTTAATTTAGGTCACCTTTTCAAATTCTCCTTTAGAGAAGGAAAATTTCCAGTCAGTACAAAGGTGCAAGAGAGAACATAGAACCACAGAATGGTTTGGGTTGGAAGGGACCATAAAGCCCATCTAGTCCCACCCCCCAATCATGGGCAGAAATACCTTCCACTAGACAAGCTGCCTTCAGACAGCCCTTTGTTGATTATAATTTATGCTATGATATTTCACTACATTTACTAGTGAAGGATCTCTTTAGGAGAGGTAAAAGGCAGTTCTGCTACTGCTGACACTGTGCTCCTCTGAGCCCTGGGAAACCCCTGCAAGCTCATTCCCTGCAGCCAAAGGAGCTCCAACTTCTTCCTCTATTGCTTCAACTTCTTCCTCTATTCTAAAATTCATTTCGTCTTCTTCCCTATTTAAACCCTGAAATTCTGTCCCAGCCATCCTTTGTAGCTGCAGCCACCACGTCTCCCTTTGAAGCTCTTGGGTTACCTGTTGCCTCTGTTGCTCAGACCTTCAACCACTTCACACTTTTGTTGCAGCACTTAACCCTAAGTGTTAATTGATGGACTACAACCGATGTGAGTGTTGGGCCTCATGGCTTGTGACAGGGAGAGTTTTGCTATTGTGCCACACAAAAGAATTCAGGGGACTGCTGCTCCTCTCACCTTACATGCAAAGAGACCCGAGCTCTGGGAGACCTGCAGGTGAATTATTGATGGGGAGAAGCCCTGCTGAGGCACCTGCCTGGCTTGAGAAGGTCTTGGCACCCCATCTCAGATGCAAAACACTGGGAAGCAATTCAGGAATGAGCAACGCTTTTAATAAATTGCACACAAAAATCTCCTTGGCCAATGAAAGGTTAAATAACAGGGCTGAGCAAGTCGCTCCATCTCTCCTCCTTCCCTCCCTCTCCTCACTGCAAGTTTAATAAGCCCAAATCAAAACCATCTAGGCCTGGAGCTCTCTAAGATTTAAGACTTTAAAATGTGAAGCACCTCATTATATCTGCCTATTTTCAATAAAAAGGGAAGATAACTGGTGTCACGTCAATGTCTTATCAGTGATATTTGTTTGACTTCTATTTCAAAAGTGCACTGCTTGCTTTTTCTGGTGCTGGAATCAAACTCTTCTGAATTGTACAGTATAAGAAGATATATCAGTTTTCAACTAAGAACTCTAAAAAGGAGACCAGTCTCTGCTTCATTCTGCAGAATAAAGAACTATTGTACAGTAGAGCGTATAACACTTGCAACATGGCCAATTGACTTCCTTCCTATTAATCAGCTACTCTGTTTACCTTCTTATACAAACCATTTCTAAACCATTAAAACTAAGAGGATTAGCATCACGTTTCTGGCAAAATGCACCGTAATTTCAGCAAATGCTACTGTCACTCTCTGAGAAGATTTAAAAAAAAATACCTTGAAAGAAATGGAGTCTTTATTGTGGCAAATTCACTGAAACTGGTATAAATTATATCTCCCATGTAAAAAAAGGGGGAGGAGGGGGGTAAAAAGAGGGGTAGAGGAATACAATTCTCTCAATCCAGTGAAAGAGAACTGCAAAAGAATTAAATTACCAAGAATGGAAAAATATCAAAGCAATCCTGAAACCTGAGTTAAGCCCTGACAGTTTGAATCACTTGTTCTGTCCTGGCCATGTACAAGCAGTTCCTACTTTTGTGGCCTTGATTTCGGAAACAGTTGGGAACGGTTCACTTGGTCTGAAAATAATCCTGAAGCCAAAAGTTCAAGGCCCAAAGTTCCCCTTTTCATTTGCTCTGGGAATTTGTCTGCCATGGCCAAGTTGAGGCCCTCATGCCATTTTTGCTGGCTTTATTTTATTTAGCTGCCAATCTTGATCACAGAAGTTTTGCCTAGAATTAAAGGGGTAAAAATATTCTTCCCAATAAATTCCTGTCTCAGTAAGCATCATCACTGTGCAGTTTAAGTGTTTGCCTTGTGCCACTGCAGCCATGCATTTTTTTTTTTGTCACATGGGAGGTTTAAGAGATGTCCCAACTAAACACACACCTGAGAAACAAAATGAATCATAAAAGCAACTTAAAGCGGATAAAATAGAGACTTAACACCTAAAGGGCACTTATCCCACCACAGAGGCACAAGAAAATTATATGAAAGTGAATATAAGAGAAACATTTACCCCTGGGTGATGTAAATTCTCCATGAAGGGAGACAATTAGAAAAGAATTTCATTATTTCCAGGAACTTGTCTTAGAGCATCCCATGGAATGAGAGAACATGGAGAAGTTTTAATCCAGACAACCAATAAATCCTATTAAACACCAAGAATTGCACACATGATAAATAATGTTGCCAAGGTTGCTGCAGACCCCTCCAGCAGGGCTGGAAAGCAGGGCACAGGACAAGCAGAAATGCCACACACTGCAGAAACCTCATTGAGAGACACTTTGGGGTGTCCCAGAAAGGCAGAAAAGACACACAAGGGTAGATTCAGGGCTCTAAATTGTGTGCAAAAGTACCAGAGATTAAACTTATTGGATTATTTTTGTGTTCCTTCCCTAATATTTTCTAGCAACAAAATTGCTATTTTCTTACTAAATAAGTGTGTCCAAAGAAACACTTAAAATCTCTCCTGGAAGTAAAAAAAGGCTAATTTAGAGCCCTTTAGCCAGTTCATGTCACTGAATTCTACATTTTTGCCATTTGGCCATAATAATGAAAAACATCTTTTCCCCCCATTTTCATTCTATAGTTTGAGCCTGATGAACAGGGCAGAGAGCACGAGGCACTCTTCTGCCTCTTCATGCCATCCCTGTAAAACAGATTGGCCAGTTGAAGGGGAGAATCCACAGAAAATACCCCTTTTTGCTACTAAAGAGCACTGCAAGTATGTTAAAGCAATATATCTTCAGAAGAGGGAATGTGTTGAAAATAAAATTTTTAAATAAATGTTTTCTCTTTAGACTCTTTTCTTTTCAACTACCTTTCCTTAAAACATGCTCAGTAATAAGACAACAGTGGCTCCAAAGGAAAGTTACAACTTGATGACAGAACACACCAGAATTTCAAAGCCCTTCTGGTTATCATTCCAGTTTTCCACCCAGTGCAGCCCAGAAAACTAATATATGGGTATTGCTCTGTGACTGCTGGTTTGGGATCAGGCTCTTTAAGGCACATAATTTTTCAAACAGCCCTTGAAGATCAGTCTCTGGAGTCTGATGCTGATGGTCCCTTCTCTGTGACAAGATAAATGATCCTTTATAACTCTTGTCATATCGTAGAGCTGGCACCAGGAAATTAAGATAAAACTTTTCTGCTGGCATTGCATAGTTAGAGGTCTGCATGACTGAACTCCTCAGTGCTGGAAAAAGCTTGGCTATGCCAGGGATTTTTTTTGTTGAGCAAAGGACACAACCTCACCAAATAACAGCTTGGAGAAGCCATCCTGTTTCTTCTGTATCTTGGGGCAAGGCATTAAAAATGAATTGCTCATCTCCTATAGCTAAAAAAAAAAAAAAAAAAAAAAAAAAAAAAAAAAAAATGTCTTGGGCTTGTTGATCAAAAAGGAAAATTGCATCTAAACACAGAGTCTTAATTTTAGTTTACTCTGAAGAGTTTGAATAAAGTGAAGAATTCCTATGCTGGAATTTCTTTATGAAAAAAAACCCTTAGAAAATAAAATATCTATCTCTGATAGGAAAAAAGCTTCTGATAACCCATAGTTTTGGTTCATAGAATCATAGAATGGCTTGGAAGGACCTTTAAAGGTCATCTGGTCCAACCCTAATTATTATCAGAAAGCTTCCTGATCAGTGGTGCACAAAATGCTTGCACAGAGAGCATGGAAATAACGTTTTCACACTGAGTAGGTTTCTTCTCATCACTGGGTTGTAACAAACAGCTCTTGAATATTGTTTTTCCATTGCAATGAGAGCAATAGAAATACTAGAAATACAATTGGGTAAAATAATTGTACACTCAAGAGGATGATAAGAAAAAAACAAATAGCACAATGGTCCAAGCAGTGGTCCATGCCCTCCTCCATAGCTCCACCCTGGAGTTCTGGAATAAAAATACTGAGGATTTTACGAGCACTGTCTTTTCAAAACACCTTTCCAAGTCCTGAACTTCTTGCCACATGTTTTAGAAACACGGAGCTAGAGCTTCTCTTTTTACACAACCTGAAAGAGTAAAAACCTGGGTATTTCAGCAATGTCTGTCACATAGGTCCTGTCATAAATATAACCGTGTTTCTTCTCTAACAGAACATAAAGTTCAATCAGCCACCACTGGATTACATCAGATGGCTGAAACACAGATAATGCTGCCAAAACTGGGGGCTTGGCCCTGATACACAGAATCATGGAATGATTTGGGCGAGTGACACAAAAGTATATATTAAAAATTTTTATCCATTCAAACCTTGTGTCTTACCTGTCCTGCAGAAAACATACAATCATCAAATGGTTTGGGGTGGGACATTAAATATCATCTTGTTCCAAGTCCCCATCTTTCACCAGATTGGATTGCTTGGAGCTCCATTCAAGTTGTCCTTGGACACTTCCAGGGATGGGGCAGCCACAGCTTCTCTGGGCACCTGTGTCAAGGCCTGCCCACCCTCACAGGGAAAGATTTTTTTCCCAATATCCCACCTAACCCTGCCCTCTGTCAGTGTGAATCCATTCCCCTTGTCCTGTCACTCCAGGCCCTTGTAAATAGTCTCTCTCTGCCTTTTTTGATGGGTCCTTCAGGTACTGGAAGGCTGCAATTAAGTCGCCCCAAGCCTTCTCTTTTCCAGGCTGAACACCCCCAATTCTCCCAGCCTTTCCTCATAACAGAGGGACTCCATCCCCCTAATCAACTGAGCGGCCTCCTCTGGACTAGCTCCAACAGGTCAACATCCTGCCTGTGCCAGGGATTCCAGAGATGGATACAATTAGTATTCAAGGTAGAGCAGAGGGGAAAAATCACTCCCCTTGACCTGCTGCTCACACTGGTTTTGATGCCACACTGGACCTGGTTTAGCTGCTGTGAGAACCCATCACTGCAACCTTTCTCAGCCCAGCCTGAGCTGTGACAGCAGGAGCTGCTTTAGAGCCCACTCTGCATTTGACAAGGTGTTTACAGCACAGCTGCAAGATGGATATGAAAACAGGGATAAAAAGCCCAGCTTAAACCCTTGTTTTTGTCAGAAGAGTTAAAGTCCATTAAGCTCAGTCTTTTAAGCTGGCTAAGAGAAAGGCATGATAGATTCTGCAAGATATACTGTATATTAAAAGGTTCCTGATTTCTTCGAAATGATAACCTGCTGAAGGAAATGATGTCCTCTGCCACAGTACCTGCTTGTCTAATTGCAAACCATGCAACCTTATCCCCCCAGAGATTTACAGATAAAAAACCCCACTGTCATCACCTCCACCCTCCCTGTCTCCACTCTCTGTGTACAGCAGGTAAGACAAGAACAGAGACTGGAGGGTTTAAATAGATGGAGTACATTTGAGAAACGGGACAATTACGAACACCAGCACGGACACGCGTGCACCAGGGATGTAACAAGTTAGTGACAGGAGGCTTTTCAACCCAATACCAGTAAAATAAATAACAAACGTGACTTTGGAGGAACATGGTAGCCCTGAGTACTTCAATTAAAGCAATGCATGAAAGTACCCATCTGGGTAAAGTTTTAAAAGTTATTTGTCTGAAAAAAATAGGAATAAGCAAGGTCCAAAATTCAATGTTTCCCCTGTTTTGGATGACAATGCTTAACAGTGGGAGGAGGATCAGCACAATCATGAACAAGGGCTTGGTTTATACATTTTCCCAGCACTACAAGAGGTTATTTTGATCCCTAAGAAGACTGAGTCAAACCCTGTCCCAGTGCTGATGATTTGTACAAAGCAGATCCAGGGAGTTAAACTGGTAGACTGTGCAGCTTTCCTGTTGGGAATGCAAACCTCAGAAATGAGTCTGAAAATGTGGTCTGCTAATGGTACAGCTGCACTGTTACTGTCACCCTTGCTGGAGATGGTCACTGCACATCACAGTTCTTTGATGCTTTGATCCTACAGCTAGGACTGGGTAGAAGGGGGCTGTTATTTCTGGGCTGAACTGATCACTTGCATGAATATTTTGAAATGTTTTGGCATTTCTTAGTCCTTTTACTTCATCTGTGACAACACTCTAATCCTCATGGTCTTTTCCAGTTTGACTTCACTCTTGTTTAAGCTTCCTCACTCAATAGCATTTGTGGCAAGGCAGAGTGGGCAGCAGAATGAGAGTCTTAGGACAAGTCCTTTCTAGGCTTGAGCCTTAGACTGGGTTCTTGCTGTGCCCAGGCAACCAAAACCTGCAAAATTTAGGGGGAAAAACTCGGGCCTTTTCTAAATGCTGCAGATTGAAACTTGCACAAGCAGAGAGTCCTCCTCATTATTTTCTGTATTTGCCCTCCTGCCCTCCAGGTTTATCTCCATTTGACCCATTCCCACAAAACTAAGAGAAAATCCTACACTGATTGAGTAGTCTTCTGACTGGTTAATCCTGTTGATGTTGATGCTGGGATTTGTCTGTGGGGTTTTGGTGATGCTGCAGCCCAGACAGTGACATGGGAAGTTACTGCAGCTCCAGCTTCAAGCAGAAGCAGCGAGTGATGAACTGCCCCCACTGAGGGTGAGGAGGGAGAGGAATCAGCAGTGAAGGTGAGCCCAGGAAGAAGCAAAGGGTGGGGGAAGGTATTTTTAAGAGTTGGTTTTATTTCTCATTACCTTATTCTGATCTGATTGGCAATAAATTAAATTAATTTCACCTTGTGGAGTCTTGGGGAGCGTTTTGCTCATTACAGCAATTGGTGAGTGATCTCTCCTGTCCTTATTTGAACCCATGAGCCTTTCTTTATGTTTTCTGTCCCCTGATCAGCTGAGGAGTGCAGTGATGGAGTGGCTTTGGTGGGAATCTGGTGAACAACATGAGCACAGATTGCTCTGCCTCCCCTCCTTCCCTTGGCTGCACCGTCAAGGCAGTTTTGCATTCATCCCCTGCTGCCAGAGGAAGGATAAAGGAGCTGTAATAGGGGGTGAAGATCCAGCAGTCTCATGAAAGAGTGTATTAATTGAGCAAATTTTTATGGATGTGGAAGTCTAAATGACTTTTCTGCCTCTAGGCTTTCTGCACAGGATTGTATATTCAGGTGAATGAAATATATGAGTTAGGCTGGGTGAACATTTAGCAAAACTAAAATCTTTAGCTAAATTTGCCACCCCTGACCTCTACACACATTTATTTGGTCTCATTTTAGAAAACCATCATTTTGCCAGGCCTAGCATCAGGTTAGGATGAGAGAGGGCAGAGAAAACTGGACAAAAGAAAAATGAGAATTTTTTTTCTGCTACCTCTTGCTCTCCTCCCCCACCCTGTAAAACACTTTTTCTAGGGTGATGGGCAAGGCAATCAAGGACTTGGCAGGGCTGGGTAACTGGACTTTCCTAAATATCAGCTATGCAGCCATGAAGAGCTAAACCTTTCTTCCAAACACAGACCCTGAGGAAGCTCCTTACAGACACAGGCAGTGCAAAGGTGCCTAACAGGGTCATGGTTTGGTGGTGGACCTGCCAGTGCTGGTTTAATAGTTGGACTCCATAATTTTGGAGGGGTTTTCCAACCTTAATTATTCTGTAATTCTATGATATGTGACTTTACACAACTCACTTCATCCCTTTTTCCTATCACTTAGCTGTGTTTTAAATAAAATGTAGTTTGGGAATGAGGTTTTCTGTGGTCCTAAAAAATATGGCCCAGACATGAAAATACCAACACACAACTTATGAGCATTTCTTCTTTAGACTTCCATGGGGAATAAACCCACTTAGTTCCTAAAGCTTTATCAGCTCCTTTCAGCTTTCTCCATATCACAAAGAAATCAGTCTCAGGAAACCATAGGTGCTACTCTGAGAGAAAAAAAAGGATACATCAGATCTGACCCATTTTCTGGAGAAAAAAAACATGACTAAATACAGTCAATTTCTGTGTGTTGCCCAAGAAGGTACAAATCCTCTACAAGCCTTGACTTCCCAGGCAAAAGGCTAAGAGGGCAAGCTGTTACCATTTGCAAATGTACTCCTCCCTCTTATCTTACAGCCAAGCTCTCACAGTCTATTTAGTATCATTCCAGAGTTCACTGGGATGAAAATAATGACAAAAAATACTGTGACAAGATAAAGTACAGTGCTATAAAAATTCTCTACAGTGCTATAAAAATTAGATTCTTAGCAGAAAAGAGAATGAAGAGGTAATTTAGTAAAAGTGATGGATGAACCTCGGAAGGTTCAGAATTTTAGTTCAGCGCAGCCGCTTATTCAAACCTGGGAAATTCAGGAGAATTGTCACCCACCAAGACAGCTGGTCCCCTCTGGTTCTCACGCACCTTAAAGCTGGCAATAAGAACACAAGAAACAAGAGGTGATTACTGTCTTTATTCCAGGCAGATTCCTGGTGGTAGTGAAGCAACTCTGAGCTGGCTCTCACACTTCCTGCAGTACAAACATTCCCCCAAGGACAAAGGGAACCCAGGGCTGCAGTGTGTGACAGGATAAAATCTGAGATGGCCAAAATACCACTTCTTGTATGTGTCTCATTTTATGCAAGTAGCTTGTCTGATTAAAAAACTTCTGACTGGTTAGCAGGTTAGTAGTAAAACCAGAGAATACATTGGTAGTGACAAGATTGTCTGGCATTGATAGATAAAAGTAATTTCTGTTGATCCTCAGATGTCAGAGTGCTAAGAACTAAATATTTTTATGGCCACTTCACAGCTGGAGAAAAGTGAGTCCTAAAAGATGAAATCACTAACCATGGTCAGCACAAGACTGGATGTTACAAACAGGAATAAATCTCACCTCTACCAAACTCAGGATTCTATTTGCATAAGGGATACTGTAGCTGTTTTATTGCATGATAGGCAGTGTTTCCAAAATATGACCATATTTTACCCAGGACTTTGTATGAGGGAAGAGTATGAAGTACAGACCTTGGAGCTACACTCACATCAAATGGCTGAGCTACTCATGCCAAAAGTTACACAAATGCTGTGAATAAAACTGCTTCAATACTTCACTGAGCTTTCCCTTCACTAAGGACCTTTACCTCTAAGCAACTAAACCTTGACATCTCCCTCCACAAAGCCAAATTTCCAGTAATGGCATTACTTACAATTTCTTATTATCTTAAAAAAAATATGTCTATGTAGCTCTATATCTGTATATATCTCAGTCTGACCTTATAGAAGTCAGTTGACTTGGGTATTTCTTGTACACACCTGGCCACTGAGAGGCTTTACAGCTACACAGTGAAGATAAAAGGTAGGGTTTGTTTAGATGGTTACATGTAACAGATGTAAAGCATGTAGAACTGAACCTGAAACCAAAATAATACCTTCCTATTTCTCACAGAATCAGTAAACCATGACTTCAGTGAGTTTTACTTGTTAGTCTTTAAAACATAATTCTTGATAATTCTTGTTAACAGTATTTTAGTTGACCATGATTAAAGAAAGATTATATACACTGTGTATGTAATATTACATTCATAAAATTATGTATGCAATATGTTTAATAGGTTTCATTAACCACAATGGAAAGAAATCAGGTGGTTCCTGGACAAGACCTTCTTTGGAGGAGTGACATAAAAGTATATATTAAACCTCATTATTCATTCACACCTCGGGTCTTACCTGTCTGGCAGAAAATTCATAGAATCTTCAATGGTTTGGGTTGGAAGGGACATTAAAGATATCTCATTCCACCCTCCTGTCATGGGCAGGGACACCTTCCACTAACCCAGGGTGCTCCAGGCCCCATCCAGCCTGGGTGTGGGACACTTCCAGGGATGGGGCAACCACAGCTTCTCTGTCCAACCTGTGCCAGGGCCTCACCATCCTTACCAGAAACAATTTATTCTTAATAAATGAGCTAAACCTACTCTCTGTCAGTTTAAAAAGAGCTGCCTTGAATGTAGGAGGAATGTAAAGGGCCAATCATAAGCTCACAATGACACTTTGCCACAGCTGTTCCCAGCTATGTGGGAGCGACTGGACTGGGTTGGAGTGGACATGCTGGTGGTCCAGTGGTCCCTCCCCACCAAGAGCTTTCACAGATCATGCACACATGATGCTGCTCCTGATGCCCTCTGAATTTTTTTCCACCTCAAAATGCCCTGAGCCAAGTGAGCTTTCCTCATCCCCACTTCCCATTCCCCTTCAGAGGATGTTCTTTCCTTTTGTCATTTTCCCCTCACACTTCTCTGATTGGACATGTTATTTATGGACTGTGATCTACTGTATTTTTGAATTGATTTTGTGTTCAGCTATTGTAAAGCATTTTTGTGGACCAGTACCTCAGGGTGATATATTTTTTTTTCTTTACTGGTGTTCTGACTTACCTTTTTTTTCCCTGAGTTTCCTATTCTTTGCCTCTTATTTTTCCTATTTCTTCCAGAGTGGACTGGAATATTCAGCTAATCTCCTCAGGAAATAAAGCCTCATTAGAAAATGGTAAGAACTAAAGTACATTCATTTTCATGAGACAATTATATTAATTTGCTTATGGCCAGTAATAAAGAATGAGAAGAGCTTTTCATTTTATATTTCTCCTCTCTATTATTTTTTTTCTCCCTTTGGTCCCTCTGCATGTAATTTCATTTTTTAAATGCAGATTGGACATGGTACTGAGTGCCATGATCTAGTAAATGGACTAGAGATGGACCGAGGGTTGGACTCGATGATCTTGGAGGTCTTTTCCAACCCAATCGATTCTATGATTCTGTGATCCCAAAGCCCTCTGCTAAGAACTCTGAGTATTTCTGTGGACATGCTTGTAGCAACCACCAGGAGGGTGGGGACAGATGGCTCTCCATCTGCACTTCCACTGCTCTCCCCAGGAAAAGCCTCCCATGACAAATAGATATGGGTGAGTTGGCTGGGGATATAAAGTCCCACAGACTGCAAGAGTTGTTTGGAAATTAAATTCTAGAGGAGGTGAGGACATAATAGTGGATTTGGGTGGAAGGACAGACATGTGAGAGAGGGTGAATGGGGCGATGGGAAACCATCCACTTCTGGATGCATGTTTGAAGCACAGAGTAAGGTGTCATTGAAGTTTCTTCACTCCATGAAGTACTTTTGACAGACCAAAATAAGTAGTATGTGAAAGAGCTGGACTTAGATAATATATTCTCATCATGTCAATAATTAAACTAGAACAATTGTCAAGGGTTGGTGTCACATGACTATGAGCTGATGATGATCTTTAGGGCTTGGTGGTCTTCCAAAGCATGTGCCAGTCAGTGAGTCTCCTGTTAGGGCACTACAGCCCTTCCATAAATAAGCCAGATGAGAGGAATTTGGGGAGGTAAAATAAAAAAATTAGGTGTTATAACATGTTAGAGAGATTGTCTTGATCCCTTTCTTGTGGTCAGAACTGCTATTGACCTGTTACTCACACATTGGAAAGCATATATTAAGAAGGTTTTAGGTAAACGTATAGGAATTTCATGTTGATGGAGTCAGAAAACAGCCTCATACTTTAGGAAAGTGACAATCTGCTTGAAGACACACAAGCACAGAAGAGACAGGAGGAGAGGTTGTTTCTACAGTGCTACTTCAGCACCTGCATTAGTTCCTCTTCACACCTCGCATTTCTCATTCAAAGCATCATTAAAGACATTCGAACTGTACATTTTGCTCTAGCCAAGAGGCAAAATCTCACAGATTTGCAGTTAATGCCTTTAATTAATAAGGAATGGCAATGGTAAGTGGCCCATTCAGCAGGATGAAGATGGGAAACTGCTGTTCCTGCCTCATCACAAGGACTTCTAGAAGGTGCCAGCTGCTCCACTACTTAACAGGGAGCACAAATAGAGATGTCAAAAATGGGGGGAAAAAAAGGTCTTATAGATGGATCAAATATTTGAGAATCAGAATATGTATAGGTCCTGCTACTCTCCAGAGGGGATCACACATTATCATGGTTATATTTCCCTGATATTTCTTCTGCCTGACTCAGAACAGGCTGGGGTGACTCCACAGCCCTGCTTGGCAGTCAAATATAGAAACATCTAACTTTTCCTTGGATGCCTCAAGACTCTTTTGAATCCTAAATTATTCCCCCAAACAGATCTGTGTCTGATCTAGGAGCTGAACTCCCTCTCTGGACTGTAATCCTTCTCTGCAGAAGGAAGACCTGTTCCCTCAGCCATGAAGATTACAGAACCACTGAATATGCTGAGTTGGAAGGGACCCATGAGGATCATGGGGTCCCACACTCAGCCCTTCACAGGCCCATCCCCAGAAGTCACACCCTGTGACCCAGAGGATTATCCTGGAGCTCTGGCAGCCTCGGGGCTGTGCCCACTGCCCTGGGGAGCCTGGTCAGTGCCCACCACCCTCTGGGGAAAGAACTTTTTCCTGAGACGCAAACTAACCCTGCCCTGACACAACTCCAGCCGTTCCCTGGGTCCTGTCCCTGGTCCCACGGAGCAGAGATCAGTGCCTTCCTCTCCTCTGCTCCTCATGAGAACATTTTAAATACAATGAGGTCTCCCCTCAGTCTCCTCTTCTCCAGGCTGATGGAGATAATGTTGTAAAGTCTTTCTGTCCTCAGCCATCTGAAGATGAAGATTAGCAGTTAATTTGGACAGCTCATGTGGATTTCATTGTTCTTGTGGCTGCATGCTGCTATTCCTGAGGGGCAGTTCTGTGCAGTCCCTGGAGTCCCAACTCAGCTGCAGGGATGGTGGAGGTCTGGGCTGGGTGCACAGTGAGCACTGAGAACAGAGGCCACACTTCTTACCCCAGGATTTTTATCATTTTACCAGGTCCTATTTATTTTCAAGCATCTGTTCAACCTTTCATGCAAGATGAAAACAATAGCTTCAGCTGCTTTCTACCTGAGCACTGGAGGAGTTCAAGCTGATACTCACATCAAAGCGCTCCGCATATTTATCATTCCTGATTCCGTAATAAGCAGCGGCGTCTGACAGATGCACAAAAGCACCACAGTTTCCACTTGGACCTTACAATGGCAGCAATGACTTCAAACTAGGATTAAAGACTCACTCAGGAAATACTGAGCATTTTCCTTACTGAATAATTACAATCTCCTTGCAACCTGCATTGTTGGCAATGCCACAGTGCATTCAGCAGCTTGGGAGTACAGAGGATTCTTTGGGAGCTGCGGCTGCTGCTGCTGCTGCAGAGCTCAGGTTGGTTTTAGTGAGAACAGGAATACACCTATAATTCTTCTCCAGCACTTTATCAAGTGACACATAATCAGTTTGGTTTAGAATTTTTCAGACATGATAAAGATGTATTTCCTCGTGGGCAAGCCTTAGTCTTATTCGACAGAATAAGTCACTTTTTCATTTACCAGAAAGCAAATCTTGTTCTGCAGTTAAAGCTTATGTTTAAGAGAAAAAACATACCATAAATAAAGAAAAAAAAATCTGAATTCAGCTATCAGGATGCAATTCCTCAGTAGCTTTTCTCAGGAATAACTTGTATCAATGACAGCCCCCAAAGTAAGGAACTAAGAATATATAACAACTGAACATTATTTAATACATAGAAAAAAGCTGTTAAAAGAACATTATCCAGCCTGTGGAGAGAGATACCTAATCACCCTTACAAGCATGTCAGCTGCCATTATTTTTTTCTTACCATTTTTGAGCCATCACATACATTTTTTATTGGATGTACTGCCTTATGCTGTGTGAGAAATCAAGAGCATTGGCCACAGGCTCCAAAAACATTCAGTAACAAGAAAATTCAAAGCTTACTGAGAAACTGCAATTCCATTATGGAAGATTTGCATATAGGCAGAAACATTAACTGTTTTACTCAAAGTAACAGAATATAGACCCATACTGATTTTAAAAGACAATTAAAACCACTTTAATTAACATTGACGAAGATTTTTAGTGGTTTTAGTAAGTAATAATCTCACTTAAGGTATTCAAATTTAGGCATTGAAGCCTTATAAAGAAACTAGTTTGTTTAAAATATGTTTTCCACGTGATTATGGGATTTGGCCAAAATAAAATACTTTGGAATACTTACAGAATCTTTAATAGTGAATAGTAATTTCTTCACCACTATGCAGTAGCTGCTTGCTTTGGATTGTAGTTTGGATGTATCTACAAATCAGTAAAATGATAGAATAGAGTCTCTAAATTGATCTTTTTAAGGCATAATTTGCATTATGGGCTCATGTCTTGTGAAATTTATCTCAAACAATAGCATTTCAGTATTAGCATGCTCAATTATAGATCTTCCTACAACACCACAGATAGTATGAGCCCCTAAAGACTAAAATGGCTCTTTCCCAGAAAGCAGTGTATATTTTTATGTTTAAATAATCCATAAAGACTGTCCCTGCTGAGAAGTTCAAAAAGACTGTTCTGAGTGCTTCATTGCAGGGCTTCAGGCTGTAAGATGGAATGCAAATCCTGGCAGTGGTGCAGTAGGTCCCTGTTTCAGCTCTGGATGACCTTTTTGGGGGCTTCACTTTGTCTGCCAGGATGTGATTGTGATTTACCTTCCCTTTTATAACACAGCCTCGAGCCCCTTAGTCTAATATTAGCAAAGGACTTGGACTTCTTCAAGGAGCAGCACTCAGGAAGAGCTGGGAAACAAAAAGTGCAGCATGTTGGTGGCCAGAACTGGGACACAGTGACCATCTTCAGCAGAGACTACCACACTTCATTGCACTGATTTCCAGATATTGGTCCAATGGCCAGAGCCTGCATGTGATGCTTTGGCCTGTGCTATGAAAAATGGGATACTGATAAAAAATTTGGGGCAAGACTGTAACACCTGGACAGCATGTGCATGTGGACACAAGTTGCCCCATAGAAATACTACTTATGTATGTGTTTAAAAATAAAGCACATACATATAAAATTTGTGGAATCACAGAATAGTTTGGGTCAGAAGGGACCTCAAAGACCTTCTAGTTCCCACTCCTTGCCATGGGCAGAGGCACCTTCCACTATCCCAGGTTGCTCCAAGGCCTGTCCAACCTGGCCTTGGACACTTCCAGGGATGGGGCAGCCACAGCTTCTCTGCCCAACCTGTGCCAGGGCCTCC
>JAWWEV010000169.1:32294577-32315074 GCA_035583235.1 Hafferia zeledoni | reverse complement strand
GACAAAAGATACCTGAACCTGCTAATTGTCATAGATCAGCTGAAGTTGTTTTTTTTCAGAAAGGGGAGTGTTCACTTGTGCTTCTTTTGACCTGAATTCCTTGGTTTTGCATAAATTAAGTATTCTCTTTTCCTGCTGTTGCCAATCTGGAATAACTACACCAGGATGGCTGAAATCAATAGATTTGCCTGTCTCTGAGCATGCCTTTTGTGCTGAGCACATGCCAGGCTCAGACACCATCTTCCCTCCCCTCCCCATGGAGTGAGAGCATTCTAGGGTTTCCCACTGAAAACTTTCACAGCTCACACAGCTGAATTGATTCTCCTTTACTTTTGACACCGAAGGTGATATCCCTTCCTCCAGGATAAAGTGCTACATTTGCTCACCTAATAGCCATACTTTTTGCCCAAATGTTGCCATTAAAAACTCAGGTATGGCCATTAGGCTCTCCCTAGAGTAAGGCTGAAGAAAATTCAGGACTAAACCTAAGCTGTAATTACCTAACTGAATGTTCATGCACTCACACATTTTTCACCCACTTGGAAATTGCATTCCCCTATACGTTTCCTGTATTCTAATGCCTCTCCCACAGCTTTTAGCTTGAATCACCAGAGTAATCGGTGTCCTTCGTTACAGTCCAGGCAAGACTAAATGCAGAGCTAACACCCTATACTGGAGTGATATGAATCACATCACCACAAAAAGCCTGACATCTGGGTTTACCACATAGGCATGTGGAAATGAAAAATTGCTTTTGATACCTCTTTTCTCTGTTATTTTTATTTTAAAAAAAAGGAGAGGAAAAGGTAAAAAAAATGATGGTATGACCATTACACATAGATTTTCTTTTAAAATTTAGAGGAAAGAAATGCCAGCATAGGACCTGCCTGGGTATGACACACAGAAGCAAATGCAAGCTTTCAAAGGGCAAGAGTGAGTTTCCATGCTATAGAAAATGTAGAGAAATTATAACATTTCTCTTCTAAGTGGACAGTGTAATTGCCCTTGAAAGACCATAGCTCAGGCAATCCAGAGCACATGGGTATCCAGCTGGAGTGTTTTCCTTCTGGTTTAATAAGAAGTACAGAATATAAATAAGGATTTCTTACTCAGGCATACGAGGAAAAAAGTTCACAGCTGTTACATACTCAAATCCATTTTGTGCCATGCCATGAGGTAACAAAGGAGTAGTAAAGGCCAAAAGCTGCTCTGCACCACTGAAGGGCTTACTGGTTGTGCTGGTTTGACTCTGGCTGGATGCCGCTCTACCAAAACCCCACCAAAGCCACTCTATCACTCCTCTCCACAGGGGAGAGAAAATATAGTGCAAGGTTCATGGGTTTAGATAAGGACCAGGAGAGATCACTCACCAAATATTGTGAAGACCTAAACAGACTCAGTTGGGAATATAAACTGAATTTATTACTAACAAAGTCAGAGCAGGATGATGAGAAGTAAAATAAATCTTAAAAAATTCTTTCCCTATGCATCCCTCCTTGTCAAACTCTATCTCCTTCCCCCTCAGTGGTGCAAAGAGACAGGAATGGGGGTTATGGTCAGTTCATCACAGGTTGTCCCTGCCACTGCTCAGGGAGAGAAGTCAGTCCTTCCCCTGCTCCCATATGGTCTCTGCCATGGGAGACAGTCCTCCATGAACTTCTCCAGTGTGAGTTCATTCCAGGGGCAACAGCTCTCCATTAACTGATGCAGTGTGGGTCATTTTACCATGGGGTGCAGTCTTTCAACCCAGGTTTCTCCAACATGGGTCCCCTCAGGGTCACAAGTCCTACCAAGAAAGCTGCTCCTTCCCCTCTCCACGAGTCAGCAGGACCCTGCTCCAGTGTAGGTTTCATGGGGTCACAACTTTCTTTCAGGCATCCCCTGCTCTGGTGTGGGCTCCTCCCTGAGCTGCAGGTGGGTCTCAACTCCCCCATGGACCTCCCTGGGCAGAAGGGCACAGCTGCCTCAGCATGGGCTGCACCACGGGCTGCAGGGAACCTCAGCTCTGGTGCCTGGAGCACCTTTTGCCCTTCCCTCTGCACCGACCTGGGGCTCTGCAGAACTCTTCCTGCCACATATTCTCACTCCGCTCTTCCCTGGCCAGGATTATATCTGCACAATAATTTTTTTTCCCTTTATAAAATATGTTATCACAGAGACCTTACTGTCGTTGCTGATGGGCTCAGCCTTGGGCAGCAGTGGGTCTGTCCTGGAGCTGCTGACATTGGTTCCACCAGACACGGGGGCAGCTTTTGGTAGCTTCTCACAGATGCCACCCCTGTAATCTTCCCATTGCCAAAATCTGGCCACACAAACCCAATACACTGGTATGGATTTGTCTTTGTAAGTGATACTCCTGATAGTTTTCTCACCTTACTGTACTGATCTCTGTCCCTGGAAAGCAAGGAGCTTGGGACTGGTCTTTCCATGATGTTCACGTTACAGTAGAAGCTTGGGGTTCACCTCTGGAGCCAAATAGCTTTTACAAACACAAATCAGCCCATAACAAATGAATATTTGTTTCCACTTAAGATAGTCTATCCATCAACAGTTTTAAATGACAGGAGTGGCAATTTAAATGGTAGAAAATAAATAAATCCCATTTATTAGCAGCTGAATTTTTCATGACTATATTGGTATTAAATATTAACTATATGGAATGTTTCCATATCAGCTTGTAAAAGAGGATGGAAATTGGTTTGCAAGAAAATTGTTCTTAGTTACACACAGTGCTAAGTCACAGAGACTTCAGCATCTTTTATTACCATTTTAAAGTGTGAAGATGCATGGAGATAAATTTACCTGCAAAGCAAGCATGCACCAAAGGAAAGGGCAAACAATAATATTTACTGGCATAATAAAATCTTATTTTCTCTTAGGCCTGTGTCAAACTAAATAGACATTTAAAATTTTTATCTTTTTTATATTTTATTCATTATTTTAAATGAAGTAAACATGATTAACAGTCATGTTATAGAGAATGAAGTGGATTCAAATACATGGGACTATAGATTCAGGTATAGTAATAACTTTCTTCCAAAGACATTGCTCTGAAGAACTGAAAGACATGTAAGAAATTCGAGTTTGGGGGGAAAATAAGATATTTGAAAAATTATGAATGTTTGAGTGAAGAAAGTGTTATTCTTTCCCTGGAAACTTATGGTCGTGGATTGTGAGAAACTGCTGGTGTTTTCAAGGGAAATGCAGCTTTTTAGATGTAGCACTGGGCAAAGCTGTTCTACCTCTCCAGTGAGGGTGAGACAGGTGGGAACTCATGGAGAGAAAGCAGCTCTAGCTGAGAGCAGTGAAAGCCAACACACTGATGTGGCCATGCCGGTCACAGATAGAAAGGACTTCAGGAAGGGAGAGAATGACACTGGACAGGGTGAGGAGTCCAGCTGGGAGGAGAGGGTGAACCAGTATCTCTGAGTGCTTGAACACAGGCAAGAGTAGGAAATGATAGGACAACAGAGAATGGCTTTAAACTAAGAGAGAGTAGGCTAAGATTGGATATTAGAACGAAATTCTTCCTTGTGAGGGTGGGCAGGCCCTGGCATAGGTTGCCCAGAGAAGCTGTGGCTGCCCCATCCGTGGGAGTGTCCAAGGGCAGGTTGGATGGGGCTTGGAGCAACCTGGGCCAGTAGAAGGTGTCCCTGCCCATGGCAGGGGGCTTGGAACAAGATGCTCTTTAAGGTCCCTTCTAAGCCTACCCTTCAGTGATTCTATGAGTAAAGAAGGGATAACATGCACCACAAATGTTCTATTTCAACTACCAAAACACCAAGCTACAGGGCAAAATCCATTTCTGAGTACACAAATGAGCAATCTTAAGGCAATTCCTATTGCTTTTCCCACACATAAGCTGTAACCTTAATGACTGCACACACCAAGCAACATTCAGCATCAGGGCTGGGCTAATCACTGACACAGGAGACTCTCAAACTACTGTAACTGCTCTTCTGTAAATGTGACACTGATTTTTACAAAAGATGAAGGCTGGTGTTACATTAAGCTTCACATTCCAATCCAAAGAAGCCTTGAGACCATAAAACCCCTGGTGACAACTTTTGGTGCCAGTTATTCTCAGTTCTCTGGGCTGTAGGAGCTCTCCCTTCCTCTTCAGGAATGTGAATAATCTGATAACTGTTTTACCTTCTCCTGCAAGTTCCCACTGAGATTTTTCATTAGATGGTACATGAACCTTGTGAGCTGTAAATTAAGCATGAGAACAGCTTGGCTGGCAATGTGCAGTGATCTTGGGACAGCCAGGGCCAGGGCTGTGCCCTCCAATAAAACCAGATGTAATTCCTCTGCTGTCACCACACTTCTGCCATTGTTTTCCTCCCAGTGTAAATCCCACCTGTCTGCTTGCTCACCCTTTTGCAGTCCTCAGCCACTGCTGGATTTGTATTTTTATCTTTCTGCAGAAGAGACAAATGGAGCTGCTGATTTATGTTTCGATAACTCCCTTCGCTCTAATGCTTCCACAATAATTTCCACTAGACAAATACATGCCCCAAAGAAAGAAAAGTGTAGAAATGGATCAGTACATCACAACTGGACATGGCTCTTTAGTTTCAAGTGTAGGACATTTGTGGCTGTTACCGTAGGGCTGGAAGGATGACAGACAAGTGTCTTAGTGGCATTCACAGGAGTCTATTGATGCTGTGGAGCTCTGCCGGCCAACACCAGCTCAGGAAGAGCCTTTGGACTTAATTCATGATCCATTACACTGGCTTTATGCCAGTCTGACTGCACCCATGCAAGTGAGGCAGTTCCAGGGAACAGCAAATCAACCTTCTGCACAAGGCATGCCTTTGCTGCTGAGCTTTGCACCATGAGATCCAGTTCCATCTTGCTCTACCCTTAACATAAAATTTATGTTTCAAGCAGTTTGTGCTAAATTTTTACTTTTTATTTAGGGCTATCTCTGGACAGGAGCCAGGCTGAATTTTTAAGAGGAAATAATGATATACTGGTTTTCTTAAAAGTGGACAAGCATAAAGTGCTTTTTTTGGGCTGTCTTGGTTTTCCCACTGCATCTCATGTTAAGAGATAATGGAAAGGAAGCTAAAATCTGTTTCACCAAAATCTTAAACTGCTTTAATGAAGCCTTTAAAAACAGCATATACTAATTTAAACAGCTGTGAGGATGGTCAAAAAAAGCTGACCCCAATATCAGAAGAAACAGGATTTCAATGGAGATCCATTTTCCTGAAAGCTCATAAACATAATGAATATTGAAAACATTGGGAATCCAGCTACATGATCACCTTGGTGACAGGATTCTTCTCACAATAATTGAAATCAGATCTCAGTCTGAAAACACAAAATCAAATAAAACCACAACATAAAATCTCTACATTAATTCAAGGAATGAGTACAATGCCTGAGCCTGGATTTTAAAATGCAAGTATTGATGTAAGCCATAGAGAAATGGCACTGGGCTGCTGCTAACACATAAGAACAATACCATTTAAGTCAGACTTTAAATACTCTCATTTGAACAGTATTCCTATTCTAATGTCAGGTTTCACAGGGAATGACTTTGATGTGTCATTTTCCTTCCTCCACAGAAATGTTCCATTCCTTGAGGAGGAAACAAAGGCCTTTGCTTTGCCAAGTTATACATGTCAAAAATATCGAAACTCCATAAAACATCTGGTTTCCTCTGTTTTGCAGGATTCTTATTTGGTCACTGACTGAACTCTTATGGTCCAATTAATTAAATTAATGGCTATCTCATAAATTTAAAAAATATATATCCCATGTCCTTAAATCTCTGAATCCCAGCTGGGAACCTGAAAGGCGTGAAATACACAGTAATCATCTCACATCAACAGAAACTGATCTTAACGCTGTAATTACATGATAAATGTCTTTATGACACATGGCCACTATTTGGTCATGCCCTAGAGACAAATGCTGAGAGCCAAGAGAATTGAGGGGGGGAGGAAGGGTACCTGGGAGCCAATCCCTTCAGCCTGTTTGCAATTTCATTGGCTTTCTTTCAATGACCTGAGACTTCCAAGAGCATGATAGATATTTCCTAAATATTTTACATTCAAGTAATTACAGTAGTTGTATGGATTTGCTAGTCAGCTTAGAGGAGACCAATTAATTGCTGCAAATCATAGTGTAAGGGATGAGCTTGCAGAAGGAGAAGGGTCACATCTTAATAAAATAGGCAGAACTGCATGCACATGACTAAAGTCATTCTCATACAAGTTTACCACAGACTGGTAAGCTCTACAACATTTGCTTAGGCAAAATCTTTGTATATTTGAATTTAGAACCATTGACTTAGGCCTTAACTTCTGCAATTTGCTGCTTGCCAGGCAGCAGAGTAGAACAATTTTACATCATATTTTATTTCAGCACAACATCCTTTATTTCATTATTCATTTATTTCAATCTCACATGACTCAACTTTGATTTTAATTTTTTATTTGAGGTGCTCTGGGCTTTTTCTCTCCCAAGGCACTAAATTGACACAGCCTCTTAAAACACCAACCAAGGCAGTTTTAGGGCCATATTCTCAATATCTCTCTAGTCCTTTAATATATATAATACATAAAAGGATCATCTGCAAAACCTTTCTGGTGATCTGCAATGCACTTGCCTGACAAAGAACATATATGAATATTTGAGTCTACTGAAACTTGCTATGACAGAGCATACCCTGCAAAATGTTATCATCCACTTGGGAAACTGATGGACAAAGAGTCCAAAAAAGTTTCTTTGATTTTCAGCTTTGTTGCTGATGTGCCTGATGAAGGCAATGTAAAATAGCCAGATATTTATTTAATCTTGGAAATCCTTAAACTGACAGAGAGAATAGATCCTTTTGTTAGATATGCATTACTGTGTATAATATATATTGAGAAAAGTGAAAGAAAGGCAGTTTCAATGGTCGAAGTTTAAGCATGCAAGTCCTTAATAGTGCGGAACTCCCCACAGAAGCCAGTTTTGTACTTTCCAAAGAGTACAAAAGGACTCATTCAAAAAGACTCAGATTGCTGGTGTTTTACCTACTGTAGGAGTAACATTAATAGTTTAAGAAGTGAGGATGACATGGGCAGCTAAAATTCTCAAGGCTTGCAAATCCCTTTCAATCCAAAAAGTGTGATGGAAAGCACTCTGAAATTAGGTTTGGATACTTTCCAAGCTACAGAAAAACACATGTGTATTCATTTTGCCCTGTCAGCTTATAAGCATAAGGTCACAATTTCAAATACACCTGAGTTACAAAGGAACAAAAGTGAATAATGCAGCAAAGTCAAGATCACTCTGTAAATTAAAATGATCTTTTTAGAACATCAGCATTGCACTCACACGCCTCTCTGGTTCTATTAATTTCTGCATCAGAGGCAGATGTTAATTTTTTTCTGGAAAACAAGGCAACGTGGTGACTTTTCCCTTCTTTATCATACCAGTAAAGCAAACTGAGGTGCATTACAAAGCAATTTTGAGCTAGCTGTACCAAATCATATCAATATTTTTGTAGCTTCATCTAACTCCTCTTCAAATACGCTTTGAAAATTGTTTTTGAAGCAGTTGTTTCCCTAGAAGCATTAGATCTTGCTTATTGCCGGTAATCAATGATGCTTCTCAAGGTTAATGACAAAGATAACTTGGTTTCTTTGGAGCACACGTGAGTTCTCCTATTGACTTCAGATGCTGTCTATCTCCAGACTGAAGCTGGCATTCAGAAAGGAATATTAAAGAACCAGATTAATCATTAATCAGCACAAAGATGTAATTATTTTGATGTGAAATGCTATTCCATATAAAACTCCATCAAGAGATCCCACCTGTGCATTACTTGAGTTCTACTCCTTTTTTAACTTGGCTGACTTAAATCAGCTACTTGTTTAAAACACACATATTCTTGTACAGCTTTTTAGATTGAGGCTTTAACAACAACTGGCTTTTACTCCACGCTTATTCACACCCAGAAGTCAATAAAAAAAAGAAAGAACCTCCGAGCACTGATCACATTTTATATTTCTAATGTGTGTCAAATACAGCAATGACAGAAATAAGAGGGCATGCAAAGTATCCTGGAATAATCATCCTGTTTTTCCACAACCCCTGAGGTATTTGCATTCTACCACATAAGGGAGGGGACACAAAGTGGACAATTCTGATGAGCTCTGTCTGCCCTGCACAGGTGGAAGCCCTTCTTGTCTCTGCTGGAAGCAAACCTGGTGCAAAATGTGCTTGGGGGAGTTATTGCCTGTCCTTACAGAAGGTTAAAATGGGACTTTAAACTGAGAGAGTAGGTTTAGATTAGATATGAAGAAGAAATACTTCCCTGTGAGGGTGGGCAGGCCCTGGCACAGGGTGCCCAGAGAAGCTGTGGCTGCCCACCCCTGGAAGAGTCCAAGGCCGGGTTGGACAGGGCTTGGAGCACCCTGAGCTGGTGGAAGGTGTCCCTGCCCATGGCAGGGAGATGGAACATGATGACCTTTAAGGTCCCTTCCAACCCAATCCATTCAATGATTCTATGACAGTGACTTTCCCAGACTTAAACAATCAAACAAAAAATTTAGTCAGTCAAATGCACAATTTTTTCGTTTCAAAGAGGAGTCCTATGACATTAAGAATAACAGCAAAATATTTTTCCAGAGCCAAAGAGCAAGGAGGGTACTGGAGATAATGCAAAAGAGCTTCAGGTAGGCAGGAAAGACTGACTGGATGCATTTAATGGCTCTTCATATAAGCACTTGCTTAATTTTCATCCTGTGAGGAGTTTTGCATGCTCAAGGTTAAAATAAGTGACAAATAGATTTGTAGAATAGCAGCTGGAATTCAGGAAAGAAACCAAGTGTGACAATAGGATCTATAATACAGTTATAAAAATACGGAGGTGCCATAAAATGCAAATTTGAAGTACACAACAAGCCGAGTATCCGAATGGTTCATCTCAGCCTGGTGTTCTTTGTGGAGAGACGAGCATGTAGAGTGGAATCAGCTTTTATATAACCTTAATCTCAAAGAGCCTTCCTAATATTAAATGCATAAAAATGAGCGTGGGTTTTTTCACTAACGGTCTCAGGAAAAGCTGCAGTTTTAATGCAAATGAGTCCCAAAGAGACAAAGAGAAAATAAATATTTGTTTTTCATTCAATGATACTGTTAGGTTTTATCTGCTGTGACCCTCCCCTAGCCTTACCATCAGATATCCATGCAAACAGAGCCATTAGAAATGAGCAGCTTTCTTCAAAATTAAATATAGATTTGCCTGAAAATTTCCTTATCTCTTTACATTTACATTTCTAACAATACCCGTGTGTTATTGCTGGGCTCACCAGCAAAATTCAAAGAGGTCATTAATAAAAGCTTGTTCACATATAAAGGATTTTAGTGACTTGTTTTGTAAGGAAAATTCTGCTTGTTTAGTACTCACTGGAATAGCTTCCTTGAGCCATCTGCTAAGCAGGGGAAAACCTGGAGTTCACAAAGGTACTTTTTTATGTAGATAGTATTGGAAAAAATAAAAGAGAGTCTCCACATCTTGTCTATATTGTCTGGGCCATCCTCAAAGGTGAAGATGCCATATGTGCATTGTACTGGTACTGAAGTGGTCCAGGCTCCTTGCCTGTCCTGTCCCTGCTGATATTTGTGACCAGAGAACCCTGTACCTCCCCCTGACCTGCTCTGCTGTACATCCCTGTGCTCTGCCCCAGCTGAACAGCAGTGGGGTTGTAAACTCTCCTTCTGACTTCCTTCCAATCCTTTCAGGTAGCAGAAATTTGGAGGTGTACTGAGGACAGGGAGTGTGCAAAGCAAAGAGGAAATTAGATGCCACATTCAAGTAATATGCAAATATGTATTTATTTTTCAACTTTTATATATGTTTAAATACAAATGTGTTTGAGATCAGTATGAAGTCCTTTTGACAAGTTTTTGTCTGAGAGTCTATGCATGAATGTGAGTTAAAGGTATCCTTGTGCCTCTGAATACTAATGATTGGTAAGTAGATGCTGAAAAGGGATGTTGCAATGAGTCAAGCAGTACAAATACCTGAAAAGTAGAACTAGAGTCAAAAGAGAAAGAAACAAATATTTTAAAAATTTTAGAAATATTCTAGTAAAGTAACTGAGTATCTGCTGCTAATTTTCCATAGGCCATTTTAATAGTCCATAGGACAGTTTTGAATCACCTGTGCACAAGTTTCCAGCGAGTTTTAACCACTTGGAAATCTAGAAAATTATAATGGTTCCCAGAGTGAGCTAATGGAGCAACTAAAAAGACCTGACAACACATACAGAAATTATTTAAGATCTGATTTCACGTTAAGCTGGATCATGAGCTAATTAACTGACACCTTTTAAAGTTCCCATATATTCACTTTAGGCTCAAGGAGAATATAGTTTCAAAGGCAGCCCATTGTGTCTTTTCACAGGTGAAGTGGCTGAATCTCACACAAAGTGAGAAAGCACTTGAGATTTTCTCTGTGCTCATGGGCCGTGCTCATCCTTCGTGTGCAGCTTTGTGCCATCGGTGACGCAGCCAAAGAGACTCGTGCCAAAGGCTCTCCTGCTTTGAAGGGCTCTGCCATCCTTAGAGCACTTTTCCATTGGGAGCCTGACAGCATTAAATGAAAGATTGCCATTTCTTTCAGTGGGCATTGGATGGCCCACAGAAGTGACAAAACACTTTCAGGTCGCTGCCAACTTTGAGGAGGATCCTTTCTGAGCGCGAGGCGAGCGCTTCCAAAAGGGCTGCTCACTATTCTGGGATTTGACCTTTCAGTGCCAGGAGAATTTGGGCTGCTGCAGCAAAGCCAGAAAGCACCTTTTCTGTTGAGCTGCCTGTGTGGCAGTCACCTTGCAGGCTTGAGGCTTTCACAAGTAAAGCAGCCATGGGGTTTTATATCCACCTCCTAAAATGACAAGGAAGAGCCTGTTCCTGTCCCTCTGGAAGCTGAGGAGAGAAAACTCCTTAACTGGGTTGGGAACGCGTTCAAGCAATGAATCAGGTGGTTTTGGTGGAAATTTGCAATTCAAAGGCTGCCATTAGAAAAGTAGCATTTGAAACTGTGTTGCTGTGTTATGCCTCATGTAGATCAGTATCAAATTAAATTTCCCTATTGTACCTCTTATGTTGTTAACACAAAGCAGGGAGTGTTGTTTGCCTCATCTCCATCCTTCTAACTGCAACATCCTTTTCAGTTTAAACTATACAGAAGTGAATAATTATTGAGGCCTTCTGTTTACCATCTTTAGAAGATTTAATTTATCCCAATAAACATTGTGAAGCAGGCCTTTTGCATTTGCAATGACATATAATTTACTTGGAACAAATGCTTTGGGTTCAGTATAAAGACCATTCATCAGGCAAATCTGAATCAGAGGCAGCTTAGAAAAAGAATCCTTTGTCTAATTGTTTTCCATCACAAACAACATGTGGGAAGGAGATTTAGGCAATATTTTCAAACATTATAAGCTACATAATTATTGTCCTCGGCAAACCTGGTGATAGTTTTTGCAATCACAATTGCACTTTATCTGTCTAATCACCTATTCACTGTGACCAATTACAGACTTGGCATTGATGAGGAGGCATTTAATAATATTAAATACAAAACCCTAGATTTGAATAATGTTGAGTTTATGACACAAACTAACAAAAGCCAGGAAATTCAAAGGCAGGGTTTATGCTCCATCCTTAATTCATGGCATTCTGCCTAGGCATAAGAGCACACACGAGCACTGCAGAGACCTCCACTACACAAAGATCATTGCAGTGCTGAGTTACAAAGGAATAATAAAGTCTTGAGATTAATTTTTAATGTTTAACTCTTTTGCAGATTTACCATGTAGCTGTGATGATATTCTTGTTATGTTTGCAGGGCTATTTTACTGTACAAACTTTTTTGGGAAAAAGTAGTTAGATTCTGATGTTTTCTACATTCATTTAATACCACTGTTCAGTAAAAAGGTCAATAAAATTGTGAGTTTCCCCTTGTTTTTCCCCCAATTGCTTCTATTGATGCAAGTTTCTCTCTGCAAAGTGTAACCCACTGTCAGAGAATGAAACTGATACACAGAAAGTCTTTCTCACTGGCATAAATTAGAGGAATTTTGAGGCTGCTCTAAATTTAACCAAGCTGAAATTAATTTCTGAGTATCCTGAGCAGAGAGATGGTAGGAGAGGATATGGAACAAGGGGTTAGAGTAGCATCTCTTCTACATCCTCCTGTCACAGATTCAATCCAGTTTGGCTACTCCTGGAAATATGTTACACTATTATTCCAAGTTTCCCTAGACCTCCACTGAGCACAATATGTCAAGATAAGGTAGAAATTATATGTTTGTATTACTTTTTTCTTAATAAAGTTGCATCTTATTCATAGTACACAAACTGCTTTGTTTTAAGTTTGCAGCTTCATTGCAGAAAATACAGTGGGGGCCAGAGAGATATTTTGTGAAAGCGAATATGTAACTTACTATGATCCTGTTACTAATTTTTATTCCATTTATTTGTCATGCTGTAACCTAGAATGGCATCTTCACAGGCAGCTAGATCTGCACATCATCATAGTTTTAAAACTAGCTCTTGCCTTGATAAAATGTAATGGCTCCAAAACAGATGTTATGGTCTATGATGTAAATCCTTCTTAGTTTGTGGATTATTGACCCAATGGACTCTAATGGGAGTTCTTTGGAGATGTTCAATCTATTGTATCCGTCCAACTGCATCTGATGTGCCTGTTATTTGCCCTTTGCAGCTTTAGGGTTATTATGTGAGTCCAGTGGCTGACAATGGATGCAAATAATCCTTATAAATTATCAGATGCAGAAAGAGGAGAGTTAACCCCTTGTTTGCTTTTAAACCTGCATTTTTGTGACTTTCTTTTTCTCTACCAGTATTGTTTTGACACTTTGGTAGAAAAGAGGGAGAAAAGGCAGGAGCAGTTATTGATTTTTGTGAGCCTTCAGTTTGGGAAGCATGAAATAGGAGGCAGCTCCTGTGAAGAAAGAGGTGACGGAAGCCACAAAGAAGCCTGTCCTTGTCTATCTCCTGCAGCTCTTCTGGGAATGCAGCAAAGGGAATCAATTATTCCAGAAACAGAGGCAAATGGGTCAGCAGAGATGCCCAGGGAAACTCAGGTGATAGTTTCTGGTCCACACCAAAGGAAATGGGGGTTACTGAGCCCCCAGAGAACCAACCAACCAACCAACCAACCAACCAACCAACCAACCAACCAACCAACCAACCATCCTGCCCTTGTCCTGGTCCCATGGTGTCCCCCAGCACTGCCAGCCCCTGGGTGTCCTCAGCTCCATCACTCACTCAAAAATCACCTATTCTTGTTTTAGTCCTACAACTGTTTCAGGTCCTGAAAGCTGCATAAAGCAAAGAACTTCTCAGCAAGCAAGGGGAGAGAGGATGGAGGTGCCTCTGGGTCCATGGTTGGAAGCAATGGGGTTTATATGCAGAAAATAAATTTAATTGCATTTTAAAAAAATAATTACTGGGAATAGTTCTTTCTAAAATATTGTTTTCTTGAAGTTTATTTATAGAAGCTCCTCTCTATTTGATACAGCCTGAACTGTTAATGTCAACAGAGCTTGAATATCAGAAATATGCATATATTGGCCTGGCTCATATTTATGCCAATGTATGTTAAAGAAGCCTTTATTTTCATCTGAATATTATGCTCATTTTAAAGACAGACCAAAAAAACCCTAGAGAAATCACAGATGACTTCTCATTCATGAGGCATGATTTACCATGGCTGTAATTCTTGACCTACAATTTCTGCAAGACATTTTAGAGCTATCAAACAACAGAAAAAGCAGCCCTGCACTTCTGGGGAATCAGTGGCAAAAGGGGTTTCCTCTCGAAAAAAAGACCAAATCACAAATCACCTCTCTGCATAAGAAATGCAATTAAATTAACAAATATAATCTATCTTAAGAAAATACATTCAAACATTTAATTTACATAGAAACAGGCAGTGCTATTCATTTTGAGACAAGAAAATCAAAAGTCATAGCTAGCAGCCACTCTTCTAAACCAGATTTTGAGCACAACCCCCCCAGGGCTGTTTCTACCAATTTTCCAATAAATCATGTAATGACTTTTAGAAAAGACAGATATTTAATTCTTGAATTAGAACTATAGGACCATAACCAAAGACTGACAGCCCTCTTATTCTGCCATACTCCCATACAAACCCTTTCAGGCGATTGGCTGGGAAATAATGCAATAATTAGGCAATTAGATATTTGGGAGAATGTAGAATGAAGCACTGAGTGCTGACCTTTATTACATAGATCAAAGTACACTGGAAGAATGACCAAATATATCTTGTTTACAAGCATTACTCAATTTTTTTCAACATTTCAAAATTAAGAATGAGGGGTCATACCTCCAGAGCTGTGCATATATTTGCAGTTCATATGAGATACAAAGGAGAAAAATCACATTCTTTGTGTATAGAAAGCATCAGTTCTTTAATTAGTAGTTCTTTAGTTGCATATATTGATTTAAAGCTATATCATATATTGAGTAGCAATAAGAAAAACATTATAAACTAAATGATTCCAGATAACTTCTCCACTACCATTAATGGTGTCACTTGGAAGAGTGAGGAAAAAATTGAAATTTATTATAAATAAAACCAGGAAGTTATAGAGAACATCTCTTCCCGGAGTCCTGGCTCATAAGTAAAGGGAAGCATCTCTGGACACCCAAACTTACAAAGAAGCTTTGGGGTTTTTTTACTCTCTGTAGTGCAAAATAAGAGCTGAGGTGGGTTTGGGCCTCCTACTGGAAGGTATCTCTGTCCATGGCAGAGGGATTGGAAGTAGATGACCTGCAAGATCACTGACAACCCAAACCATTCTATGATTCTCTGAAGGCCTGCTCATAAATCTGCATAAATACTTTGAGCATTCATGGAGAAAGAAGCCTAACAGGTTGACTAACTAAAGTTCATGTGTTTAAGCCATGGGAGAGCCAAGAACTGTCTCTGTTGATCTCTACCTTAACCCAGGGTAGGGTTTTTAAGAGGAATTCAGATTTATGTGATGCTTCTGGAGCACCTGCTGATGTGCATGGCCCACACAATGGACATCTTACGCTTGTGTGTGTGTGTGCCTGTGTTATGGAGCACATGGAAAACAAGCTTGGACATAACGTTTCTGTGGTTTCTATGCTGTCATCAAGCCAGGGAAGGCAGTTAGTCGTGGGAAACCAGAGGCACTGGATGATGAGCTGCCAAAGGAGGAAAGAAAAGCACTGCACAACCTGTTTTCTTCACTTCTACATCTGTTGGGATTTATGCACTTAACTTTTATCCTGAATGGAAGGAGAAGAATTTGTGAATTTTTCAATTAGCTGGTCAGAAGTTTCGGATGGTCCCCCTTGGTGGCGCTGTGCTTGTCATCAAGGACAAAGAGCTAATTAAGAGGTGTTAGACAGAGCTTGTTCTTTAGTGGCAGCTCCTCAAACCAGTATAACTGTGGAGAAATTCCTTCTAAGTTTATGAAAGTTACAGCATAAAATTTTTATGGCCTGCACAGCTGGAAACTGTGAACGTGGAAGTTCCCTCTGAGCAAGAGTTACAGTGAGATACAAAGTCTCTTTAATGCATAATTTGTGAGTGAACCTAATTTTCTACTTTAAGTTGCATATTGTCTCCGTGGGATTTTAAAAGAATATTCTGGCTCTAAAAGGAGGGAATGTGATTATCTCTGTGCAAGCCTGTGGAAGATGAGGAGAAAGACTGGAAGTAGCAGATGCATTTAAAATACAGTTATTTAAAATATAAACCTGGCATCAGAAATTTCTCACAGCCCAATCCTCATCCTTCCCCCACCCCTAAATAAAAATACAGTTACATTTGCAATTAAGGAACATCTTCTTACTTGAAGGCAGTACTACTGGAGCCTCCATGGTGCTACAGCAGACTTTGGAGAATTAATCCCCTTTTGTAGAGGTGAATTTTCATAGGCTTGCATAGTTAGAGATAACTAGAACATAAATAAAAACATTCAGATACTATTTGTTAAAAATGGTATCCTGTCCTGATATTTTATAATACTCAAGAAATACCTGAAAACAGCCAGTGTCATTCTCATGGCCAGTTACAATTGAAGAATTTAATTTAGAGAAATATCACATTCTACAGCTTGTCTACCAAGACTTTTAAAATTAATATACTCAGAATATATACCTCAGAATGTGTATATATATATAGAACACATAAAATGTTTATAATAAATTCATACAGATCCTAATCTGTAAAAATACATAGAAACGTATGTGTATATATATATATATATGTATATATATATATATATATAAATCTCAACTCAAAGTAGACCTTCCATAGTCTTCACCTTGATACTAAAGCCAAGAGGAACTTCTGAACTAAATTTTATAAGCAGAGATAAAACACAAGGTATGAACAGCTCTTTAAGACTAGGAAAACTTCTACAAATGAAACTTTGCTTTTTCATGAACATGTGACCTGTATCCCATTCCCCTGTGTGTGTAGCTCATCTAGATGTCAAAGGACTTCTGCAAGTCTCCCACATTTTCATAGCATGGATATGTCCTTTAAAAAGTCTACCCTCCCAGAAAACCTATTTGAAAACAGTGTGTTGATCAGACTGAACAGTTTTATTCACTTGGTTTCATATTAGAGCACAAAATAAGTGAAATCCAGATGAAAATATACTCACTTTAAAAAATTCACTGCTACTCCTGGAGGCCCTTCTTTCTGGAGACCAGGGATACCTAATTAGGATATCTGTAGTTACCGGTCAATCATTTTCCACTGGATCTCACCAAGTGATCTATCCCATGGTTTTAGATCTCGTGCAGTGGATGCATCTGAGGACTGTAAGAGAACAGAACTTTCTCTTTGGAGTTTGCATGGAGTCTCATTGACCTAAGGCAAAATTTTGCAGTGCCTTCCATGACTCTGAGACCAGCCTAAGCTCAGGGCCTCAAACTTTGCACCAGGATTTGCAGAGGGAAAGCTCTACAAGATTAGCAGTATCCACAGGGGACACTGTGCCATCACCTTCCCTGCCATGTGGGCATGGGGAGCTGCTCATGCAGGAGGGACAGGAAGTCCATGTGTATAATGTGTATTATCGGGGCTGAAATGATTATTCATTTATTTATTTATTATGATTTTTTAGCCCTTGTTGGAGTTCTAATAGTAAAGCCAGGACTGTACGACAAGGTGGTGTCACCAGAGGTGTTGGTTAAACGTAAATTCCAGTTGTAGATTAAACATGTACAGACTCCTCTTGTTTTGACACCTGGTCAAGGAACTTTATAAAATCTAAAGTGAATAAAAGAGAAATACTCATTATCCTTTTTTCCCTTTATTTTTCCTGGGAGTAGACAGAATAGAAATCTGCAAGTGTGCTCTAAGGGGAGATGTTTCCATGAAATTTTAGCTTACACATTCAGGATTTGGGGTTTATGCCCAAATGTGTGCACAGTGCAAACTTAAGAAGGCACGTTAAAAAGTTAAACCATTATATCTTTGTACCAAGTGTAGGCAGAGACTGAGTTACCAAAAATACTTTCATTTTTAAATAGTATCAGGATCATAATAAAATTAAATAAATCAAGTGAATAAGTCAGTAAAAAGTATGCCAAGTTTAAGCTAAACTTGCCATAAAGCCTTTTCCAGTATAGTACAAACAACAAAATTATTGATTAACTTGTATTGCTCCACAAGAAGAACAAATTATTGCTGATTAAAGCCATGCAGGTGATAAAGGAACTTAACCAACAAAAGCTGGCAGCTTTAGGTTAGGAAACAGCTGTGTCCCTAATTATGCAGTCTGATTTATACTCTATTAAATCAGTATATAAGTAACCCATTTCTCTGAAAGCATTTAAACCTCTTATATTCCACCAAACACGGCAATTTTATTTGAAATAAATGTATCCAGCTCTTTTGGGAACATATGGTATATTTCTCTCTTATTAATAATTCAGTTCAAATGAGCAAAAATTAGTTGGTGCAGTTACAGCTGATTTTGTCCTGAAAAGATCTGCATTAATTTTAGACGTTTTGTAAATTGGGCTATTAAATAAAAGCATTATATGTGAATTACCCTTTAAATTTTAAGCAAGTTGGTAGTTTAATGGTATTTTCTAGTCAGATTCATTTTCAATCTCTAAAAAATTATAGTCATTATAGTAAGACAAATTTTTGAAACCTGCTACTTCCATCCAATTACATATTGTGCTAATAAGTAAACTAGAAAACTTTTAGGCTTCATTCTTTCTCTTTTGTCTTTTCTGACAGCTGACAATTTCTGTCTTCCCTTTCTCTTGTGTAAATAAGGACCTGACCCCCAACTTGCTCACAGATAAGGTCCACTTTAAAATAACTCATTTCTGCTTCTCATCATTATGATTTCTGCCAGTTGCTGTTCCCACACATCATTCCTGGGACGTGGGCATGTGTTTCTGGGCTGGCAGTGATTTGCATCAGGGAATTAGGAGGAAAGTGGGTACATATTTTGCATGAGAGAAATTTCAGTATGCTGCTGTGTTAGTCTAAGATGATCATCATCAGTTCCTTGTGATATATTCTCCTCTCAATGCAAGTGCATAACTTCTATTAGTGCTAATGGGAGTTATGTTCATGAATCAAGAGGATATGCCTCTGTAACTTCCAGTTCTGTTCCATTGCAATGATCAGACTGGTTTAAATAGATGTGGATAAAGTGGAATATGATGTGATGTAATGATGTTCCCAGCTAACTGCTTTCTAAGCAGAAAGTCTTTAACTTTTCACAGGACATGGAGAACCACAAACACATGTATGGGGTACAATTAATCCAGAAGTGTGAAACCTGAGCAGATCTCTTGGCAGCTATATTTACTGGAGTCTTTTGATCCCTTTGGAGGGTTTGTGGTCTGTGTCATGCTGCCACAACTGAGTTCATTGCTAAACATTTTTATATTCATGTTTTGCATGTGAGTCTAACATAAAGAAGCTTTAACGCCTTGATTTTATTAACAAATTTGGACCGTTGAGCCAAAGGCATTTTCCGATGCACTGTAGAGTCTCAAAGCAGCAGTTTTTTTCTTTCCTGTTGCCCTGGATTTATTTTGGAAGTTTGGCTTAGTTTACCTCCTGTGTGCACCTCAATTAGCAGCTACATGCACATACTAAAGAGAGCAGCCTCTTGGAGTTCCACATGTAGGATACCTCAGAACATTATAGCATCCATCATTGTAATTTTAATAACTGCTTTGCTCACATATCTTCATTCATGTCTGCAGCTTTTTTGTTATATTATCTACCATTTTAGAAAGCTATCTGGCTTACTTACAGAGTTAAATTCAAGTAGTCTAAAGGTTAATGTGAAATGCTGGCAAGACATTATGAGCACAGCAGTATATTTTAAAGGCACTCAGTTGTTGGAATTATTCAGAGCCAATGATCAGGGTAAGGCCCCACCTCTGCACACACAAAGTTTGTCAAAAAATCCCCTCTCCTGCATGATGGTGATCTTCTGAGTGCCCTATCTCACTGGCATCAGGGCTCCTCAAAAGTCTGCATGATCCATAAGGAGCAGGAAGAGATACCCTGTGGAGTGGGAGAGGGCATCACAGCCAGCAATGGCACCCGTGCCCACGTGCTTCTGCTGTTTTAAAGATTATTTACTCTCCAGCCTTTAAGCTCCTGAGGATGTTGTTGCTTGGAGGCCACCACAGTCCTGGATTCTGTCCACTCTGCAGAAAGGCCATGAGACAATCTGGCAGGAGCTGCAAAGAAAGTCCTGCAGGCACCAAATACCAATGAAACTGTCCCTGACACTGAATTTTGTAAAACGACTTCCTGCCATTAGAGATGCCCCACAGCATCACTAACCAGTGAGGAGACTGAATCTGATCTCCTCTGAGGTTTATACTGTTTTATCTACTCTTGCTCCCACTGAGAGAGTCCTACTTTTACAATATTCTGAATATGACAAGAATAAAAATTGTCTTTGCTGGATGTTCAGATTTATTAGAACCCGACTAAAAAAAAAATTCCTTTTTTTTTTTTTTTTTGACAGTATGATGAAGAAAATCCTTACCTTAGACAAGAACAACACTTCTACCTGCACTGCCAAGTTCATAGTTCAAGGGGAATAATTCCAAGCGCCACTTAAGGAGTCATATTTTTCCTGAAAGAAAAAATAAAGCAGGAAGATTTCCATAAAATGCAGAGAGAACATACATATTTATCTTATTCTGGAAAACTTACAACCATTGAATGAAAAAAGACATCTGGCATACAATTACACCCAAACCAGCTGCACTGGGTGTTTAAATCCACAGACAGGTACTTCTATTTTTCCTTTTTAACTTAAACTGAGGAGGTAATATTTTTCCATGGGGCATTAACAGCTTTTTGCAGCGATCCAGACCTATTTAGTCCCTCCTCATAGTGCAAGGCAAAGGCAAGTGGACAGATAACATCAGGCTGTGCTGTACCTTTTGTACACTC
>JAWWEV010000169.1:32227649-32293443 GCA_035583235.1 Hafferia zeledoni | reverse complement strand
TGGAGAATTTGTATCCCTCCAAGTCCATATAATCCTGATCCTCCATTAAACTTTCTCTTTTGCTTCTACCCTGGCTGATGGTCACTGTGTGTTCCTTCTACAGGGAGCTACAGAAGCCACATGGCCTTTGGGTAAGCACTGAGCACTCACTTCTCCTGAGGTAATGGACTAACAGTCTCTGCCTAGGAGAAGCACCATATCGTTGCAGATTACCTTCAGCATAATGAGGCTATAACAAGAAACCACACCACTTTAGTACCTGATGGGAGAAATCTCTCCTGCACCTCCATCCCCACCCACATGTGCACAACCCCTGATGAGAACTTCTCACGAGAGCTTCCACTTTCCCTTCTCACTTTCCACATCAGTAGGTTTGAGGATGACCAGTCTTTGAGGACAAAGAGGCCAAACTTGCAACATATAAGTCTTTACGTTTTGGACATTTTCCTAGGGAAGAATTTTCTTTTAACTGCACATTTTCTACTGTGAGAGTGTGTCAGTTCTGGTGAGAGTCTAATTGCCTCGTTCTTAATTATCCCATGATCACCCTGCCCCTCTGCCAGCTTCTCTCAGAAGAGCAAACCCAGCTGAAGTGGGTGAAAGGGAGGAGAGCAGGATCTTCCCCAGCAAAAGAATGTTTTCTTCTGAGATAAAGCAACACAAGCACACACTCTTATAGGAGTTGGATTATTAAGACCATGAATTCTTTAAGATTTGGAAATTATACATCCCCAGAAATAGTAAGATACACATGAGAAAATAACCTTCCTTATATTCCCCATCATGCCTTGAAATTAGCTGTATTATTTCCTTAAAAGTTACTTTTCTCATCGTCTTTCTACCATTTGCTTTGCAAGGCCTCAGCTTGGGAAAGCACAGTTGTTTCATCAGACTCACTGTCTCATCAATATGAATTCATTGTGGAAATAAAAATAAATCTACAACCAGTCCAATGACAGCCTGTCCCTTGCAAAGGAAATTCCATTTTTACAGCTATGGTATCACTATAACTTCCTCTAAGATTTAATGTAATAATTCAGAAAGCAAAAGATATATTAATATATTTTTAAATAGGACTAAAATTTAAAAATTCAAAATATTGCTGCTGGTTATGTCCCCAATATTTTACACTTACCAACAAATTGCCCTAAATGTAACTCGAGCTAATTAGTAGTAAGGATTCTGAAATATATTTTAGAAATATCTAAAAGCAAGTTAGAAGAGTATCAGTAAACAATTAAACTGCAGCTTTATATGATGACACAGAATTTAGCAATGAGGCTTCGTATTTGTCTCCAGCATGCAATAGATTTGAAATAAACCCCATTCCGTGTCAGAAAAAAGCAAAGCCTGAATTGACAGTGCAGCAGAGAATTTATTTTTTGCCTTTTCTCCTTAGCTGAAGTTATTATCACAACTGCTAGAGAATTTGTGAGATTGGGAGATAAGAATCATTATGATCCATTGGGGACTCGTCAATCACAGCAAACTGCTACCAGAATCGAAATTGCATCTGCATTTGAATTAGCAACATTACTCGCCAATTTAGTTCAGAGTGAACATTTTTCCATTGAAGATGGAATTAAATTAGAAAATGAGTGAGTCTTTAATTTCCAGATTATAAATCACTGAAAATAATTCAACTCCTGTACCTTAAGGCCAATTACATTATCCTAAGCGACATTTTATCTCACAACCTTCCAAGTGATTTCATGATGGGGAACCATCACACAAATCAGTTTTGCTCTAGTAGCAAGAAATATATCTACCCACAGAGTTACACATAAAATACCAGGAACAGTTTTAATGCTGGAGCTTATTTTACATGAAATTTGATCGTCTGTTTGATAGCATATTTTCATGTATTAATGAACTGATGCACACACCAGAAATGGTCAACTTAGGTGTCCAAATTAGACAGAAAATGTTAAAACTTAGTAGTAGATTTAATTTTTGCTGCCACCATGTCTCACACCTTTAAAACAGTGTACAAATAACAAAGATTTAAAATCATAGCATCAAAAGAGCCTTTTATTTTTACCTAAGAGACCAAAAATATCAACACCAACAGAATTTTATGAAAATAAGAATTATTTATTTTTGGCAAAAATAGATAGCATGTTCATTGTTCTTATATGAGAAATAAATTGTGCTTAAGTGCTATATTTCCCCCTTTTTCCCCTTGATAAGGGCAGAAAATAGGGCACCATCCTGCCAGCTTTGCTGTCCTGATGGTACATGGTTTCCATTAGAAAGGGTAAAGCATTAAATAAAGTGCATATGGATGTAAGTGGGCATGCCTGGGGGAAGGAGTGTCTTTGCTGAACCCACACCCACTGTGAGCTCCCTCTCCTCATATTTGCAGCTTGGCCCTGACAAGTCCAGCAAATTCATTTTCAAAATGTAAAGATCCTGGTTTCTCTTTCTTGGGACATCCAAGAAAGGTCTTGATGGGGTTGTGGTATCTTCCCATTGCTGAGTCAAAGGTGAGCCCATCACAGTCTGTTTTCCTTTTCTGCTCCCAAACCAGTAGGATTTCATCTGGTTTGACCAGTTATTCACCGTGAAGGATTGTGAAGGAGCAATTGCATTTGGTTTTTAGACAGAAATTTATTGGCAGGTGAAATCCCTTCAAGGAGCAGATTAACTCTGGATACTGAACATCTTTTAGTCTCAGAGAAAAAGTCTTGTGTACTCACAGAGGCAACAGTCACTTTGTTATGTGCTGTGTGGGCCAAAGGAAAACCCAGTCATAATATTGCTCACAGAAATGTCCTCCTTTTCTCTGGAGACTCTGAGAACAAAGACTTCGTTTCCTCACCACTCGATCTCCTGAGAGATTTCTGCATCTCATCCATGACTGGATTTTGCCACCTTGGTCACTGGTCATTCTCCTCTTCCATTTGCTTCATTTTTCGTTTTCTTCTGTGTTTTACTCAACTGACTGTTTCATCTCATCCCGCCATTCTGGGGCATTTTCTTCTGTCCATGCTTTTCTGTATTCACATTTCCTTTTTGCCACCATGCCAGAGAGAATCAGCTCAAATAATAGTCTGTAACAGTCATGAATAAAAAATATGATCCTCATTTTTAGATATATAAAATATATTTTATAGACACCTAAATTAAATATCTAAAATAGCAAATTCACTTTCTGTTAATTAGCCATCTGAGTGAAATTTAGCTTATTTTCATTGCTAATTAGTAAATCTTAATTAGCTCTATTCATGTAATCTAATTGTTCACTTCATTGACTTGTTGCGTTTTATCTTTATTAACCTCTATTCCAAATAGATGAATCTATCATTAAAGTTCTTCAAATATAAAATCATGATGTGTGTGTCCTACCACAAAATATGTGCTTTAATTGTATTTTATAATATATTTTTTCTTGCTGAATGCCACCTGACCACTCTCTGAATTGTCAAGTATACCTACAATTTGTGTTTTAAGATCACTATCATGCAATACAGATGTGTTGCTCTATTTTTCCTATATATGACTTTTATGACTCTTTCTGCCATGTCTGGAACAAACATAAAGAAAATCTAAAGACAGGCCCCTGCTTAAGATATCTGAATTAACACTCTAATTAGTTAACTTGGCTATTTAGTCAACTAGCTGTAGACTATGAAGGGTGATAAACTGATTGCAGATGGCAGACTGCACTGTGTATTTGATCTTGGTTAGGCAGAGTCAGTATCAGACTTCATGGTATTAAATGGATAAATATCCTACATTTCTCATTTTTCAGTTCATGTCAGTGATCACCAGGTCACTATTGGTGTCCAAAGTATTCAAAGAGAACCATTAAGGAGCCCATCTGCAAACACCTCCTGACATCCTGCCTTTAAGAGGACCTAGAGCTGAGCATGAGACACCCAGGTAGGTTTTCTGTGCAATGTGGAACTGGTTATGTGACCACAGTGCACAAAACCCACGTGAAGAACAGGAGGGGATATTGGCCAGCAAGCAGGACACACAAACCTCATTCCTTATCCACTTGTAAACTTAAATTCCTTCCCCTGTTCAGAGCCCACATCCATCCCTCTGTCCTGAAGTTAGGCACCTGAGCAAGATACTTCCCACAAGACATGAGAGAAGAGGAATAATGACTGGGCATCCGGCCCACAATGCTCTGATTCAGGCATGTCCTGAACAAACTTGAATCCTGCTCCTCTTCCAAGACCTTGCCTCAATGTCAACATTTGCATTTAAGTCATCCTAAATAGGATAAAATGCTCTCAGTTATTCAGAGAGATAGAGGTTATTCAGAGAGATAAAGGTTAGTGTCTTCTCAGAAATGGCTTTTCACATGGGTGGAAATGAACATGTCACTATCATCAACATTTTGGAGCCAGGATTGTGAAAATTTGGGGGTTTGATCTTATCCCACATCTCTTCTCTCTGAGTCTGGAGTCTTCCAAGGCCATCTCAACTCTGTCCTGGTGCACTGAAAAGTCAATGCATAAAATTTGAACCCCAGAATCCCACAGTGAAGAGAGAAGTCTATACATGTCATGGATTAAACATTTTCCTGGTAAATGAAGATACAGTCCCTTAGATAGATCATTTTCTGACAAAATGAATTGAACCATCTTGTTATATTTAGCTTCTAATCCCCTACAAATGCATTTTTGACCAATCTTCCTTTCGTTTAGTCATGCTCTACAGATTGTGCCCAGAACTTAGCAATGCCACAGTAATTGAAAACTGAATAAAATTACCCATCTAGATTTATTGGAGTTTTGTCCTGCAGTGGTGTTCTATTCTTCTATTCATTTAACTTCTGGAAGGTAGCAAAATAACAATAAATATGGAATTGTTGCATTTAATTGAACACATAACAAAAAGTTGCTGTTTCTCAAGATATTTTGTACCCTTTGCTTCCAGCCCATTTAATTATGTATGAACTCTTCAAAAAAAAAAAGAAAAAAAAAAATCCCTCTCAAATAATGTGAGTCATCCACTAGGAGAGAAGATTTAAAGATGATAAATGTTATTTAGAATCACTATGATATGATTCATATTGTGATGTGATTGGGAACAATATTAAAACCCACCAAGGCTATTATACCTAAATTTTTGTTTCAATTCATGCAATATTGCTGCTGCTTAATATGATTTCTATTTACTTCTTTCCATTGTTAGTGTTTTATTGAGGTTGTGTCAGCTTTATCAAGCTAATCTCTGCTGCAAATGGAGGTCAGCAGAGCCAAAGCACTGGCAAAAAGCCTGTCTCCATTATATTCTACTTGGTATGAATTTACTTGGAAATCATCTCTCTAATATAAACTCTTTCTTCACCATTCTTCGATTATAATATTTCTACCTGCACCAACCCTGACAGCTTGATATTTAAAAGCTATATAAACTCTCATAATCTAATTTTATATCCTTTTTTATAAAAAGGTACTGTACCTCATTCAGAGTAACAGTGAATGTGTTCATCAAAAGGTTTAAATTCAAGCAATCACGGCCATCAATATAAGCTTAGATTTCAGGTAATTTAAATTATAACTGGAAAACACTCACGGCTACTCTTAATGGCAATGACAGAGAGTCTTTAATTTGTGTTCTTCTGGTATCAGGGGTGAAGTAAGCACTCTTGCCTTGCCCTTGCTGCAATACAATTTGGCAAAACAGGATATTGTAGAAGCTTTATAAATCTTATATCTCTATTTCTTCTTGTCCTGGTCTAGGGAATAATGAAAAAGAGCGACACATAAATTTACCTACCAAATGGGGTATGTTCTCTCCCTTGAATACCCACACATAACTCCCATTAACATTAGTATAAAATATACATGCACAGCAGGAGGAGGGATAGCCTTCCAGATATCCAGAGGTCTACAACAGGAGCAGAACTATATTCCCTTTAGTAGCTGCCAATCCATCCCAGATCACAGGGATTTTTTTTTTTCAGTTTGAGTTAAGCATTGAACCTGAAACATTTGCATAAAAATAACTACAGCTGAACTGAAAAGAATAAACTGGACACCAGAGACAGCCTTAAATCTGGTAAGATTGCTTAGTTCTAGTCACAGTTTAAAATCAAAATAACCCAATAAAAACCACAAACAAACCCCCTTAAAGATATTTTTTAGGACTCTTTGCAGTAAGTTCCTAAACATGTTATTGGATAGGTGATTAAAATCTGACAAAAACCCACAACGTTTTATAATAATGTCCTGCAGCAAAAGTATGGCACCAATAACTAAACAATACTTCATCACCTTTGCCACTCTCAACAGCTCCCATTAATACTGAGATCAGAGTGTTAGGCCTCCTATTCCCCAGCTGACCATGTTAGTGACAGCCAGGGCTTAGGCAATGACATTGAAAAATATTTGCGGTGACACAGCCACAAATCACTACAAGACAAGTTTAAAACTCAATATTCACTAAACTTGCATCTGTTCTTTTCTTGTTAGAACATCTCCAACACATTTATTATAGGCTGGATTCCTCAAAGAGTCCAAACTTTGATGGAAAGTGATAAAAATTATTGGTTGATAAAACCAGATGGGCAGAGGGGCCTTTGTCAAGTCATTTATTCGCGTGAGGTTGTTGTCTGAGATGGAATCAGCTGGGACACCTGACAAAGAGATGTCCTAAGATTGTTGTTTGTTTACTTAAAATGTACCCAGTCATGGAGCACAACTACCTTTAAGTCAAATTTTCTTAATGGTCTCTTTATATGTGTATTGATTTTTATTTTCATCTCCCCCAGGGAGCCCAAGGAGACATTTGGCTACTTTGCCATTGCCACAGGACACTGCCTCTTCCACATGGTTCTGATCCTCTCCAAATGAGCTGTGTCAGCTTCCTGTTTCCTGGGTATGGTGGATGGCAGATGCCCCAGATACATGTCCATTTCCATATTTCAGCTTCAAATATCATGACTCTCCCAGAGAGCATGCAGGACACCTCTTCCCTATTTTTTTATGGAGCTGTGTCACTTAATCACTTAAGCAGGACATCTAAGACCCCGAAGACAGTGATGACCATCTATATGTCTACTCCCAGCCCTTCAGGAGAAGGGACCAAGTAGATTTTCTATAATGACAAAATCACTACATTAACTTACTTGGATAACATTCATGGTGTTGCCTGTTTCCATCCTGTCCTTCTGTCACACAAAAGTCATGGTCATTCTGGGGTGTTCCCAGAGCTTCTACACCAGACCTCTCCTTTTGCCTTTCTAGCATCCATTTAGACTGATCCTAATGGGTCAAATATCTCACAGGACATGTGGAAGGAGAGGGATGTTTAAGAAGGAAAAGAGAGAGGTCATAAGGATTTGATGATGGTGGTATGACTGAAGTTTGCAGTGGATAAGGTGAGTTCACAACTGAGAGATACCGAATCCCACAACAACAGAAGAAAGAAAAATCCTTTGAAACTAGTAGATCTGTTTAAATGAAATACAAGAATGCCTACAGTGGATAGTGACTTTCTGGCATTCCTTCCTATGGGAGATGTTGAAGAAAGAGAATATCAGCAGGATCAGGAAAGCAGTAGGCAAACTGGTGGACAACAACCTCATAAATAGACACTAATACCAGTTGGCAGTGATGTACCCTGAGATATCCCTAAGCCAATGAGTATAAAACAGAGAACCAGGAGAGTTCTGGGCTACAGACAGTGTGCCAACCACCACAACTTTCCTGGAGGAGCATCTTCTATTTCTGCTGTCTGATTACTGGGCAAAGTGGACCACACTTCCAATGCAGCAAGGAGTCTTGTAGGTTGTTAAGGGGAAAAAGTTGTTTCTAAGGCATGCTAAACTCCGTACTAAAATCCATAATTAGTTTTCTTCTGCCCTACCTCCTGCTAGAGTAGATTACTTTCCTGGCTGGGAATAGTTTCCAAAATGGCAACTTTTTGGAGTGCATTGAAGAGACTGCTCAAGAAGGGGAATGATTAATTCTTAATAGCAAGTTTTGCAGCATATTGAATGACACATTCTTGAATTATGTATTGATATATAACACACTGGTCCTTTGCCATGATGACTAGAGGTTCATTTCCAACAAGGTAGAGTTTATAGATAATGCAATAGGTAAGGGACAGAGCCATAAAACTCTGGTTTTTCAGTTGTACCAAAATCTTCTGGAACTTCATTTTGGTTTGAATGATGACTGTCTTAGATGTTGATATTAAGCAGAAATAGCAGTAAATGTGTGCAATGCCAGTCCTGTCCCTGCTTCCCTGAGGCAAGAGACTCAGCCCAAGAGACTTAAATTTAGAGGAACCAGAGAAAGCCAGACACTGGTCTGAGGATTAATCAAACTTTGTTCAAAACTTTCTTATTGTTTAATGTGCCTTACTTTTGTTTCAATTTTTAGTGTTTAACCGATCTGTTAGTGAATCGTGTATTTATCAATCCTTACAACTATATATAGTTATATTTAATTTATTATAACACTCATCATTAAAGTTCAAAAGTCTAAGTGCTAGTTTCCTTACTTTGTACCCAAACTTGTAAAGCTGCATCAAAAACACACTTTCACTTAATACCTAAATTTTTTACCTTATCTTTCTCATTTCCTTGTCACAAGTTTCTGTCCTTTTCTCCTTATCATCTGTCCCGTAGGGTGATCCAGGCATCTAATTGGCAATACCACCAGTTTCACAAATATACTACAGCCCTTCAAAGCTTTTGTGAAATTTCTATAGGAAATACCAGAAAAGTTCAACCTCCTATTATCTTTACAATGAAACAGCCCAAATATTTTCAGTTGCCTGTTTTGAGGAACAAATCTTCAGGTTTTCTCAGCTAGGTAATAAAGTATTTTGTTCCTTTGGCTTTCATCTAAAATCGAGACAAAAGGTACATTTTTAGAGATGATACAAAATGAAATTGAAATGAGTGAGTACTTCGGAGAAAGGAGACCTTTAGTGCTAGAAATGCTTTGTTACAACTGAATAAACTAAATATGCTTAATATGAAAGGTAATGATGCGACTGATTGAATAGTTTGACATTACTGCACATGAAATATCATTAACAGGTTCATGGTGGTTTTATATCAATACCAAATCTCAGAATAAAATAAATGGAAATATGAAACTACAATGATTTGTCACTGGAGCCTCTCTGTGTCATTTAAGAAAATATTTTCAGTGAAAAACTAGTCAGCTGGTACAGCTAAAGAAATTGCAGCCTTGTGTATCTTTGAAATTAAGCCCAGTTAAGCAATTTGGGATAGCTGCAACTCATCTGTACCTGTGAGAGGACATGTCCCTGTCAGCTCAGGTACTTTTGGCTTCACTGGCCATCACCAATTCATGCTTGTAGTGACCACTGCAGCCAGATTTCAAGACGAGAGTTCTTAACGTAACTCAAGCAGGAGATGCCTGTGTTGATGATGCCTCTTGACATCTTGTTGGTGCTGTCTCTTTGTGCTTGATTGTTGACTTGATAGTATCAAGTTCATTGTATTATTTGCAGGGTGAACATAAGAGCAAAATGTTACACCTCAAACTTTGAAAGGTCCAAGATGCGTGGCCTGTATCAACATAGAATCATAGGACCATTTAGGTTGGAAAAGACGTCTAATGCCATCAAGTCCAAACATTAACCCAGCACTGCCAAGGCCACACTAACCCATGTCCCCAAGCACCACATCCACACAGCTTTTAAATCCCTCCAGGGATGGCGACTCCTCCCCTGCCCTGGGCAGGACAACCTGCCAAGGCTGGACAACACTTTCCATAAAGAAATCTTTCCTAATCTAAACCTCTCTTAGTGCAACCTGAGGCCATTTCCTCTTATCCTGCCACTTGTTAGCTGGGAGAAGTGGTGGACCCCCACCTCTGTGGGGTCAGACAGTGGGTTGCTTTCATGCCCTATGTCTAATTTCCATCTTCCTGTTACGTCTCATCCTTCTCAAGTATTTGGTGCAGCCAAATACAGGAACATGCTTTAAAATATTATTAGTCATCAAATGCTTCCATCTTGTTTAAAATTAGCTGGCTGCGTATGGCTGGTGCCTTCCATGGCTTTACTATCACAATTCTCTTGCCATCTTCAGACTTATGCTATTAGTAAATGACTACTGAAACACCATGTTTTTCTGATTGAGGAAAGCACTGATAAAATCTGAGGCTGGTAAGAAGACAGAGAATATGTAGATAACTCTCCCAGCTTCTTGTGTTTTGATTTGATTAGATCTCATAACTGGAGAATATTTTCATTTACTCCTGCACTGTTGATGTGGCCACTGTAGGGAGCATTAGAGTACTGGATTTCATTTGCTCTTTTCAGAAATCAAAATCACAAAAACAAAAAGAAGACACAATAATACATAATACATAATAATACATAAATAAACTTAAGTAAATTAACTATTCAGCAATGTAAGCCTGGATTTACCAGCACTGGGAAAAGTATCCCCTGGTTATCTGTATTCTTATAAAATTTTAATATATAGCACTGACTGTTTTCCATATTTGTATTTTTTATATTTGCAAGGATGAAAAAGAATAAGAATTAGGATCAGCATCTTAAAATGTCAATAGTCTACACATTTTTAAATTGTTTTGAAAGTATTCAAATGGAGGGGTAGATTTTTTCATGTTTTAAAGTAATATTACAAATTTACATGAAAATAAAAGGGTGCACAGAAAGGGATGGATAAAATATTAATGCTCATAATACTATATTTAATACAAATACATAGTCAAGTATATTTGACAGCCAAAGCTTCTTTTCTGTAGGAAGTTGCAGAACATTAAGTATGTTAGTCCCAAATCATAGTATACGTATGAAAACATCAGGATTTGGAGGGAAAAAACAACAAGTTTTATAATTTCAACCTCTCTCCCCAGATGACAGAATTTTTCTAAATGTTTTGTTAGCATGGGTTCCAAATCAAAGGTTTTGAATTAAAAATGGCCTATTCCTCAACTGAAATTATAACATGACAAAGATCTAAAATAAAAATTTAAATTGATTTCCTGGCCCTTTTTTTTTTATATATATTGTTTGTCTAATGAAAACTTGAGGGAAAAAAGTTTATAATTTTTTCTTCCAAAGCAAAATATCAATTTTTTTCCCAGGTATTTCCATGCACAGGTTATTTTTGGGTAATTTAAGGATGGGGTGGGGGATTTTGCTAAATGATGGGAAGCTGCAGTTTTTGCTTAATTAAGAATCAGAAGCCCTAATGTCATTCCACTGGGGAAAAAAAATGTAACAAGTTGTCACACGTGCACAGGATTAATGTGAAAAAGTGGTTGACTCTGAGTGTATTTTTTACTATTGTTACTTCTTTTCTTCAGTTTCTTTGGCAATCCTTAAAACTTTATAAGCTGCATTTACGTTAAGCTGTTCCTGATATGCTCCAATAAGTGTGCTTTAGACACATTGTTAACATAAGGCCAAATCTGTAATACAGCATGGACAATTAAGTGCACAATTTTTGTATAAATGCAAAATCCCTCACTGTGAATTATTTAATTAATGCTCTACAGTTCATTTAATAGCGCTCTTTCAAAGGCCATTTCACTCACAGAAAACTAATTTCATTCTCCGGGTTGATTTAATTAGATTGTATGATATATGGTATTGCTAATTCAGTGCCTCTCTTTGCAGTGTCTAGCCCGTTGCTCCTATTGTCGGCAATCTGTCAGCCCCATTTTTAACAGTATTGAAAAATTCAAGCTTTATTATTGCTCGCTCACTCTTTCTCTCCCATCAGGAGGAAAGTAATGAGCTTTTCTTCTTATGAGAGCAAGCAGAGAGTGTGGTGCCCTCAGCGCTTGAGGCACCGAGCAGTATTAACAGCCTGATTCATGAGTTAAGTTTCTAACTGCCCGTGGCTATTAGCACTCAGTCCTTTGGCTGTCATTTAGTTAAAAAGACTCTTCGGTTAATTCACTCTTTTAATGAGACTGTGCTATTCAACTAATGTATTTTACTGTATGAAAGGTCACACCAGGAAGCAAAACAGATTGGAGGGAATGTAGCGGGAAGCCTGGCTGTCAAGAAACAGTTCAAGCCTCGCAGGCATTTCGCCGTCGCGGCGCCCGTAATAGGCTATGGAACTGATGGGCCAGCGCTCACCTCAACAGTTGAGCACCATAAATCACGGCTAAATAGAAAGCAGATTAATCAGAGCCACAGACAAAAAGAGCACGTGTTTCATTACCCATATAATCACTAACATGATTGCCAGACAAGCCAGGGGAACTGTGCACGGGGCTGACAAAACGCAGCGCGGTGGCGAGCGAGGGACTCGGCTCTGCGGAGCTGTGGCCACTAAATCTTTCCATTAAGGAGATGCTCCATGAGACCTTCTTGTCAGAGGGCCACTTGCTCAGAGGGTGGCAGGAGGGGAACAGGCAAAAAGCAGGAACGTGTTTGAGTGAGAAGGGTCAGAGGCAGTAGGGGTGGCAGAGGGGTTGTCCTCCCCATCGCTCACTTTCCACCTCATTCCCAGTGTCACTGTGGCTGGGAGAAGCATATGGGGGATGGAATGAACTGCTCCTTTGCCTCCCATCTTTATATAAACCCACAGCAAGACAGACCCAACATTTCCTGGTTCAACACACCATCCCTTTAGCTGTGTGGCACATGCCAAGTCTTAACAGATGAAAGGACATCCCATTATAATTTATTCTGTTCCAACGTCATTTCCTCACTGGTCTCCCCCTCCTCTCTCACACTCTTTACGTCATCAGGAATTGTGTGTAATATCCCACAGCTTCTCCCAGCTGGGCTCCAGCAGGAAGACATGGTTGGAAATCTGGTTTGCTTCAGCATCTCTGCTTGGGACATCCAATTGAAAATGTTTTTCTGAATATCGCTCATTAATTTAAAAAAGGAGATTATGAGAATAACCTCTGTTTTTACTGGCTTTGCATCTGTCTGTAGGGGTGTTAAACATCTGAATTATTGTGAGGGTATGTGTGTGTTTTGCTCATTTTTAATTAGTGTCATTGGGGGGGGAAACTCCAGTGCTTTAGGGGCAAAAGTATATTATTTTTTTAGAAACTGTAATTCCCTCAAACTATGGTAAACAAATCATTCTGATTTAAATTTCCCAGGCAACTTCCAAACAGGGAAACCGTATGTTTAATTACTAAACATCTGTTGCAAAGAACACCCCTTGCTTTTGCGGCACTAATATCACTGTATGAATTTTAAAATCTGTCAGCGAGGGATCACGAAAGCTTTGGGAGCAAAGAGCTGCTCACTTTAACCCCTGAACCAGATAATCTAACAGTAATCCATTCAAAACTAATCAAACATTTACAGAAACGCACCAGCACTGAGGAAAACAATTCATCATCTTCATATGCTCATTACACTTCCCACATCTCAATCTACCTATGTAAATGAGACCAGGGATCTGACATCAGGTCCATGTACAGAAATTATAAACAAATATTCATCCATTATGCTGCTGAAATTTAACAGCTGGAGCACTAACAGTAGCTGAACTCCAAGCCCCGAGTATCAATTATTTATGAACCTAAAACTGACAAGACTGTCTAGGTGAATTAGCTGCATATGTCAAGCTTTGTTATAAATCCCAGCCTACTGTAAAACTCATTTTCATAGAATGTATGTACAAGGCTGACAATATATCAACAGTACAGCATTAATAATTTAGAAGAATGGTACCATAAGGGAGCACCTAGAAATTCTGCTCTGCAATATAGTTGATATTACAAATAAAAAAGTCAAATAAAATGAATTTCCCATAAACAGAGAATCAAATAAAGCATTTTTCTATGATTTTATATTCAATTTTCAAAAAACTTACCAGTTGATACTTGCATTTTTAGGAACTGTAAGCATCACCTGAAGTTGTTCATTTTTTTTTTTCCATTGCTAAAAACGCCTTTGAATTTCTAGGCCTGCTGATGTACATTGCATTGCATTTGCTTTATTCTTACAGAGTGAGAACTGTAAGTGAAGCGAGGGAAGAGAGAGAAGTAAAGTACTGCTTGCAGCAAAAGCTACTGCACTCTGTGGGTCCGAACCTGAAATAAAATATAAGACTATTTGCAAATAAATATAGTTAATTATAGGCTAAAATCTATCCTTTTGTATATGCATGTCAGAAAAATGCAGTAAAGGTTGATCTGCTGAGTTTGATCACATCATCTGGTGGGGTTTGGTTAGTTATCTTAGCCAATGATCCCACCAGAGATATCATTAATTTTAATTGCTGTATCTTTGTGTAAGACACCATTAGAAGAACTCTTGGGCAGACTCTGTATGACCTCCCACACAGAATCATAGGATCAAAGAAAGGTAGAAGTTTTTGGGTTGGAAGCCACCTCAAAACTCATCTCATTCCACCCCCTGCCATAGGCAGGGTCACCTCCCACCAGCCCAGGTTGCTCCAAGCCCTGTCCAGCCTGGCCTTGGACACTTGCAGGGATGGGGCAGCCACAGCTTCTCTGGGCAACCTGTGCCAGGGCCTGCCCACCCTCACAGGGGAGAATTTCTTCCCAATATCCCATCTAAACCTCCCTCTTTCAGCTTAAAGCCATTACCTCTTGTCTTATCATGGCACAGAGAAAACTAAAGAACAAGGTGTGCACTGAAATGTCTACAGTGAGATCTGAACAAAAGACACATCAAAACTTTGACCAGTGTCTGTGAAATTCTAGAAAGGTCTGAGTTTTGCTATTGTCACCCCTTTCCAATGAAAAGCAACCAAATGGTCGTTTCATGGAGCAATGGACACAACTACCCAAAATCTGAATTTTGATCAGAAGCTCCTGCTCTGTTCCTGTGCATAATTTATCCTTTGCCCATGAAGGCATTGCTGGTTGCAGCAGCTTTTTGCTATTCAGAAAGCTTGTCCACAAAGAAATGAATACACACACATATGAGAATCTGTGCCTATCAAATAAACAAGATTTTATCTTATATACAGAAATAGTCCAGTTTTTGATCAACGGTGAACATCTGCTGTTCTTTTCCCCACAAAACAACTTTCACATTAAGAAAAGTGGAAGAGAGAGGGTAAGGAGGAAGAGAAGACAGGAATCAGTCTTAATCTTGAGTACAGACAGACACTAAAACTGAGGGATGATTAAAAGGAATCTCTAATACTAAGCTCATGGGAATATCATTGACTTAACAAAGATTCCTCCCACGCTAAAACTCAGTATTTGTTTTAGATAATCCTTACCTGGGATTCATACTGACAACATACTAAGAATCCATGAGGATGTCTTTCAAGGCAGAAAAAAATTCCCAAACTCTCAAAACTGAATTTCTAGAAGTATTGTATCCATACAAGGGTTGGACTGGATGATCTCAGAGGTCTTTTCCAACCAAATCGATTCTATGTTTCTATGATTCTAAAAAGGAAAAAAAAAATGTGTATTTTGAAAGAATCGGTACTTGTTAAGAAGAGTTTGACAAGGAAGTCAGCAGAGCATTTTTGAGTCAAGAGAAAGAATTCAGAGGAGGAAATATGTCCTTGATGATGCACACCTATATATCAAAGCAGAAAAAACACAGTTGATTTTATGAGTGAGATGTGGAAAACACAACACCATCACTTCATCTGCAGGATACTGCCACTCCAGACTCAGGAAACACTTGTAAGGGACTGGGAAAATTTAATAAATATAGTGTATTAGATTTAAAAAAAAATAGAGATAAACATGTGCTTGGTTAATACCTGATGCCTGACACACAAGAGATATTTATGAAAGAAGAGTTCCTTCAGGAAAATGCTGGTGGTGTGATAGGGGAGGACTCACAGGACATCCAGTGTATCCTTCTGTAGTACACAATGAGAGTTTATGTAGTGATTCCTCTATAATTCTTCAGACCATTAGGGCTTTCCATCTCTCATCACTTTAGTATTATCTGCATGAGTTGATTGCTTTAGCTTTCTTATATTAGACTATTGTTGTTGTTGTTATTGACACCTGAGGGTGAAATTCACTCTCAAGCAGAAAAACCAAGGCAAGGCCCTTGCACCACTCAAGTCATGTCAAAGTGCTTAAAATAGGACTTCATTTGGATTTCAGTGATGCAGAGATCTTATGCTGGCTCTTTAGGTACAAATGAACTCTGCCTCAAATGCCCCTCGATACCATGGTGCTGCCTTAGGCACATGAAAAGGTGTTTTCTGTTGAAATCCCTAAGAATTTTCCCCACAGACTTCAAATGCAGAGTGAAGATTGCGTTGTCCACTCAAAGTGTTATGAGCACTCCACAGAACTACCCACGTTTCATTTTTGGACTTAATTAACTGATGGGGTGTCTGATGACATCTCTCAGTCTACAAGTGGCTCTTCTTGCAAGTTGATACTTTCATTAATACTTCCAGTGTCTTGCTCACATATGTGGTACCTATGGATATTTTCACATGAACAGTTTCAGTTAATATTCTAAATCCTGCTTGAATACCTTCTCTCTTCCAAAGGCCGTTGCTTTCCAGGGTTGTATTGCAGTGGAAATACAAGCTGGCATTCCTCTTCCTGCTGCTCCACATCACACCATGGCACAAGCAGAGTTACCTGTGCTATCCCAACACCTTGACAGTGCTCATGGTCCTTGGCACCTGCCACAGGCACTGCTAAGGGCACAGTGCCCAGCAGGATCCCTTTGGCATCTCCCTGCCTTCCACTGGTAACTGGGAGCTGTGTCCTTTCCCCACTAGTAGAAAAAAACAGGGATTCATGTTTCCTTTTCTGCTTTCATCAAGGGCTATTAAGAGTCATGGTTTTGGTTTTAAATTACCTAACAACTATTCCAGTTATTTATTATGAAACCTTAAAGCAATTACAAAAATCTGCTTACCTAGTTAAGAAAACATTCAGCAAAATCCATACCTGGCTCTTCAAAGTGCTCTTTGGCTGTGTCCCAACACCACCCCACCCAAAGCCATTCAACCCCAGTGAGCCAGAGGGATGAACAAACTCACCAGGCACTTGAGCACCAATCTACAAAACCCTGTGAAATAAAGTTCTTCTTTTCTAGTGCTGAATAAAACCTATTTACTCAAAAAGTGGGGTAGTTACTTATATTTGAAAATTGTTTTAGTTGAGTTAGGGTAGAAAAGCACATGAGAAACCAGACTCCAACTACAATTCCTTCGGGCTTTTGCAAGAGTGGGTTAAGCTTCAAAGATACAGGTCAGCCACAAACAAAGAGTGATTTGAGTATTTGTGGGAGTTTGAGTTAACATTTCATGTGAGACCCATTTTATGAGGGCTACATGGTGCATTTCCAAGGCATCAGCTCTATGTTTTCCTTTAATTTCTGAAAGGGTTTTCAACACAATAGTTCTATGATTTCTTGAAATTTTTAGTTAGAACTGAGCCTAGAGCTAAGAGTCTCATAACCATAACTCAGAAACTGGATTTGGAGCTGAAAAATAATTCAAGATGAAAAAAATTATTTTTTTTTGAATTGGCTGTACTTGGTGATAACTCTTGACTTATTCTTCTGTGCCACTGCAATAAGCTATGATTCTGGGGACCTGCTTTTGTGACTAAAAAGATAAGTCTCTTGTTGGGAAGAAAATTGCCTCTCTGACATAAATCTTTGGAGCAGGAGTTTATAGAAAAGTGGTAAATATATATTAGAAAAAAAGAATCAAATATCCCAAACTAAACAAGCATTAATTTATGAATATACTGCTTTAATTTAGTGATTTCTGGGTGAAGCATTCACCTGGTGTGCCCAGGAGAGCAGTATTAGTCCATGGTGAGGGACAGCAGGAGACCTAAGGGACATAAAACTTTAGTCAGGGAGCTGGTGAGACCACCTGGGCCACTGAATCACACCCTTGACTGTTGCAACCACTTTGTATCATGTCTTCAACTCACATGTGCTGAGTTTCACCACGTGGATGATTAAGTTGTTTTCTTTTTCCTTTCACTGCTTCTTTCTGACCTGTCTTTGCACAGGGTCTGTATCACATTGATGCAATGGCCACACATTTGTATAACACTGTCGTTGCTAGTCATTTTATTTAGATGGTTTCTAGCTGTAAAATCTCATTTGTAGCAATTCTGGGTAATGAATATTTTCATTTTTCATTGGCAGGTGGTTTACCACTGCATAGGTCATCACAGCTGCTGTTTAAGTGTAGCTGGTGGTTGTTTGTCTCAGTCTCTGCTGAGTCTGTGGCCTCATTGCTTGGTGCTCTGGTGGTAGCAATAAAGAGCTTAAAAGGAGTATGAGAAAAGATGATCAAAGATTTGCATGGTATCAACCATAAAGGTTACATAATAATTACAGACATTGGATCTTGACAGTCATTTTGGCTTTTAACTAGACTTTAAAACTCATAACTCCCAAAGTTTTTGCCAGCAGAAAGAGCCCATGTTGGCACTTCTTCACACTATGCATAGAACTAAGAATGGATTAGAAAAGTCTAAAATCCCAGAGTCTTATCTCTTCCTCTTCAACCTGCTGTCCATATTTTAGGAATTCTAAATAAATACCCATGTATTAATGTGATCTAATTGTAGGACTCAAGATCCTCTAAATGTCAGATGTAGCCTGTGGTTTAATGAGACACCTACTCACAGGCAGGTAAATTACAACACCCACAAAGTGTAAAAGAAGCCACTGGCAGGATGTTCTAGACCTCATTTTGAAATGTTACCTAACATAAGCACCTGCCCACCAAGAGCAAAGATCCCAAGACTTTCCATTTTCATCTCCTGAGGCACAGAAGTCCTAATAGGTAACTCAACCAGGTAATTTGTCTCCAAATTTTACCTGGTGTGACTGGCATCCCCAAAGCGCTTTCATTTCTGACCTACTAAGCCACATTCCCTGTAGTGAGTCTCACCCTACCTGACTGCCACATTTAAAATGCCTCGGGGTGTATTTTGCTTCCAATAAAGCCCATTAGACCTGCTTAGCTAAGAAATAAAGCTGCTAATCTTGGCAAGGCCACTGATTGTGCACGGCCTGTGCACACCTCAAACATGGTCAATTAAATTTACAAACCATTTCAAAATTGCATACAGCCAGCAACAGAAATGAGCTTGGCGATATCTGCATGGCTGAACTTGATGCCTGATAAATCTCTGCTTTCTGCTTTCTTTCCAGCTCGTTCCAAGGGTGCAGCACTTATGTCAGAACACAGAAGTTCACTTAAAATGTTTTATGTGCTTGAAAATTGGAAGGTCCTTGTAGTCGTAGTGATGCTGATTTTTTTTAATGGTGTCATCACAGAAGAAGTTTAAAATAAGCCAAGTCCCTGCACTGCCCTCATGACTGGTGAGAGGGTGCCTTTCTTAGGAATTAAAACAAACAGAGAAATACCAGCTGATGCAAGTAAACAAAGCTAAAATAAACCCCAACCAACCAAACCCAACCACCCACAACAAAACTGCACACAAATAAAAACAACAAAACCCAAAACTCACAGAGAGTGAGAAACAGGTTTGCTCCTGACACTGCTAAATAGAGCCATGAATTTTAAAGCTCTCTACAGTCTATTGACTTCTGTGAGACTTTTTCCTTCCATCACCATTTAATAAAGAATGGACAGTAAAAAGAGACAGGTTAAGACTATGCTGAGAACTGTTCCTTCATTTTGGTGTAGCTTTCAGATCTGACATGAACTGTTTCTCTAAATGTGAATGAATTCTTGTGACATGAATACTTGTGTTGGCCTTGTCTTGTGCTGTGATAACTTTAGAGTATTATGTGTTGATTTGATTATTGAAAGCTTTTTCTGCAAGTTATTTTAATTCAATGAAAACTTACCTTGGGAAGCAAGTGAGTAAGGAAATGGACTAGTAAATATTTAAAAGGGTTTGGAGGATGCTATGACAAGTATAGGCGTTAAAGAGGGAACCTGTGGCTGCCCCATCCCTGGAAGTGTCCAAGGCCAGGTTAGATGGGGCTTGGAGCAACCTGGGCTGGTGGAAGGTGTCTCTGCCAGTGGTAGAAGGTAGGACTAGTGATATTTAAGGTGCTTCCCAACCCAAACCATTCTATGATTCTATGATCTAACTTGTACAACACTTGTTTAACTTAGAACATAAACCCTCCCTGTGACTATTGAGAGTGTCCATTCCCCTCTGTGGCCAGGCTGACCAAATATCCCCCAAGTGACTCTGTGTGGCTCCACATTCCTACAGACTACAGCAGGGCAGTCAATGGCAGGGGAACACACTGAGTCATTACAGTTGAATTTAATGGTGGCATTTCCAAATGTAAAGGTTGCAGAGTGAGGAATTAAGAAATATTCTTCTGGAAGGAGGTATTGTGTGTTTGTCTCCTAAAATGTGTAACAGTAGTATATTCTTTTACGATGTGATGTAAGAAAGGTAGCAAGAAAAACTTCTAACAGTGTGTAAATCCTATTAATGTGGATAAAAGCAAGAAATGTGAATTATAAAGCAGATACTGCCTGTACAAAGAAAAGAAGAGATCCTTTGCTGGTATTTTTCCAGTTATTGAACTATCAGGTGTGACTGTATAACACGAAATATGGAAGCCCAACAAATGTCATACTAAGTACTTTTCAAAGATGTAATTGATCATCAAATTCCAATAACAGTTTAGGTACTTAGTTGATATTGAGATTAATATACAGCTTGCTGCAGCAAGAACCTCTTCGGTTTCTGACCTTGGCTGGTAGTAAAATCCAATCGATATTTAGACCAAGCAAGACTTCCAGAGAGGATACATTGAAGACATTAGTTCCCTAAAAAAATACTGTCATCAGCTAGAAAATCTAATCCTCTGTGAGGGATATGATGGAAGAGAATTGAGTAGTGACCTAAAAGAATGTGAATATTCACCTGAATACAAACAGGGTTTACTCCAGCTCTGGTTTCACTCTTCTGGCTTTATGATTTGCTACTGCCATGTCCCTCCCAAGGAGAAACGAGTTAGTTCCTACATAAAGGCAGGAGTTTGTTTTGAAAACCTGACTAGAGGACACGAAATCAGCAACATGATATAACAGGTATGTCCAGTCAAGACTAACCAGTGCATCTTAAACTTCAAGTTGCCAGGTGCACCCTACGGGCAAACATTTCATTGGCCAGGAATTATTCAGATTATAACAGATTCACAAATGGTCTACATTTCGTACCCAAATTTCATGACAATGTAACATAAATGTAAAAAAGTAATATCTGCTACTTAATTGGAACAGCATTTTCATCATACAGGTTATGCCTTTTTTCCTTCTATATATTTCAGTTATGTTTATGTAAGAATATAAAATATATTGCTAAAATATATAATGTTTTATTTAATTAGAGTCTTTTCAATGTCTGTGGGATTTTTAGTTAGAGCCAATCATCCCAAGCACATGCTAGACTGGGGGAAGATCTAATTTTCAAAAGGCTTCAATCTAATTTGATCTGTGCAGAACTTTATGCATGGCATACAAAGCTATATCTGCAAAATACCTCTGATATCCTTTTCCAAGCACATATAAGTGATGGAGGTCTTATGGAAAAAACTTCCTGTCCTAAATGGTTTCTTCAACAAAATTGCTTTTCACTAACAGAATAAAGAAAGAATTTAAAAAAAAAAAATTATATGTATATGGTTAATTTCTCTTTATGGTTTCCATGAACATAATAATTTATTAAATTTTGTCCAATATCTAGACAGAAAAATCATGTTTTGGCAAGCTGTCTGGAAGTTTGAAAGCCATTTATAAAATCAGAATTTTATGAGACTTAGTTCTTTCCCCATCCTTGCCTTGCCTGTAACACAGTTTCTAAAACCAATTGCACAATTTCTTTTTGTTTTTCATCTATAGATCTCTGATTCACCTGGGATTTGGTGCTGGGACATGTGCAGCTTCATCATGTAGCCACCAAGCAAGATGGAGGCAGGCTACTTTCCCATCCCAAACAGAGCTGAACCTTACCTTAGTCAAGGAATCCTCAAATGAAGTTCTTCAGTTGTGAAATTGGCTTTTATTATGTGGTGTTCTGCCAGAACCTGGACTGACAACACTGACAGCATCCTGATTGCCCAAGGCTGCTTTGAGGAAAGGGAAGAAGGGTGAGCCATGGGCGTTCAAGAGACACAGAAAATTATGAACACCTTATCTCAAGAATGGCTTGTTCTACAATCCTTGCCTTCCTTAGCTCAGGTTTGTAGGACAAACACAATGCTTTCATTTCCTCTCTTTTGTGGATTGCTGATGAGTAAGGTTCATTTTCAGTCAGCTGCCTTCTGACACATGGCATGGACTTTGAGGAGCTGCTCCTGCAAACAATGGTGTGTTCTGCAATCCTCTGGGGAAGATGCTGAAAGGGGACTTCTTCCAGTCCTCTCCTCCTCTGCCCTCACAAACCTCCATGTGTCACCCCTGTGCTGGCCAAGGTGGTAACAAAAAAAAAAGGAAAATGTGAAGGGAGTTCAGAGAAAATTGTAGTTCTGTTTCCCTCAGAAAAGGAACGCCATGAACCTAAAAATAACTTTGAATAAGGACTCTTTTATTAATAGCCTTTTTTGGATTAACTACCACTTGCATGTCTTAATAAAAGACACATTTCCCTGTGCTGCTGGGCAGTGAAAGGTGTGACTCATACTCAACACACACCAGAGTAAAAGCAAGTAAAAATAAGTGCAGCAAACACAGCTGCTAAATCGCCACCTTTTCCCATCTCACTCCCTGCAGTGGAGAGCATCAATTATTGGTAAGTACAAGATTAGCTGAAGAAGACAGTGGAGAGAGAGAGGCTGGAGCTGCTCTGTGCTCTGGGGGCCACAGGTATTGGTGCTCAGCACACATCTGCAAGGCTCGCCCTCTTAAATCAAACCCTGCTCCACTGCAGGATCTTAATTGTTCCAGGTGTTGTAGTCAGTAAACATTTGCTCAGGATTTTATGTGTGTACTATACTTTGAAGATTTGTTTTCTGTTTAAAATACTTGAATTTCCTTCTGTCTTTGTAACTGGAAGAAAAATTAACTCTGATAAACCTGTGTAGGATCATAGGTTGTTTGTTAACCTCTCCTGGTAGAACTGTATTTTTCCATATGATTTGGTGTTTTAATATTTTTACACCAGTCATAGCTCCCTACTAGCAAATAAAACCAAAAAGAAGCCCACAAAATGAAGTGAAACTGCATAGACACCACTGCAATACTCTGGTTATCAAATAAAAAATTTAAAAAAAAAAAAAAGATAAGGGGATGGCAAATTATTGGAATACTTTCAAATGTAAAAATCCTTAATGTGTATCATTACTAAACACAGATTTTTTTAATATTATAGTACAGATCTGAAATAAAATGGAGTCTAACAGCAAGGATAGCACCAGTAATTCCTCTGCAGAACATGCAGAGAACCTTCCTCTCTATTCTGGGTTCAATTGGACTTTTTAGTTTTATTGTCACTGATTGCAAAACAAATAGAACAGCAATATTCAACAGACTTAGAAGGTCAACTGTGTCTAACATGTCTGCTGAGGTCCATCTGAAATGTTCCATCTTTTTAATCAGTTCATCTCTCCCCTCCAAAAAAAGAGTCAAGAAAAAGGGAGACATTTATTAGCTCATTCAGAGAAGCCTCATTTTTCACATTCAAAGATCTAAAGAAAACAAACAAACAAACAAATAAAAGGCAAGTGGGTCCTATCCAAAATTGGACTGAATTTGGGGATTTTGCAGACATGTCTGAGGGAGGCAAAGGAGAGGAGGAGGTTGATGCTACAGGGGGGTGATGTCCTCATGGCAGAGTGGCAGCAGAGTGGCTCCAACAGCACATGGGCAGAAACATGGCAAGAGCATTTATCAGAGAATCATGGAATCATTAAGTTTGGAAAAGACCCCTAGGACCATTGAGGCTAAGCATCAACCCAGCACTGCCAAGCCCACCATTGAAATATGTCCCCAGGTGCCACTTCTACATGTTTTTTCAACACTTTTAGTCATGGTGACTCCCCCACTTCCTTGGGAAGCCTCTTCCAATGACTGACAACCCTTTCAGTGAAGAAATTTTTCATAATACCCAATCTAAACATCCCCTGGTGCAACTTGGGGTAATTTCCCCTCATGTTTTCACTTGTGGTTCAGGAGAAGAGACTGACCCTGACCTGTCTCCAACCTCCTTTCAGGGAGTTTTAGTCTTCTTTCTCCACTGTCTTCTTTGGCAGGTAGCAGCCCCAAAGCATACAAACTGAGAAGGGAAGGACAAATCTCCCTGGATCTTTGGGGTTAACAACCTGGCAAAACATGTCCTCTCTACCCATGCAACACCAGCCTGATGGCAGCTTTCAGTCTGCTCCTGCTCCAGGGGGGAAAGGCTCACACATGCATCTTCAGCCCCTCATAGCTCTCCCCACATGGGTGTTTGGGGGTTTATAGCTCCATCTTTCCGTCCCTCTCTAGCTCAGCAGTCCATGGGTGACACTCTGGAGCAGCAAGCCCCAAGGATGCCCCTGCCCCAGGGATGCCGACTGTACCTGAGTGACCCTCCGGCCCCTCCAAAGCAGTTTTGCATCAGGCTACTCCTGCCTTGCTTTATGGTGAGTAAAAGTCATAAAACTCCCATCAGCTCAATGACTGTAATGACTACTCGGAAGCTTTTTATAGGCGATAAGCTACTGTAAAGGTCTGCTGGTAATTTGTGGATAGGGTACATTACCGTTATCCTTGAGGAATTTCTGCTTCCTTTTTATATGCCTTTTTTCTCTTGAGGGGCCTCTGAAATTAACAGGAGGTGTTAGTCTGAAGCTTTGCCAGAGCCTCTCACTGAGCACAGGCTGCATTTATTTCTCTGCAGGTACGATCCTGAGGACAGCTGCAGCCTGCTGATCCAGGGCTGGATGTCTCCCTGCACCCCTCTGTGGTCCAGAGGATGGCAAAAGGGCAGTAAAGTGAATTGAAATTTCCTGGAAATGGTACAAAAGGAAAGGACGAGATTCTAAATAGCATAAACCAGCAAAGAGCTTTAATGGTCAGGTATCATCACAAACCCCTTTGAGCCAAGCAGGGGAGAAAATGTGGGAGGTTACTTGATTTGTGAACTGCCCACATCAGCGAAATGCTCCTGGTGACATCTGGGAGGAAAGACTGGGTGAAGGAGTGATTTCTCTATATAAAGTGAGCTGGAGTCCTAGATTTGGGACAATTCTTCCCATGAAACTCAGCCCCAATGAAAATTGCCAAAGATTGAGTCATTTACCCAGTAATGCTAAAGCTCAAGTAAGTGTCCTTTCCTGGCCTGTGGCTGCCACGACTGCCACGCCACTGCTTTTCCAGCAAATGCTTCTCACTGCAGACAGCATTGCTACCAACAAAACAATCTTCCAGAGATCATAAAATGTTAAGGAGTTCATTTGTTTAAAGCATTATGAAATAGTCCCCTTGCAGAGCTCATTCTTTAATTTCCTGCACCGGGGCTGAGGTGTGGGACACCAATACTGATAGATCAGATTAACACCTCTGATGCTCAGGTTTTGCACAGTGCTGCTGCAAAACACATCATCACCAGTGCAATATGAGCTCTGGGTTCTGGACCTGTTGCTCTCAGGGAACTTGAACAAACCAACAAAAAGAAAAAATAGCACAAGGAATTCCTTCCAGTGGGAAAACTAAGCCACGTGGGTTGCTAATTTGCCTTTTGGGGAGAAAAATCACAGGAGGAGATGATTTTCTTTATTTTTTCCATAAATCCATTTACTCTTTTCAACACAAGGCTTCGCACAAATCTGGTAAGTGCAGCAAAAATCTCAGTGTGAATATAGTGGCTAAAATTAATCACAAGTTGGAGACTGCCTTGCTGTGATTTGACAACCAAGGTCTAAGGCCCAGCAAAAGCAATTTGTGTCATTACCAAGCAAAGAAATTTTGGCATATTATTTGATGTGTTACACACAGAACAGTGCTATTTAAAACGGGTTTTTATTTAGGGTGAAAAAATAACAAGACATGAGGAGTGGGAGGGAAAAGACTGGCATGACAGGAATCACCCATATGATGACAGTACCTTCCACCTCTCAGACCCAGGGACCATGATTTCATTGGGCTTCTCTGGCAACATAATGGTGAAGGATCTGCTCATAACCCAGCTGAGCCAAGAAACTACAGAGCTACATGACAGGGACCTGCTGAAGTAGGTCCAGAGGAGGCCACAGAGATGCTCTGAGAGCTGGAGCGACTCTGCCATGGAGACAGGCTGGGAGAGCTGAGGGTGTTCACCTGGAGAAGAGAAGGCTCCAGCAAAACCTGAGAGACCCTTCCAGTGCCTAATGGGGCTCCAGGAAAGCTGTAGAGGCTTCAAAGACTCCAGTTAAAAAGGGCTGGGGAATGAGTCCAACCACTCTGTGAGATGGGCAGAGGGAACTGAGTGGGACAGGGAAAGAGTAAAGGATACTGTCCAAAATCAAGGGGAGGAAATGTCCAAGAAAAGCTTGTGAAATGGCAATTGGATTTATTCAATGAACTGGAACTAAGACTTTTTGCAAATGGTTTCACTTAATCTTGTGTGAAAAGCTCTGACTTTCATTATAAATGACTTCTAAAACAACTTCGAAGTAACATCCTTTACAGCAATGCAATTTCATGAGTGCAACATTAATGGCCCAGGAACATCCACGAGTGCAGAGCTGAAGATGTACCTATGGAAAAGTAGCAAGAGGAGGAAAAGCAGAGACCCAAACCAGCAAGAGGAGGAAAGGCAGAGACCCTTGAACGAAGTACCAAATGTCTCTCCTTCCTTCATCACAATCTTTTCAAAATCCTGAAGCAGAACACTGTGGGCAAAGTCAAGAAATGCTCTCACTCCCTGCTAGAAAAGTAGCTTCTATTTCTATAAAAACAGCAGCAAACAAAACTGGGAATTATAGTATAAGTCTCTCTCAATATCAATGTGTTGATACTGGTCAGTTAATGATGGAGTTGGGGGTTTTTTGTTTTCATTAAAACCATTAGTTTTCTCTCAATCAATATTATTTTCTCTACAAACCTTTCATGAAGGAACCACATGTACAGAGATACTTGATGGGGGGAGTTTCTTTGCTTTTGCTTTTTTATCAGTGCTGCAGTTTTATTCTCAGAAAATCAAGTTAATTGATGGTTCCAACTCAAGTTTTGTGCCAGAACTAAGTCCACTGCATTAATCCATGGTCCAGAGAAAAGCCCTTCCAGTTGGGCTGTCCCTCCTCAGCATCAATACCATGAGCTCTTTTCTTCCATTACAACCTTTTTGGGAGTCCATGCACAAGTAAAGACTTAGATCTCACACACACTGAAAATGTTAGGATCTGATTTCCCCTTTTTTCTCTCAAAATGAGGAAACCCAGTCATGGTTACCAGCTACTCCATGTTATTTTTACAGGACAGCAATTAGTCTCTGGAATGGAAAAGAAAAATACTATTAATTCAACCAATATATTACATACTAATTACCAAAATTATTGAAATAAACTTTTTAAGTAATATCAAGCAAGTAATTAAAAAAGTAGCTTTGCACATAACACTTTTAGATCTAGAATGAGAAATGTATGTGACTAGTAGGGGCCAAAACATGGCACATTTAATTTAAACCCTGGCAGCAAGGGGCAGGTTCCATTGCAGCTATAATAAATTACATACAAGTGCTACAGAACAATAACAAAAACTGTGAGCCATCCATTTCAGTACCATTTACAAGAAATCAATATCAATACTTAATGCAATACTGGTGAAAAATGAGCAAAGATACAGAAAGCATAATAAACCAGTAATGAAAGACCTTGCAGTGTTTCACTTTGGAAGAAAAAACTAACTGTCTATATTTTCATGTAGAGGGATATTTCACTGAGGCAATGTGCTGGAGGTATGAGTGTTTTGCAGATCTAAGTTTAAAATAACCTCTTTATTAAATTTAAAAAAAGTTCTTTAAACTGTGGATTACTAGCTTAGTAAAACTCATACATATGGAAGGAAGCATTTCATCTTCCTATGGCCCTGACTATTTTTCATGGGATTTCCTCAGATCCAACATAACTCCATTACATACCTCTCTGAAGGCACAGGAAAGGCCACTTGCTTCTAGCAAATGTAGATCTTCCATTTTGGAGGGTTTAAACATTCTACCACCAGAGAACTAAACAGGATATTTCATCAGGTAGCCCCATTTCCTCCATTGGCTTCAGTCTCCTCTAAGAAAAATGTGTTATAATACCTTTCAGAAAGGATCTATTGCAGGGTGGAACATGGGACAAAATAATCCTGAAAATAACAAGTGTGAAGTCCCTGTCGAGTGAGGCTCCCAAACGCAAGTGAATTGCTATTTGTCACTGCAGATACCATCCCATCCACACAATCACCCTCAGCCCTTTGCTCTCCATCAAGATAAAAGGCCTCTCAGGGAAGCTTCAGCTCTCCTGGATTTTCCCCTAGCACAGAGGACGGTAAGAGTTAAAAACATTAGGAGAATTATAACATTAGAAGAATTATAAAACTGGATTTAAATATTGCGTGCTTCAAAAATGGCAAGACAAATAGTAGGAAGTGTGTTATACACAATTGTATATAGGTAGGTATGTAGATCGTGGATAGATAGGATAGATAGATAGATAGATAGATAGATAGATAGATAGATAGATAGATAGATAGATAGATAGATAGATAGATAATAGACAGATAGACAGACGAACAAAACCTCCAGTTGCCATGACTTAATTACCACGACATATTTCCTTAATATTCCCATTGGAGTTACTCCACTGCCACAGTAGACTACCAAGAAGCAAAGGACATCTAAATATTTTTTTGCCAGTGAAAGCTCTTGCTTTACTGCAATCAAAATGGAATTAATAAAATTCTTCCAAAAAGTTTCATAAGTCTTTTGGAACAGAAGGATTTCAAAAATATCCTGCAATACAGCATTCAGTCTTTACCATATAAAATTTCCACAATTTAGTAACCCAGACCAAAGTGCTGCCCATTCCAGTTCAGACTTCCACTAATTATGAGTGGGGGGAAAAACCCCTTTTCTAATACAACAAAGGGAAAATTAATCATACCCAGACAATTAAACTTCTATAATAAAAAGATTAATCCAACTTCTATATTTATACTTGTGCAAATATAAAATGTTTTTCACTGGAATATATCAAGGCTTTGCATGTCAACATTTTTGAACCTTGAAGATTGATCTCACAGCTTCTCCCTCATGGGCACAAACACAAAAGAGCTTGAAAGAAGGCTGGGTTCATCCTTCATTCATTAAAACAAGCCTGCATGAGCTATTGGATTATCTTAGGCCAATGATACGACCTTTCACGTGGGATGGAGAATTCAAAGTACAATTTAGTATATTTCTGGTTTGTTTGGTTTGGGGTTTTTTTCCATTAGAAAATGTGAATTTCTTTTCCAACAACACAGAATAGCTCAATGAAGAATTAATCAAGTGTTAGTATATGAAAAGGGCAAGTGAGTCTGCCCGTTTGGACTCAGACTATCTTCTGGGTTTTGTTCATATAGTTCCTCAGTACCAGTTTAAAACTGGTGTGATGGAGAGCAGGGTCAGTGAGGAGGGGACTTTTTGTACTCCTTCATCCATCACAGCAGAGCACTACACTGTGGCCAGTCTCCCTGTGTACCAGCAAATGGGCATGGAAAGCAGAATGACTGTGAGCTGCTTTTTGGGGCTGTTGCACCTGCCATCCAGTTGGTTCTAAACACAAATTTTTCTCCAAGGACCAGGGCTCCATCAGAAAGGGACTTCCTGGATCAGCTCCTGCTTTTGCCAGATCTGCTACTCAACAGCTTATATGTCAGTCTTTCCTCAAAATTTCTCATATAAAGGGTACAAGAAATCCATTTATGGGCACAGAATGACAGTGTCATCTACTACCAAAGGTTTTGCATTGGTGGCTTGTGTTGAGCAGAGCCTTAGTGGAGCAGTTAACACTTCAGGATTGTGGTACTGACGGATGGCATCCAGCACTGCTCAGATCTTAGCAGGGTCCTGCCCAGAACACTTACAGCTGTGTAAAAGTCAGTGGGAGCCTGGATTATGTGCAAAATTAACAATCATTGGGGAATGCAAATATTCTAACCATTACTTCCACTAATCAGCTTTTAAATGTATCCTCTCTCCAGGAGGAAATCAATTTTTTTTCTAGCAATGCAAGGGATTCCTATTAAGCATTATGAGTTAAGCCTAACTGATTAATCCCTTAAGTAAAATTTCTTCCTTTAAATTAATTCTGTGCTTTCTGCTGCCGTTCGCTGGTTTTGCCTGAGGACATCACATTTGTTTGCTCACTCCTACCTGTCCAGGCACACCCACTCAGTGCTATAATGCCCTTACTAGTTAAATGGATGACCCCTTGTTATAATTACATGACACATATTTCTGTAATCACACTGTCTTGTTCTTTAGATCTGTTTTTCATCACAGAATCCAAGATGGTAAATTAAATATGACTCTAGGTGAGCATCCCCAAAAAGAGCTCAATCCTACTGAAGTGAATGAATCTTAGTACTGATTTCAAGAGCCTTCGAATTTAGACCTTAATGAAATGACCGTATTTTTTGCCTTGAATCGTCTGCTGAAAGTGATCCTCGACTTTTCCTGCAGTGGAGAGGGTTTGAAGGGAGAAGGTCCGTACCCAGTAGATGGTGCTGTAACCAAATCCTAAAACCTGTTACGCCAGAGCCACTCAGTTCTGTGTCACGGCAAATTTCCTCAATTAATAAAGAAAGCATGTTTATTTTAAAGACACATGTTATTGCGTTTAAAGCATACTTATTAGTATGGAGCAGTAATTGCCGAGGCAATCTGCTGAAACAACCCCAAGAAATGGGGTTTGCATGACTTGCAGGGGGTCTTTCCTCACATCACTCAGGCTCCGTGGGCCAGTCCTGCAGGACCCTTGGGCTGTAGCACAGGGAATGTACGTCCCTCATTTTGGGTAAGCAAAGCAAAAGTCCTCCTTCTGCACTATCTTGTGCCACCCCTGGGTTAGATTTCACCAGAGCAGAAATGTGATCAGCTGATAAGATAGGAAAGGAATATCATTTCCCAAGTGAATAAATTACAAGTATTTTGTTTAAAAAAAAAATCTTTGGAATTCTTTCAAACTCTTTGACTTTGTTGCTACAGTCCTGCACCACCTGCACTTGCATATCTGATCCTTGAATTCTCCTGTTTTGAAGCTGGAACTGAATACAATGGCCATGCCCTGAAATCAGCCTTTACTTTTCTCCTCGACAATCTTCATTAAAGCTCTCTGCTGTTGATAACCTTTGATCTCCTCTCCATGTCTGCCCAATTCTGCTTAACTTTTGAATGGTGCACACCTATCTGATATTGCCAGTTCTCCCAGGAAGGGAATGCACCCTCTTTGTAGACATACTTAGAGAATAATCTCTCAAAAGGAGCTGGAGAAAATTCAGCACTCGAGAGACAGGCACCTTGATCACACAGATAGTGACACTGCAGAGAGCAGGGACTGTGGCTGACTGGCAGAAAACCATGATGGCATTTGCTGGGCCTATCTGAGAATTTAGTTCAATTTATAGATTTCTTTTTGTATTTGACCTGAAAGTCAACTTGGACAGATGTCCCTTTTAATGGAAGCAACATCTATGTGCAACTTTCCTGACCAAGACCTCGATTTTACCCAATATCTCAAACACAGAAGCAACTTTACACATGATAAAATACCAAACAAGCTTTTTTGCTATTCATTGCTTCTCTGAACCACCTGAAAGTCATGGCCAGAACAAGCTGCAGAAGAGCTGATTATCCCTGTGACCAGCCCCTGGGACTCTGCACTCAACAGAAGCCAGAGCACTTCTAAACAGAGTTTTCGTTCACTTCAGAGGCAAATTTAATGCAACATTTGGCTAAAAACTGTGACCTTGAATGCTACGTGCCTACATATGTGGACAGCTGAAGCCTAAGAAAACTGAACCAAAACAAAGAAAACTTTTCCCTATAAATCATGTTTCCTGTAGTTTTCACTTATGCAGAGCGTGGGGTTGCAGCAAAGACTCCTTGGGCTACAGAATTTCATTTAACACACAGCATGGTTTTTAAATAAGAAATACAGCAGGATGAATGTATACACTTCTTGGAGCATGGAACTCCCTTCCCAGCATTATTGATGTGACAACACACACACACTCAGTGCCACATTCCAGCCTTGGGTGCACATGTGTGTCTTCAGAGATGTCAAAGAAAGCTGCCCAAACATATCCAGGGAAGAAATTTCCCCTCATCATAAATTTTTCAGAAAATGTAGTTATTATGTATGATAATTTTAGCTAATGAATACATTTGTATGACTCACTTATTATGTATCAGTCATTTACAAGGTATTCACAGCATGTTTTATTAATTGTTATTAAAACCTTGTATTTATTCTAATTCATATTTCATCAGGGTTACTTTCTTGAAATGCTGTAGACTTTCTTTTTAGCTAATATCAGGCTTGATTTCTGCCTCTGTGAGGCTCCAGTCTGGTTTCTATGGAAAACAGTAGGAGTCTTTCCAAAGATTTCAATGGTCTATAGATCAGGTTAGTTGCACACAAAAGGGTATTATTGGGTCATTGGCCTATACCAGGTGTATGTGTAATAATTTACTACATAAAAATTAGGGGTGAAACTACCCTCAGGAGTCACTGAGCTTTACCTTCCTCATGTACATGAGAATGACCAAAGCCAGTCCCTGGGGTGGGATGTGGTGTAGGAACCATCACTTCTGTTCTGGTTCAAGACCTGGAGGAGAAGGATCCTTACCCAGTGCTAAGATTGTTATTGGGTCACAGGCTTAATTCTTTAACATGAGAATCTGCTTTACCTTCCTAGTTTATGTCGTGTTTTCCAGCTGGTTAATTTGCTGCAACGTTCTGCTGTTATAATGAAAGTAAACATCATTCTGTGTAATATTTACATTTTCCCTTGAGAGTTTCTATGAAGTGCAACCATTGAAATAAAAATACCTATCTTTAATAAACACTGGGGGTTTTGCAAGTGCTACACACACATGGTCTCGTTCCTCTCTGTCGTCAGTTTTGGACCAGACCAAGATATATAGATATATATAGATATAGATATACACATATATATACGCATATATAAACACACACATATATATATATACACATATACATATATATGTATGTATGTGTGTGTGTATGTGTGTGCATATATATACATATAAAAAATTAATTCTATTCATATTGGTGGGAAAAAAAATAAAAAAGAAGACAGGACTTGCAAAGAGATGAAGCAAAGGCTCTGCACACTTGGCCTTGGGAGAGCAACTCCAGAACTATGGACATAAAATAAGAGTTAAAACTCAGGAAGGGCAGGAATGGACAGAAATCTGGAGGAGAAAAATTATTTTATTTTCCAGACACTTCAAAAAATAAATCATTAATGAGCTACTGTGAAAAAGGAGGCACACAAAGACAGAATCTGGTCATCTGCAAAGCAGACTGAAAGAACTGGCTGCCCTTTTAGCTGTTTCCCTCACAAAAAGAAAGGATAAAGGATGCTGGGCTGGTAGAAGTCCCACAGCTGGAAAGGAACACAAGCAGCAAAATAGATCAGCTTTTTTCCCTGATATTCTTGATTTCTTCCAGATACACCATTGCAATGCTCACAGTGCCTGATCCAGAGATCCTTAAATTAAAATGGAAAGTTTTCCATCCATTTCAGCAAACTTTCAGATAAATTCTTAAGGCTCAGTTTGCATTTTGGTGTGTGGTGCTGCCTGTGCAGAATATCACTTATGATGGGGAGAGGCTTCAGACAGTTGTCACCATCTACAACCAATTTGCAAAATATGCCTTGCAAAAAGGCCAGCTCGATATTAAAGTTATTTTATTTTCAACGCCCTGATTTCCAACAAATATTGAAAAATGGTACAGGTGTTCTTCATTTTTTACACTTAAGCAGCTTCAAAAAAATAACCTCAACTAATTTTGGAAGTAGAATGAGTAAATGTATTTGGCCCCCACATGTTTATGCACGGAAATTCAATCCAGGCTAAATTTTTACAGGTAAATTACAAACTCTGGAGAAAAAAGGGGGTTTTATTTGGAACCCTAATACAGTTTTCTAAAGAGTGGCCCAACAGTATTACTGTGCCTTCGACCCATTATTCCTGAGGTGCAGAAATGCCTGGTTCCAAATGCAGCAAAATGAAAAATTACAGAGCCTGTCTAACAAATCAAAAATAAATGAAGTAACAACATAAAGGTAAATTTACTGTTATTTATAATTTACCATTTTTACCTTGTTTTCAATTGTCTCTTAGTCCTCTTCATTCGAGGAGCCCATTACATTTTATTATGCTAAACCCTATCTTCTGTCACATAAATTACAGTTAAAGATCTTAATATTAAAGCCTCTTAGCTCCCAGACCATATTTCAGGCTTTGTTCAAACCAGACATTAATGCTGAAATTGAACACAGATCACTTTGTCATCATTACCTATGATCTCAAAAGTATAATACAATCTTTGCTATATATGGCACAAAAATGCTTCTTTGTATAACACTGAATTATGGAGATATATTGATATTCTTAATATTTTGACAAAACAATAAAACTAAATATGTTAGCTCTTTAGCAGATACCAGCATACCAGCCCAGGTCTTATAACAATAGTTACAGAGGTAAAGGTTTATTTCTTCCAGGTAAAATAGGAAATTAATCATACAGTTATTTTAATCCTAATTTTTCCCTGGTATAATTTAGCCTTCCTGCTTGCTGATACAGGAAGTCTGTTGCCAATGTTCATCATCATCTGCTTGGCCTCACAATATCCACCTTTGTTATGGGAACAATATTCTCTTTTCAGTGGTCGTGACTCGTGCAAGGAGAAACACCGGTGCAGACTGTCTTTCATCTTGTTGTGTGCCTTTTAATTGTGCCCTGGAATTACCCTAAAAGAGGTGCCCACGAGCCTGGATGGGGCTCTGGGATGTGCACAGGGATGGAGGAGGGAGCACAGCCACAACCCTCTCCCCATTTGTGCCCAGAGCCTGTATTTTTATTATTTCTAAAGGGCTGTTCTTTCATTCCAGCAGAGCCTCCTATTCAGGGTTTACCCACCCCTCTGCCACCCTTTACAGACATGTGCAAACTGGCCAAACTTCTGTTTCTGGCTATTAGCACATCAGTCAGGAGAAACCCTATTCAATTGGAATGGGGCTGACAACAAAATACTGCATTTTGCAAGAGTTGGTTGTGTTACCAATGTAGACACAAGAGTATCTTCTGCAGGGCATTTTTACAAGGCATTCCCTGCGTAAAATCTACTCCAACAAATGAAAAGCCTCAGATGATTTCTTCTTGCCCTGGACAGTTGAAAATCCCCTGCTGTTTGTAGTAGCCTGGCAAGGATCTCACCCCATCCTTCCACCACAGCTGTGAGAGAGGCAGCCTTCAAAAAGCCCTTCCCAAGAGAAAATCTGAATTTTCTTCATCTTTTGGACTGCCCACAACCTGTTCCATTTCTGTGGTTACCCCTGATTAGTCACTGTGAGAGGGCAGGGAAGCCACAAGGTATTTTTTTCTGCAGCCTGGTTGGCTTTGAGAAAGAAGAGCCACTTCTCAGCAATGACTATTTTTGTCTGCTGGCAAATTAACTTTGTACAAAGAGCAAGGTTCTGTGTAAAAAAGGTCAGGCTGATATATCTCAGTACAGGTGCATAGAAAAGTTGAATTCACAGCTCTCCAAACATAAGCCAACTCCCCCAAACACTGCTTTGCTGCTCATTGGTACCTACAGAGCAGCTGATGATAATTTCTCCAATGGAATACATCCTGCAATGCTTCAAAATATCTCTGTCCACTTGTATTAGAGTTTGGGGTATTGCAACGTCTTTCATTATAAAGAGAGGGTTATTTTTTTAATATATACCTTTTCATTACATCTAGGAGTAAGGTCATGAGTTCTTCTCATGATGGAGGTATAAATATTACATTGCATGGCTGAAATAGTCTGCCTCCGTTCCTGGAGAATACCCTTGGGTAAAATACTGTGTCAGGGCAGCTGATTGCCTGCTCATTTCAGTTTGCTTACTTTTTACAAATAAATTGCCAGGCAAATGAATAAAAAGAGAGCGTTAACTTCAGACAATCATATTCATAATACAGCCCCATTAAGCTTCAGAGGCTTTGAGCCTAAATTAGTGTTATTTCTGAAATTAGCTATATCGGGGTTGTGGCTCATTTCTTTCCTCCTGGAAAAGGTGGGGGGAATCTCATAGTGACAGCAAGGGCATGGGATGCAGGAGGAATGGAGTTTGCTCACAGTTTTCTTGTGTGAAGCTGGACGAGGCACACACGCTCAGGTTAGAAAACCTCTCAGCTCCACTGGGGTCTGGGGGGTGACCCCAGGTGGCTTTGGAGGGAAGATGGTGTATAGTCATGTCAGCTGTGCACACAAACCTTTGGAGACCTATAGCTAGACACAGTAATACCCCTTTCCTTCCACTTTAGCCTTTCTTATCTTTTGAATTTGTCCCCAGTTTTTAGGCACAAGCAATGGTTACTCTGTGCATACAGCACCAAACACCATCAACTCATTTCAAGCATGAGCCAAAGTGTAGAGACTCTGCTGGTTTGTATGTTTAACATTTTTTTACATTTCTATCTTTCTATTTCTCACATTCCTATTATTCTGGAGGTGCCTCTTTCTGCTAGATTTTCAAGTATTCCCTTTTTTGATAGTTTTTACATCCTGTTATTATCCTATAAGTGCTAAATGATAATGATTCATCTGTTCATTTCAGTAGATACACATTTGTTTGCAAAATGGTTATTAACCAGGGGCTGTTAATTATATAAGATAATTTTGTGTAAATGCAGGCCCTAAAAAATATACTGCCTCTCTGGGTTTTGCCCCACAAGCAAGTATTTGGATTTGATATTTTTAATTTCTGCTTCTTTTTTTTTTTTAGTACTTTTTGTTCACAAGTGAAGCAAGTGATTGATTCATTTGAGTGAATGAAAAATGCATCATAATTGCTGCAGTCTGTCCAGCCTGAATTATGTGCTGCTGGCACAGGAACAAGTAAATAATACCTCATCTGTTTACTGCTCTGCTCAACCTTGCCAGTCGAGCTGGTGGCTGACAAAAGAGAGGGGAAATCCGCAGCTTGCAGCCTGTGTGAGCCAGGAGGTGGCAAACAGCAATTATGTGGCCAAAGAGGGGACTCAGGCAAATTTTGCCTGGCACTCTGTAAGGCTGATAAAAGCAGAGGTTGCCTTCTCAGACTGATTTAAAATTGTGCCCTCTGGGAAGGCTCTGTGTGAGTGTGTGTGAGGGTCATGTCTGCACCAGGATGGGTGAGGTGCCTTTGTCTGGTGGGACCCTCCTGTCTGCAGTGCTCAAGTGTGGAGAAGACCAAGGCACAAGCAGAGATTCAGGCTCTCACATCCTTTGAGACACCAGCTATAAGATATGGGACCACTTTGGGTGCCAGAGGCTCCAACCCAGGCATGGTTATCCCTCACTTGTCCCTTACTCAAGGCTCAGGGGCCTTGGTCTGCTCTGTAACCCTGTGATGCAGGAAGAGTTCCCATGCATTGTGAGGGGCACTTTCATTTTGCTTTAATTTTTTTAGTTTAAACAATGCTGATCTTCAGGCTTATATGTATGACCACAGGTCTTTATAGAAGAATTGCACTGTTTCTGAGAATATTTATGACACAGCATCTCTCTGTGTATCTTGGTCTTTGGTGGGTTGGTGCAGTACTTTTCCCATGTTTTTGACCATGTGTCTGAGCTTAAGAAAAGCTGGGGTTAATCACAGAATCATAGCAAGATTAAGGGACCTTCAAGACCATCTCATTCCAACTTCCTGCCAAGAACAGGGACACCTTCCACCAGCCCAGGTTGCTCCAAGCCCCATCCAGCCTGGCCTTGGACACTCCCAGGGATGGGGCAGCCACAGCTTCTCTGGGCACCTGTGCCAGGGCCTGCCCACCTTCACAGTCACTAATTTAATCTTAACATTTAATCAAAATATACACCCTGTCAGTTCATATAAGTGGAATTTTCCATCTAGAACAAAACTATCTCTAGCAATCCTTCAACAAGTGACTACTGTCCTGCATTTCTGTATGCAAGGGACTTGCCAGGGCCCTCTTCTTATTTATCCTTTAGAAACATGCAGTGGTTTAAGAAACACAAAAATATCTAATTGCAAACTAGTCTCTTTACCACCTGTGTTTCTGTTCCTGCCCCAGGTAGTCTCACTGGCAAAAGCCCATGGCTGTGCATACGAGTAAAGAATTCATAAAACTCAAAAAGCCATTTGCTGACAGCTGAAATCACAGACAGAGGGACCAGAGAGTTTTAAAATAAGCATTTGACCTCAGTGGTAGCAAACCCCAAGATTCTGATGGTGTCAGCAGGTTAGACTCAAACACAGACTTCCAGAGCTCCTCATGGCTTTTTCCCTTTAAATTACATCCTCATTAGATTTAAAGCTTGAGCTGAAATCCACAGTAAGCCATGTGAGCTGGAAGCCTGACTCTCTCTGACTTCAGCTTGCTCAGTGAGGATCTGAGCCCTTTATATCCATGCGTGAAGAAAAAAAAATATTTGCTTTCATGTTTTTCTCCCATATTTGAACACTGATTTTTTTTAAATTCTCAGCTTTAAAATTCAGATCAAGCCTTTACAATTTTTGCTACTGACCTTCATTACACTTTTTCTTTAGCAGCTGTCAAATTAAAGAGATTTATATTTTCTAAAGTTAAAGCATATTTCCGATGATCGTGATAATTATCTCCCAGATAAGAGTCCATCATGTTTAAGGCTTCAGGTCGACAGGGGGGTGGAATGGCAGCCATAAGTCACATGAGAACTCATCTCTTGAGGATTACCTTGGTGTAAGCCCAGAGGAAGATGCCCCAGTGGGCTCTCAGCTCCAACACAGAGCCAGCAGTACCAAAACTTTGCACTTCAACACATAATCCAGCCATTATAGATATTACCATCATAATATCTTTTGGGATGCTACTTGTAATTAGCCTTTCAATTTTCAGAATTCAAACCTGACAGATGTCATTCACACACTAACCAAACTTTTTTTTATTTACTCCTTTCCTCAGCAGAATTTTATTCAACAACTAAACAAACTCCCACATAATTTTGCAGATTGAAGGATGCTGGCTTTTTTATTTTGCATTGCATGATTACATTCACAGAAAGAATATTTTATTGTGCTATGTTTTCAATATAATTTCTTTTTCATATTAAAAGAAAATTTAATTTTACTTTCCAAATACAAATTGGACCCAGTAAAATTCAATGAACTGTAAAGTAGATGAAAGGTTCTTTTATATGGAAAATATTCTTTCTATGAAAATTAATCAGTCCTTACTTTAAAATTTTTTCACTCTCAAATCTGTGTTCTCTATGTATATGGTATTATATGGCAGTAAAATTTATTACCACCTGAACTATTCCTCCCCATATTTCAGGACACTGAAAATCATAAAGATTGTTCCCTTTTGCTGAGGTGAATGCTTGCTCAAAGCACAATCATTTCAATTTCAAAATGATGAAAGACAGTAAGTGGAAATGCACAAGAAGTTTCAAGAACTGTGGAACAAAAAAAAAAAGAATCACCTTTTGAACTGTTGAATCCTGGCAGCCACATAATAACCTATTTACTGATTTCAAAGGTGAATTTTCACAGATAATATCATACAAGGCTCAAATCTGATTTTACAAGATACTGGGTATCCTATAAGGTCCCCAGAAGGCTCATCCTCGTGTGGTACAAAGGGCTGATTTCAGTGGGAGCTCAGCACCAACAAGTTTCTGAAAATCCGATTATCCTCAATGGATCATGAAAACACCTGTTCCCATGTAGGTGACTCCTCCCACAGGAGAAGCTGAGCTGCACTGATGGACAGACTTGTTTTCCATGGGGCTGCCCCCTCCATTGCCCCTCCAAGGCCCCCATTGCATGTTAACCAAACATATTACAGAGTACCCCTTTTTTTTTGGCACATGTCCTGAACAGAGTCTCAAGGTTTGCATGTAAGGTGACCAGGGACAGCACCCAGGGAACGGCCTGAAGTTGTGTCAGGGCAGGGTCAGGTTGGATCTCAGGAAAAGGTTCTTCCCCCAGAGGGTGGTGGGCACTGAACAGGCTCCCCAGGGCAGTGGGCACAGCACCAAGGCTCACAGAGCTCCAGGAGGGTTTGGATGATGCTCTGGGGCACAGGGGGGGACTCTTAGGGACTGTCCTACGCAGGGCCAGGAATTGGACTCGATGATCTTTGTGGGTCCCTTCCAGCTCAGCATGTTCTGTGATTCTGTGATTCAAAAAAGATCTGCCATTGAAAGCAAAGACACCAATAGGCTTTCCATGAGCAGTTGTCTAACGTTTGCTTGGCTGCCTTTGGAAGGTCCTTCCCAGGACAAGTCACTGCAGCTGGGAATGTGCCTCACTGACAGCAACATCTGTGCCTCCCTGAGTGGCACCCACTGCCACAGGCAACAGCACTTGTCCACAGGCTTTGGGGCTGCTTTCCAAATCAGCTTTCAGGCTTTTTAGCAACTCAAGTATTTTTAAGCCCTGCCACTTTCCCTTTGAAGTAATCTGCATTTTTCCACCTTAAACAAGGAACTTTCTTGATAAGTAATAGCTTTTGAGGTTATTTTCTTGTTGTTTTAGAATGTACCATTGGATTTACCAAAACTGGAGGATTCCTGCCCAGAAACACTCCAGAGGGTAAAGGGCAAAACAATGTCTCTCATTGTCACTGCCCAAGCAAATCTCCCCCATCCTTCTGCCAACCCTTTTCCATGGGAGCCATGCTTTTTTTCCCTGCTGTTGCTCTTACTTCCTTAAATAAAGACCCCCAGTCTAGTTTTTGCTCAATTACTTCATATAATTGCAGAATATGAGGAGTTCAATGGGCAAACTATCATGGAGCTGTACAAATGGTGCTGTGGTAGCAGTCACTGTAGGAGGAATAAATCCTCTTTGGTGTGGGAATCCCCTCTGGGACATCTTCCAACATAGCAGTCATTTTTTTTCCCCCATAACTGTGTTTTAGTCTCACTGCAGCTGATGTATCATATTGGAGAGCAGTGATATGTGAAGAAATGAAACTCCTTCTGTTGCTTTTCTCTAAGGCACTTGCTCTTCATACTCTGAGCTTGTTTTACATTTCTGCATGAAGGACAAAAGAGAAGGAAGCTATTTGAGAGATCTGGCCTTTCACCTAAAGGTGGAGAGGAATTTCTTGGGAACAGTTTAGTTTTCTAAGACCAAACCTGCCTAATAAGGGCACCTATTAACTCTGCCCTTAAAAGACAAGTACCCTGATTATATATCATCTTGGCAAACATTTCAAAATTATTATGAGAAGCTGGTAAACCACAGGACCTGGCAAACTTTAAAGAGATTTGAGATTGGTGCTGACTGAGATTCATAGATAAACCCATCCCCGTGACAAAACTCTTCCTTTATTCTCAACTAAAAGATTGCTGTGCTGCAGAGATCATAGAAATGTAAAGTATTTTCATGGAAGAAAGCCATAGGCTGGAGCTGGTATGAGTCATCTTTTGTGAATCTGAATGAGCCGAGCATCCTACACTGCAGGGAGTGGGTTTCTGTTCTCTGATAAGTTGTTTCTACATGATGACCCTTTTGTGATATTTTTGTGCAGATTTCCCTTTTCCTGAGAACTCAGGTGAATGTCAAGATGATCCCAGAAGACACAAAGCAAAAGTCAGACAGGCATGTGCTTTGGAACATGCTGATCCTGCCTGTTTCCAGAAAAGGAGTATCACCATCTTTGTTTGCCTCATCTTTGATTAGTAACCTCTCGAAATAATTACTGCAGGGGCAATTATTGATAATTGGAGCCATCCCAGTGTCAAACAGTTTCTGTTCTTATCACAAATAATTTTTCATGAATTGGTCAATGAAAAATACAGACATTCAGGTGATGTGCAGTACAGACTAGTTATTTTTGTGTACATCTCTTTTCTCACTCTCTCCTCTCTACCAGCTTCACCTTTCTCCTTGAGGCCATAAGCCTTTTCCCAGCTCTTCCACACAATGATGTAGATAAAAAAGCAAAGAATAAATCTCTCTGCTTTTTTCAGCAGAGGTACTTTGGCTCTGAATAATTTTCTGAAGGGAAGCCAGAAAAAATGAAGTCCTAGATGGTGATTTGAACAAATCCAGAAGCACTAACTGAGGGTTCTCCAGCAGAAATGAAAGTATTTGGGAGATTCATACTGGGAGCAGTTGGCAGCCCTGCAGAAGAATCCTTATGTGCACCTTATCATAATCCCTGTGTACTTTTTGCCATGTCAAGCTTCATGTCTGGGCACAGTTACTTTACCACCTGCACTGGTTCCAAGCTGCTTCTACATGATGGTGTTATTACTGGTGTTTCCCAATACTTGATTTAATGGACATTTGTAGCTAATGATGTACTAAATCAACTATAACATTTCAGACCCTTCCTCTGCAACAAATTCTTTTAAAAAGAAACACACAGAAAATATGGGTAGAGGCAAGGGACATATTTCTGAGTAGTTTTGCATTAAATTATTCATATTTTTCATCATGAAAACCAGAGATTAGTCCCAAAAAACAAGGGCCTTTTCTAGTGACAAACAGTGTGATGGGGCTGCTTTTTCCCACTTTATATAAACAGCACTTAAACAACACCTGATCTATTGCATGAATTAGAAGTTTCCCCAAAGCCTGATTTCATTCCCATTGATAATTTGGCTAAACAATAATTTCCAGAAGCTACAACCTTTTAATAAAGATATTCACTGCTGGCAGAAATTTCCTCCTGCTCTCTATTTATGCCTTTAGTACATTTTCTAAAGGTTCTCTGCACTTTGTTGCTTAATTATGCATCATGTTTACCATCCTCATTTTACAATTACATGACGAGGCTGTTGTAGGCAGCAGCTGCTCTGGGAGGAGAGGAAGAGCCTTGGTTATCTGATAGCTCCCTTGATTCACTTTCCTACCCCAGAAATAAGAAGCACCTTTGATTGCTCCTTGTAAAGATACAGAGGCAAGTCTCTCCAGATATCCCAGCAGCTATTCCTGGCTGTCACTCATGGCAACTGGTTAAAGAGCTGTACAATTTATATTGTTATCTCGTTTTGAATGGAGATGCATAATATGTTTATAATGGCTGTAGACACTCCAGCCTGTGTGCTGTCCCTCAGCTGTGTGTGTCACCAGATCTAGCTCCGATATCCATTGAACACATGTGTTTTAACCAACCAAGGCTCCCTTGCTGTGGCAAATGTCAGACAAAGGCAGAACAGCCTCCCTGCTTCCAGGGGCTTCGAGGGGATGATGGAGCAGATTGCAGGAATGTCATAATAACCCCTTAAGTGGCAAACTGCTCTAATGTGACTAGGCAGAGTCATGTGCCTGACACCTCTGGTTGATTGCTGTAGCACCTCTGGGCAGAGCCATGGCCACAGCAAACCTGCCCTCACCCAGTGATGGCCATGCCCAAGGAGGGCAGAGGGCAGGGACGTCCCCAGAAGGCAGCACAGGGTGGCTGTGGGACAGACACTTCATCCCGTGCTGTTCCCTTCAGCTGTCACCTGCAAGCCATGATGCACACACCACCTCAGAGGGAGCTCCACTTCTTCATCAGCCAGCATGAGGAAAAGCTGAAATATCTCCAAACAGCATAATTCCATGCACACAAGCAGGATTGCTTCACATGTAGGACAAATGTAGGGTCAACCTCATCCAGCATTGCAGGAGGAAAGAAGATGTTGCACTCAGTGGCCTTATTTTTCCATTCTCCAAGGCCTTACCACATACAGAGTGTCATTTCTGCAAGTACCATAATCACATTGAGGGCAAGGCATTAGAATCACAGAATCATAGAATGGGTTGGGTTGGAAGGGGACCCTGAAGATCATTTAGATCTAATGTCCCTGGCATGGGAAGGGACGCCTTCAACTAGACAGGTTGCTCAGAGCCCCAAGGACTTTGCAGAAATCTTCAGATGGAGCAGGGTTTGGTCCTGGGAGCAGCTGACCATGCTCAGTGGAACTGCAGGTGCAGAGCAAAAAGCTCTTTCAGTTCCTTACAGGCATGATGGCACATTGCCCATGGAGCACGGAAGAGTGTGACACACACTGCACACTTGAGGGACATGAGCTCTGAGATGGGCTCGCTCCATGATCTACCAGTTCCAATTAATTCATGTCATGGATTTAAACCATACTCTATCACTTGATCAAGGGTCAAAGAATGTTTCCTGACCTCTTAAATCCACCTTGAGTGCCCCCAGTTGACCTGACCGAGTACAGAGGTAACACATCACAGCAAGGCCACATCTTGTGTGAACACCTTCCTTTTGCAGTTTGCTGGAGCAGCAGAGCCTCTCCAAGAACTTGTCTGAATATGGCAGAAGTGCCCTTTGCTCCCACTTCATATGCAAGAGGAACCAGGATAGGTTTACTCACCACCAGCACTTCTGAAAGAGGGGATTTGGTGTGTCTTTCACACTGTGGGTGGGTAATTCTGAAATCTCAGGTTGGGGCAGATAACACACAGCTGAGGATGTTTTCACCTGCCCATGACCATGTTCTATTTCAATCCTTTCTTCTGCATTTTCAGGCCTTTCCACCATATGTGCCTTCCCTTCTGAGCAATTCCAACTTACAGAAGGTAAGACAAATGACCAAAACTAAACTTGCCCAGAGGCAGATATGGGTTTTCTCACATTAATTAAAGAAATTAGGAGATGATGAAGGCATAGCCACAGGAAATATTTCAGTTTTTATGTTAGGGGCTGATAAATTTTGATTTAGAGGAAAGATTTTTAAATCCCTCATTGACAGCTTTCAGCATATTGCTTTCCAAAAGTAACTAGCAAGCACAACACCGACTGCTCCCTGGAATAAATTGCCAGTAGTAATAAAACTGGGCTCTTAATTATGCTGGAACTCACTGTTCCCTTTTCTTCTGAGTTTTCAAGGTTTGCTTAGCTGAGAAGGCTGAAATTGGAAACCTCAACTAGCCAAAGCCTCCAGTTTATGAGAAGTCAGCCTTTCCCTTCAATAACAGAGTGACAACATTCCTGTTGTTCTGCCATGCAGGCAAATGCCATTTTTCTCAAACTTTTCTGATGTCTCAAAGACCTATTTTTCACAATTTATGATTTTCAAGCCCATTTACATTCCCATTGAATATCAATAGTTGTCCAGAAATACTAAAAGGTAATGAGAAAAGCTGAAGGGCACTCATACATGGAACAAAAAGGAGGCTGAATGTCTTTAATTTGTCCCTTTGCTGTGTTATTGACTAATTTCAAAATTGTGAATGTTTCAAATAGTTTTAAACACACATTTGAAAGACAAGACTTCACTATACTGACGGATCTCATTCCCAAAAGATAAAACTATGGGTTTTGTCAGTTTTTCCAAAGGCAGAAGCCTTTTATTAGATCATAAATTACTGGGAGGACAGAGTTGATAGACTTCTTTAGGCTGATAATGTACTTTGAAAGCAAAGGCAGTTTTACACTTCTGCAAAATCGTATTTAAAATATTTATATACCTATCAGCGGAGGCACTGAGGTAATTCACCTCTGGGTCACTGGTTCAAAACCAAACCAGCCCTTTTACACCCAAAATGTGTTGCCTTCTGACAGCTGCAGAGTGGCCTAGATATTTTTTTAATTACGATCCTATTAAGCTTGTTCTTTGCATCCTATAGTCCTTCTGGATAAAATTTGGCAACATCCAGAGGAGAGGTCTAGGATTGGACAGAAAAGAAAAATTTTAGCAAATTTTCAGAGTGAGGTGGGTGAGATGTCAAAGGACCAAGCAGTAACTTCCCTACCTGAGCTGGTATAATACATACTATTAGGAAATGCACTGTACAGAGCACATAAACTACCTACTCTGCTGTACACAGAATGCCTGCAGTCTCATAAAATGTTATTCTTTTGCTTTATCTTGTTAGTATCATGTGAAGCTTCATTAAGCCGCCAGATGAATCATATAGTAATTGGATATAATGAATTTAATTATGTAATTTCTTTTTTCATAATGAAACAAAGTCATATTTTACAAACAGGCAAAGTATTGTTTGGAGTTGCAGATTGAAGCTAAACTTTGGCGAGAAAAGCACAACTGAGGACCTGTGCATCTATTTTTATTTTTTTTTTTCCCATCGATCTTCACTGTTTGGATTTATCCATGCAGGGACCACAACTACGTGTATGCTAAACAGAGGAAACTTCACGTTCACACCCTGTGGGTGCTGGTGGGAGGTGAATATCACCCTCAGTCAACGTGATGGAGCCAATAACTGAGAGCAAGTCTCATGCCTGGAGGAAGCAGAGTGAGGATGGCCAAGCAGCATCACCAGAATTACACTGAAGAGCTCGCCCCAGGATTCAGGACCTTCTCTCCATTCCTGGCCAAAAATGGATGGTGCTTTTGGGGTTTAAGAAATCAACACCTCTGTGTTAGGGTCACCTCTCTCTGCAGCACCTGCTGTCAGGGCGTGTCAATCCAGCAGCTACAAACTAAACTTCAATACCAACCCCAAGGGATGTCCTTTTCCAGGAGCCTGATCCTGCTGCTCTCCAGTGCCACCGATTCCTCTGTGAGATGGAGGGGCTCCAAGTCTCCCAGAGACAGCTCAGCATTTCAAAAGGCGAGGTATTAATGTCAGCCCTTCCCTTCCTAACTCCCAGTAATGACTTTCTGATGACCCGTGCTCATAATATCCTCCACCCTTCTCACTCCTTGGCCATTGAGGATGTTCCAAGGAAATGAAACCTAATGATAAAACAGTACTTGAAATATCAACATCCCTGGCCTAATTAGAGCCAGGCCAATGGGCCCTAATTGCATAACTGAAATGCACCCAGTTGAGTTCTTTCTATTGTAACTTGACTACACGTCTCAGCCCTGATTAATAGAGCCAGCGCTGCAAACTAAAATGCAGTTAATTTATTGTAAGTTTTATTAGGCATATAAAAGCAGACCAGGAATTACTAGCCTTTCGTTGCTAGAGATACATTTCATCTATGACTCAGACCAGATTCTTCACAGATTAAGCTTGTTAATTTTACTTATTGCCAACATTCTTCACCACATTGCTGGAGCGAGAACCACAGGCTCTTGTCTAGAGCGGGCGGAATGAAAAGAACCGGGGCCTCGGACAACAGTAACATTAACTACTTTGTCCTTTTAATTCATCTAATTACATGCAAGAAAAAAGAAACAGACCATTTGCAGGCTGCCTTTAGTTGCCTTTCTGCAGTGATGCTGAGCCAGTGCTTTTGTAGGCTTTTTGTTGTCTTATTAGCGAGCTTTTGTTCAGAGAGATGGTTAAAGCCATTTTCAGCAGCTAGCGAGATGAAACAGTTTCAATAAGGACACAATGTACTTGTTTAAATTACCTTTCAAAATGCTTGAAACCATTAAGGGGGAGGTGCTACAAATAAAAGTTGGATTTTTTTTTTGTTATAATGTTTTACCCTAATAATAGCTTTTATTTTATTATAATCCATTAGTTGACAATATTATTCTATAGATTATTAGGCTGCAATTTTGTTATTTCATCACACTTTCAGCACTCACTCACAGCGCTGGAAACCACAAATCTCCCTATAATATGCTTTCAATTTTGTTAAAATATGTATTTAACTGGTTTGGCTGTGAAACATCTTGGGAGAAAATGTGTTTTTAATTCTGTCCTGATTAGCGTAGCAGTTGACAGGGCTGAGTAGTGACATGATGGTGTCTTATTTTCTGCTATTCCTATTGTTCCTTTTTCCCTGACAGATTTTATTTACGATTCTCACTTCTCCAGAGCCAACAAGTCCAAGTGTACTCCGCAACTCCCACTAAAGGGAATTTATCCCTTGTTGAATAAACATCACGGTTAGAAAATCTAATTAAAAAGAGCTGATGTTCCTGGTTTGCTGGCAGGCTAATAGCAATGGGAGGCTTTTGAAAAATTTAGTGCCTGCAGGTAAAATAAAAGTGTATTTAACATTCAGTGGTCACAAACAGAAGGTGATTCAGAACTGTAGTGAGGCAAGGCTGGGAAATGAGGGAAGTGAGAATTCTTGGTTAATGTGGGAAAAATGCATTTTCCTGTTACACATGTTCAGTTTTTTACCTAAAATTGTGCTAGAATCGTGGCTATGGCAAAAAGCTGATCTTTTTGCAAGTTGAGGCTAAAATCAGGAATGTAACTCTATCAATAAAGGCTTAAAATCACCTTTTAATATGCATATTTTTTCTCATTCTCAGAAGTGAACTTGGTGCTGGGGAAAGATTTCTTGTGCAATGTGCTGAGCTAAACAGAAGGCAGGACAAGACAGACCAGCAAGGACAGTTTCTGTTGGCTTTGTGGCTGCCCTGGGTGCAAATGGTGAGACCACAACTGGGTGAACTGGAAATTATTACAAATACCCTGCATTTATGCTGAGTTTTGGTGGCTAATTTCCACCTGTGCCATCAAAGCCTTTTCCAATCCTTTCTGCTGGTTTGGGGGTGTGTGAAGAAGGCCTTAAATTGCCTTAAGATGAAGAAAGGTGGAATAACATGAGATATTAGGAAGGAATTCTTGACTGCTAGAGTGGGCAGGTCTTGGCACAGGATGCCCAGAGAAGCTGTGGCTGCCCCATCCCTGGGAGCGTCCAAGGCCAGGCTGGACAGGGCTTGGAGCAACCTGGGCTGGTGAGAGGTGTCCATGCCCATGGCAGGGGGTGGAACAAGATGTGTGGCTACAATGACTTTGTGGTTAGATCAGCCCCACAGAAACCTCAATGTGCACCTTGCAAATGAGACCTGCTGCTGTAAACTAAAGGGAATTCAGGTGGGCTGGGCAGCAAGCAAGATGAAACACTCCAGGAACTGACACCAAACTCATTTCTTGACACTAAACCCTGTGTAGGTTACTTTCTATCATTCATATTTTTTCAGCATTTTTTTTTCTCAAACAAATGAGGCAAATACAGCATTTACACTGTCATTTGTTTATCTTATACAGGCTTTTATACTCAGTTTCCCAATGAAATAATGAGAACATAATAGGGGTGGATTAATGACCATGGTGGTATTCACTTGAAGGCTGGACTTGCTAAACTTCGAGGTCTTTTCCAAACTTACTAGTTCTATGATTCTGCCATGGATATATTGTGCTGACCTGAGCCCACAGACATTGTTCATATGAAGCAAACAGTCCCCGCCAGAACAAGCCCCTCCAGATCCATCCCTCATGCTAGGGAGGAGCAAAGGAAGCATTAAAGCCTCCTTGAGTCCAACCTGGACACTTCCTGAGGTCAGAATTAGCAGCTTCAGGGTGGGTGTAATACTTTTTATGATCCCACAAGCTGGTCCATGAAGGAAGCACCATGGAGGCTTTCACTGTGGTTCTTGGCAAGCTTGAGGATGTGCAGGTCAGACTGCAGGATGAGGCCCTAAGACACTGGATAATATTTTTTTCATAACAAGTCATGAGATTCATTGAGAACAAGAGCAAAAGAGACCTATGGCCTGAGGAGGCATTTAACTGTAAAATCACATTCTGTATGGGAAGCAAGTTCTCTCCCAGGTTATCACTTATTGTGATGCTTCCCCCCAGATCACCAGATCAACATAACATTTGTGATTTAGAGACACTGATTAAGATTGTAAGGAACTTTGCCCGTATGACCAGAAAATTGTAGCCTTGGTCCAGGAAAAAATGTAATTATTTGAGAAAAGTTAAACAACTAAAGGGAAAAAAACCCCACCCTTGCCTTTCAGCAGACCCAGGATGGATCAGGCCCTCAGCTCATGTGTGTTTTGTGAATTTGCTGAGCTGGCTGCTGACTTTGTGTATCCTGAATGTGATTAGAGTTTACCTTCTGCAGCAGTTAAAAGAGAGATATTTTCAGATAAGGAACGGTCGGAAACCACGTTTCCTTATTTTTCGTCATTATCATTAATTTTCCTCGATCAAAACTGGAAGAGAGTCACATATATTCATGTCTTGTGAATTAAAATCTTCAATCTTCCTGTGGGTGTGCCTGGTGCAGGCAGTGAGTTTGTGCTGTGGTATGTTATGAGACATTGGATAAATTCATTTGCAGGAAGACTTGGAGCCTTCTTCCAGTGCACAGGTTTGTACACACTGGCTCCTAAGTTAAAATATGAAGCCACAGGAAAGCTACACTCAGTTTAAATATCTAATTCCCTAGCTGAATAATTCAATTGGTGAGCAATAAATTTATACTATGTGTTTCATGGGATTTTAAGAGAGTTTTTATTTTACTTATTTTTTTCACTACTTCTAGACAAACTAGAAAATAATTCAGTAAAATTTACCAGTGAAAATTAATTCTTCCATAAAATTATTAAAGCAAGTCAGAAAGTGTTCATGGCCTGTTATATCTTAAATTTCTGGCATGGTTTAAAATATCTGTTGGAGAGAATATAATGTTGCCCACAAACTCCTACAGATAGATTTTTTTAATAGAAAATAATAAAATTTAAAATTATGCTGAGAATCATTAATATGGCAAATGTGTGTGCAAAAGTTTTTATATAAAAAAATAATAAAACTTAAAAGTATGCTGAGAATCACCAATATGGAAAATGTGTCTGCAACTTACGACAACTACAGGAGACTAATGGCAATTTTTAGTCTCCACAAAATGTAACTTGTGTCTTTTTAATGGTAATATGTTTGCTCAGAGTGCATCTCTTCAGGCAGGCAGAGGAAAAACTGTAGACACCTCACACAAATAGCTCTTTTGATATTCCTTCTGATAGAGCCACCCTTTTAGAGAACAAAAATTAAGTTTGGCCGTGCATTGTAACATCCACGTGTTTGACCATTGAACGCAATGTGTGGCCATTAGAAATAAAAGAAAAATCAATAGGGTTTCATTAAAACAGCAGGCAATCAGGGCTACGGCACTAGCTTAATTACAGTTTCAGTAGCATTTGCTTTAATTGGAAAGAATAAAAGAAGTGAAGTGGAGTGAATGAAGAAATTAGCATATCTATCACTGTTGTCACATTGTACTGTGGCCTTAAAGCACTGTTTGCTCTTTAGTATCCCCAATGCTTTGTGAGGCCCTGGAAAAATATGGAAAGGCAATTAGCAAATAATCAGATTGCTAATCCTTTGCAGGATTCTAATTAAAGAACTTTATAATGCTGGGAATGCAGTTTTTAATCTTTATTATATACAGCAGATATAATTTGCATCACTTGGGTGGGTACAGCACTGTAGATGTATCCACATAACCAATGGAAGAGGAAGGGGTTTGTACATCTTTGATGCTCAGAGGGTGGGGAGGCACTGGAAGGGGTTTCCCAGAGAAGCTGTGGCTGCCCCATCCCTGGAAGTGTCCAAGGCCAGGCTGGATGGGGCTTGGAGTAACTTGGGTAGTCGAAGGTGTCCCTGCCCATGGCAGGGGGTGGAATGAGATCTTTAAGGTCCCTTCCAACCCAAGATATTTTGTGATTCTATGATATGATTCTGTACCCTCCAGTGAGAGTTATCCTACAGATAACTTTGAGCTGTCCCACAAAAACACCTCTTCACAGCAGCAACCTCCAGCAGCCAAAATCCAGGCCATAGGCAAGAATTTACTCAGTGAAGAGAGAAGAAATGAGGCCTGGAAAGACAATTTTGTCTCCTGAGCTTGTGGCAGGAACAGCAACAGGACAATCCAGCTTTACATTGCCTTCCAAGCTGGCTTTTGGTAACCCTCCCAAGACTTGGGTGAGCAAAAATGTAGAAAACAAGACACCCCACCTGCTGTTTTCCCACCACTGGAGCCAGTGGCAGAGGGGACATCACCTCCAGTCCTGGCACTCTAAACGTGGCACTGTTCATGGGACACACATTTGGGCTCCTGCTAAAGCAATCTGAAAAGCTGAAATTATCAAAAAAACCCTTTCTTCACAGGCATTCACAATTAATTTCATGGATTCACTATCTATCAGCAACCAAATCAGATCTGAGGCAGCTCATTTCAGCTCTATCTCACCTATCAGAATTAGGAATAAAACCATTTCTTCATACTTACAAAGAGATCAAGCAGTGAAGTGGCATTTTTACCACTGTTATGCAGATCTCTCTTGAGGCCAGCACAACTAATAGCGGTGAGATCACAGGTAGGCCAAAAATTATGTAAAAAAGCTAATATATTATTCTCACTACTCCTGGAAAGTTAATTCAAATGTCAATTATCTTCTTGTTATTAAATTGCTCATAAAACAATCATGACATTCATGGATTAATTCACTCCTTGAAATTATTATGTGGTTATCTGGGGAAAAATAAACATGTTTTAGTTCACAGATTACCCCTGAATCAAGATTCATTTTGAATACTCTGACAACTCCTTTATTCTGTCTTGTTGAGTGTCCTGTCTCTTACACAATGCTCAATATAAATATGTTTTCAGGGTGTTTTTACCTTTCTATCTCTCTGTGACACAAGACCTCAGGTTTTTTTGAGATGCATCACATTTCTCTAACCCTCAGGACTTAATGTATAAATGGATTTTGTAGAGCGTGAGAGCACCTAGTATGCAAATCTGGGATATTTGGATATCATTGCATAAACACACTTCAGGGGGCAGAATCTAGACCAGAACTTTTTGAGTGATAAATATGGGACAACACCTACTTTTGTAATGAGAAATAAATTTCTTAATATATAGGTAGGTGCTGAAAATGTTTTTAATCTACCTCTCAGCCATGAATGGTATTCAAGTCAAATTAAAAATCAGTGTTAATTTCCATCTTCCTTTCACAGCCCTACCTTTATGCAAAGCACAATTCAAAGGAGCTATAAAACAGTGAAAGACACTAAAAGTCCTACTAATTCTTGTAATAAAATTCTCATTTATAATAAAATTCTCCCTTCTGAGTGGGCCAAAATTCCTGTGGTCCATGGAAGATTCCTGAAGTTGGCCATTGTTTGGTCCCAGCTTGAGGTCCAAAACTTGTATCCCAAGGACACTGGTGGAGCAGCTGTGGGATGTCCCTGCAGCCCAGGAGCTCTGAGACACCAGGAGGTGGTGACATGACCACAGAAACAGGGAATCAGCCCCCAAAAAGGAGCTGAGAAGAAGGCAGTGCAGGGAGACAAATGTTTTGATAAATTACTACAAACAAAAGTGAATGGAATTAATTGCAGGTTTGATGCTGTTTAAAGCACTGTCAGATAAAGGGATCCTTTTACGGAGCTACTATTGAATTAACTCCTAAAGTTACTGCAAATGCCTTTTGGTCAGAGGATTCTTGAAGGGCAGAAATATATTTATGGAGTGGAAACACAATTTGAGGTGGAACTTCCATGGACACAAACAAATGCCTCAAACCAGTTTGGCAGTACGTGATAACTCTATTTGTAATTAAAGGTTAAAATATACTTAAACCAGCTTGGCAGTTAAAACCAATTTTAATTGAAAATATACATTTGTAATTGCAAATGGAAAGATTTCCTGTAATAGCAGTAACAGACCCATTTTCTAATAAGATGAACAATACAGTTGATGACTGAAGCATCTGTATATAGTTACATACAGCATTTCTGTACTGCAGGCTGCCAATTTATTTCAGCAGTGAAAAGCTTGATTTATTGTTTGTAGCATTACCATCTGTTGTAGTTATTACAGAAATTATATATAAACCAGTTAGTAAACACTTTGCCCCATTGTCTGTTGTTTTGATAATCACCCATAATAACATCTAGCATCAATATGGTCTTTAAACCCGATTTGGGAGTTAATGGAATAAGAGGAGGCAGTCAGTATATGCACCAGGGTAATGTCATTAGGAATGTTTGTGAAGAACAAATTAAATCAGTTGTAAATTGTGCTCTCAAGTCAGCCAGAAAACCAGTCTTGTTCAGGAGAAGGGATTTATATTTTAACCTCGTGCAGAAAATGTACTTAAGCAGATTAAAATAAAATAGGGACTTCGTCGATGGATGTAAATGGTAATTGCTGGAGCTCTAATGGCTTCCTGTTGGCTATGTCATGCAGTGGGCACAGCTATTTTAAAGTTAACCAGTGCTTGAGGTCATACTTTTACAGATTCAGTCATTAAACAGAACTAGACATGTCACTAAATGGCTGATTATTCAAATGATGAGCCTGCTCAAAAGTTACCCATGTCATATTCTGGACAGAGGATTACAGAAAAAAAAAATCTAAGGTAGAGTTGAAATAAAATAAAGATGAGATGAATTCAAGTATAAGTCAATAGAAACATCTGTATGGGGTCTCATTTGTTTTGCAGACTCTGCTTTCTATCAGCTCATAGCGGTTGGTTGAATTATTCACGTTGGGCTTATTCTTGTGTACAAATAGTTTCATGTATCAGAAATGTAGTCTCTCAATAAATTATCATACACTGAAGTATTATCTGGATGAGAAGTTATACAGGTTGTAGGTATATGAGAAATAGATTTATTATATACTGGCACAATTTATGGTGTGCCTGTGACCATTTCACTTGCCCACCTACATGTCAGAGGCGTGATGTTGTTTTAGCACCATTTTAGTGATATACTGAAAAGTCGAATACAGAGTTTTCTGAGGACTCTGGCTGCATGAACCTTTTCCTCAAAAACAAATTACTGTTTCTCACAGAAAATCCTCTTGTTTCATCTGCACCAAGAATGATCAATATGGGCTTGTTTATAAGCAGAATAGTAAGAGCATATTTTGAGTTCCAGTTATTTTTGAATTAGTAAAAATGGCAAACATCAAGCTAAAAATAATGGAAGGCAAGAAATAGCCAGTAATATTTAAAACATAAGCAACATCTTTGCATGGCTGCTATCCATAAAATCACTGAATGGTTTGGGTTGGAAGGCACCTTAGAGCTCATCTCATCCCACCCTCTGCCATGGGCAGGGACACCTCCCACCAGCCCAGGTTGCTCCAAGCCCTGTCCAACCTGGCCTTGGACACTCCCAGGGATGGGGCAGCCACAGCTTCTCTGGGCACTCTGTGACAGTATCTACTGTTATTAGCAGATCTATTTCTCCAGCAGTCTGATGAGGTTTAGACCTTGCCCAGGAGAGCTGGAGAGGACAGAGATTTTGTTTCCAGGGTTTGAGGCCATCCTGGACAAAGCCTGTGACATCACCCTGTAGACAGGCCATAAACCCAATGTTTACTCCACCAAAATAGCGTGGGAAGGAAAGACAAGTCATGGATAAAGGTTCTCCAACCTTTGTGAGCAAACCCAAGATATTCTCTCTGCCCAGAAATGCCCAGGCTGCCAGTGCAGACCCCAGGGCAGAGCTGGCAGGGTGGTTGTGCAAAACCAGGCTGAGGTTCTGAGCAAGCGCAGAATGATACAGAGAACCGAAACAGGGGGTTTGACCCACAGAGCTTCCAAAACTCGAGAAGACACAAAATCAAGAGGGAAAACCTTCATGATTAAAAGTCTGGGGAGAAACTCTGGGGATCAAGAGACAGAAGAAACGAAGGGAAGAAGGAGGCCTGCTCTGCAGATGGGAATTAGAAAGCAGAAGAGAGAGAACGGGAAAAAGGAATTTGAACATTTTCTGTATGAAACATCTTGCCAAAGAGAGTAATTTTCATAAACTAATACAATTATTTTAATTTAAAAATCCTTAAAATATTAATGAAAAGCTTCTGAACATAGAGTTAATTATAGTTGTGTCACTCACAGAGCCATAGCATTTCCATTAGGAATGCTGGGGTTTTGAGAGGTAATAACTCAGTCAAACCAAATTCCCTAATAGGTAAAAATTTATGTTGAGGTTCTCAGCAAAGGCACTAATTTTTTTCTTTATTTTTTTTCTCCACTGTTGCCCATATTTCTTTATTAATTTGGTTCTTTTTAGATATGGAAAGAGTTGGGTTTTGAGTGTTTGCATAGATGGCTAAATGGATCAAGGTTCCTACAGTTTCAGAGCATCCAGCTTGGATTTGGCATCCTGCAGAGAGTGGATATTGAAGGCTTTGTGGATATGAAAGCCAGGAGAGGGAGATGAATATTTTTGCCACAGCAAAGGGCTGTAGTCAAGTCCAAGTGGGACTGATCTCACAATTCCAGCATAACCAGCAGCAGGAAGAGTGGGGTCAGGACACCAGGACTTGGAGTCCTGCTTCCAACAGGGATGAGTTGCTGCAGAGGGTTTGTCTGGTTACAGGACACAGAGTCTGGGATCACCTCAGCAACCTTGTCAAGCACTGAAGAAGAACTTCACAGGGTTCTCTGTAGACTCAAATATTCAGCATCTCAGGAGCAAACTATACATTTTATCCCTTGTATTAATGTTTGTATTGATTTTTATTTTCTTAGAATACTAAAATGGAAGACTAGCAAATAGCACCTCTTGGAAATATGGAGAAGAAACTGCTGGTATGTATCACTAAATTTCGTGCACAAAATATCTTCTACACGTATTTAATTTTTCATTTCACATGTTTCATTCACTTCAGATGAAAGAGCTTTATTATATTCTCATTAAAAAAATTATAGCTCAAAAATTTATACCACTCCTGAGAGCAAAATTTGCTGATAAACATCAGAGTTCTCTTCTTGCCTAAACTCAGCTTTTAAACCACTTTTACTCTAGTGAGAAATCTGGCTTGCATATACCATATTGGTGTGAAAATTACCCTAAATATGAATGCTACAGCATTGCTTGCAGGCTAATGGCTAATATTGTATGCACTGGAAAAAAAAAAATCATTGCCTGCATGTTTACTATGTCATTTGTGTTAGTTCTGCTGGCTGATTTTCATAGCAAGTTACAGCTGCTGGGGGAGAGGGAGAACCAGAGGAAAGGCAGGGTTTTATTGCAAAGCATCCTTCTATATCCACACAATACTGGTACCTTACACTTTGCAAGGATATCTGCCAGCAGGTAGAAACACATCCCTGGCTCACCACTACCACTATATAGGATTATTTGGTAACCATTTAACGAAAGATTGCAATATGCTGGTAGCAGAATATTTTTTTCACCTGCTGGGTAGTTGTTCAACTCAACCTACTTAAAGAGATGGGCTGCCACAAGAACACAAAGACACAGCCCTGAATAGGCTATCAGTGATTTTTTTTTTAAACAATATCCATCCCAGTACTATGCAGTCACAGTAGTTATTACAAAGTAAAGCACAGACACTCCACAAGTTTGAAATGTGAGTGTTGTAATAAGAAAAAATTACATTTGTTTCGTTTTCTGTCCTTGTTACTTTCTTCCTTGTGATAATAGATTCAGATTTTGTGCCATTATCTGGTCTTATTAAAGGAAAGTGGTATCAAATTTAATACTTCCTATATAAAGTAAGCGAGCACCTGCTTATAAAATGTATTTTCCGTGCTCCTCGCAAACTACAGGCAAATTAACAAAATGGCTCTACTATATTAGAACAAGGGCACAACTGTTACTATCTCTATAAGATTGATTTTGATGAAGATTATGGGAATGGTATTTGTCTGACAAAGCCAAGCACTCAAAATTTATCCTTTTTGTGTTTTTTCTTTATTCAAAATTGTTCGTTCTTAACGTGGCATTGCAAGAACTACTTTTCTAAATTACAGCTTTTTTAATGTAGGTTTTAGAAAGTACATCTATGTCAGAATTTTTTTCATATATAATGTCCTGCATTATCACATAGACTTGATGTACAAGCCCAGACCATTAATGCATGAGAAGATACAGCCTTTCTTGGATAAAACAAGTGCTATCCTGGAAAATGAAACGCGTATCATCAAATCAAAATCCACATTATGCATGAGACTCCTCAGTTTGGAACAAGACCATCACCTAGAGCAGAATGGACCCATCCCTGAGAACAGGAACATTTTGACCAAACCAGGATTTCACCTTTTCTTTGCCAGGTGCCTTCAACCCTGTGTTAAAGAGATTTGTAGTTACACAAAAACCAGCCTTTCCAGACCAAAATGCTGTTGAATGTTGGCTGCTCATCAATGTGAAGCATCAGGGGAAAACAGCACCTACATCCCTTGATTTCCAGGTGAAATCAGGTCCATCCAGCCCTGCTTTCTTCCTGGGGATGAGTGGACCCTTCATGTATTGCCTGCCCAAGAGTGCTCGTGGCAGCACACCTGGGAACCAACTCCACCACTTCCAACCCTCTGGAAGACCATTCTTGCTTAGAGAGATCACTGATGACCCCATTAAATCACTTCTCTTACACTGGTGGAGAGACGAAAGGAACCAAAGCTGGAGATCAGTCCCTGACTGATAATTGCAGCATGAGAAGCAGGGGAAGAGGGAGAAGCAGGGAAGGAGTAGAGGGGAAGCAGAAAATCTGATTTTGAATAGGTGATCAAATACCAGGTTTTTGCTGCATCTGACTCATCAAGCTAAAAGGTTTCACAGGATGGCAAGAAGCTTTCAGCCATCCTTTCCCTCCAAAAAACTATTGCAAGAATGTATGGCATCACCACATTGCCCTGCCCTTCCCCTGTACCTGGTCCAAGCAATGGCTCTCCCAACTCAAAGGGGAAGAGACATTTATTTACATTTATAATACACTGATATTTGGTAACATCAGGCTCTGGGATTCGGGGCAACAAAGTGCAATGCATATTGTATTTTATTGGCAATTGAAATAGAGAAAAATGGTTTCTTTTGAATTAGCTGGTCCTGGCAGGTTGCAGGCAGCCAAGCTTGAAGGAAAAGATAAAGTGAATACTCCTTGGACCACATCACTCTTTTAAATATAGCACACCATTAAGTCCAGCTTGGTTTTACATTCTTGCAACATGACTCTTGTTTCAGTTATTTACTTCTGTTTCCACATAAATGTGGGAATTCATAATCCACAGAGGCTGCCCATCCATTGTACTGCACTGAAACAGCATGTGCTGAACTCTTGAACTGTAAAATGTATTGATTATTGTTTCCTTTCGTAATTTTTATTTACTCACAAGAAGATTGCTCTTTATTACTCATCTCAGCATTTCCTTTATATAGATATTGTTTCTACTGTAAGGCCTGAATTCAAGTCCACAATTAAGCATTTCACTGCAAGGAGAATGAAAATCCTGTCTGAGCTGCAGTTTCTCTAGAAACCTCAAACTGCAAATGCTTCCAAGAGAGAGCAAATATATGCAAGATACTTATTACTCACATGTGCAAGTGATTGTAGATCTCAATCCAAGAGGAAATAACAGCAGCAGAAGAGAACTGGAAATCCTCAGGGCAAGTTATTTGTCAATTTTGCCCCAGCAGCACTGCCATTTACTGTACAAGGGAGCTGTGGAATTGTCTTAAAAAAATTTAAGATTTCCAGGGTATTGCTGCAAAGGAACAGGGGAGATCTGTAAGCTATTGACTGCTTTAATCTCATTTATTAATGCCCCATTGCACTGAGTGAGAGCCACAGACAAACTGGAAGAGCTTAAATTACTGCTGTGCAGAACCTTGGGTTTGCCTTGTGAGCCACGATGAGCAGGATATTCTGGCACAGGAAAGGGAACCTGTGTGGTACCATTGCTGATGCAATGACACTCCCAGCTCTGGAGTGGAGTAAAACCTATCCAAGTTCTCTTTGCTAAAGTGCCAATTAATGACACCAGACGTGGTAATTGTGCACAGCATTTAGCTGAGGCTGACCTTGCCTGGTGTTCCCCAGGCCAACAAACAATCACCGGAAGAGTCTTTACACTTTGTATTTATTAGTTCGTGGTCAGGAATGAACCTGGAGTGATGAAACACAGGTAATACATACCAATTTCATTAAGTTTTAACAGTGATTTCGTATTAAAGGATTGTTTAATTTTCACAAACATGGGCATCTTTTTTATAAAAGCAATAGTAACCAGACACATCTTTGGCTGTGTTGTAAAACTTTAGTTCACACTGGTGGCAACACAGAGTTTAACAGCATCTACAACATCACCAAAGCCTCTCCCGTGACTTCATGGTGTAACTGATCCCCAAGAACATAAAGCAAAGCCAAGCAAACCTTCAGACAGATTGTGCAGTTCACCCAGACTTGTTCCAGGAGTAAACATTTCAGGATGTTTGCTTTGGCTCAAAAATAGCCATGGAAAAAATTGACCAAATTCACTGTTGCTATTAGATAAGTGTGATTCCCTTGGGATGGCTGTAACACATCATTCCCCCCCCCCCCCCTATTATTTAGGTACTGTCCCATATCAGTAAATACGTCCTTACAGAGAGCTCTGTGAATTACAGACACTATGCTATTGTGTTAAAAAAGTTGTCTTTTACAAACATAGACACTCTTGGGCATAAAGAATTAAATAAGTACAGAATTGGAGAGTTTTGGAATATCAAAACCATGAATATCTGACAGACCACAGAAAAAGAAGAAAAGCAAAAACAAGGGACAGATATAGTACAACTCCTCCAAAGAAAACTGTTGATCTCATTCATGCTTACTTGTGTATCACATCAGATATCACAGTTCTGAAAATATCCATTAAGATTCCAGGTTAGCTCTTTGTCACTAACCAAGTCCACATGAATAGCATGAATGATGCCTGGACCAAAGAAAGAACTGAATAAAGTGAACACTGAGCCAAATTGCCTTCTAACTAGGCCACACTTTAAAAAAAATAGTCATACTGTCCTCAAAATGCAAACATATGCTGTGTTTTATAGGATCAATCACAGTTACTACCTACAATTACTGATCCAGTTCCATCTCTGACCAAAACGTTTATAAATCTGGCAGACTTCACAGCCATGGCCATGAACCATGTGTGAAGAAAGCCCAACCTCTGGCCAGGTTTGTGTCTGGGATAAACGGGGCTTGTCCTCCTGCCAAAAGCCGTTTGCTCACACTCACTCACACATACACAACCTGCCACAAATGTGGTCTCAACACCCAGGGAAAACCAGATTTAGAATTTCTGTCTGGAGAAATAATCCCAAGCAGCTCTTGCAGAACTAATTCTCCAGGGCTGTCCCCTCCCAATCCATGGACAGCCTTGCTCCAACAGCTCCTTGGAGCTGCTTTGGGCAGTTCTTGATGCTGAACTGCACAAGACACTTGCAGTGCTGTATTAAAGTATTTAAACTGGGAGTTACTGAGGAGTCATTATCAGGCTGGAAATTTAAACCCCACCCTTGCTCCGTGCTCACTCCCCTGTGTGCACCAGCTCTTCTTATTCATAAACACTTCTCTAAATCAGGGGAAAACAGACACGGTTTTCTAGAACAAGGAGCTCAATTGATTTCATATGGGCTTTTTCACAGATTGTAGGAGCAAAGTTTTCAGAGCCACTGGTTTATTTTCCTTTCCTTTTTTTGAAGAAAAAAAGTAGTCAAATTAAAGGCAAAGATTGGCTCCTCTACTTCCCTCAGGCTGATCCAGAATCCATTTAGGGAGACATTTCTACACCTTCCAGTGCCTACAGGGGCTACAAGAGAGCTGGAGAGAGGAATGGAGGGGCAGGACAAGGGCGAAAGGCTTCACACTGCCAGAGGGCAGAATTAGATGGGATATTCTTCCCTGGGAGGGTGGGCAGGCCCTGGCACAGGGTGCCCAGAGAAGCTGTGGCTGTCCCATCCCTGGAAGTGTTCAAGACCTGATTGGATGAGATTTTGAGCAACCTGGGCTAGTGGAAGGTGTCCCTGCCCATGGCAGGAGTTTGGATAAGATGACCTTTAAGGTCCCTTCCAACCCAAACCATTCTGTGATTCAATGAAACTCACTTTTGTTGTTTTTCCTAGTGCTTACAGAACTTCCCAGGTTACAGAGGTTTAGCAGATCACATGTTCCTACAACTTCCAGTTTGTTTCAGTAGGAGTTAGCACCAAAAATTTGAGGCCTAATTTTATATTCACTTTCTTTTTTTTGCTGCATTAGATATATAAAACTCTATAAGAGGGTTTGTCATCCTTCACTTCCCCATCAGCACAGGGAACCCTTTCCAATGATCCTCTTCAGCCATCCATGTTGCAATGAGCCTCCTCTCCAACCAGTTGCTATTCCCAGTCCCAGTCTCTGACAACAGGGGGGTGAAGCAGCTCTCATTTGTGCTCTGCATTTTATGTCCAACATTTAGAACTTCATAGGAGCCCAAACCAATCTCACACTCTCGTCACAACAAGCCAGTGGATAAAGACCAGGAAAACCTGTAATATTTCCACTGTCAGATTTATGGAAAGAAAATAGCACAAGACCTCTGTGATTCTGTCATTATGAGCCACTTTTCAGAACAGCTTCAAGAGAATATCTGAACAGTTCTTTGCCTTTCTACCTGAAAATGAAACACTAACAAATTCTAGTCTTCAAAGTAGACAAGTAAAGTAAATTCACTTTATCCATAGACCATTGAGCAGGACATAAGCACAGTGCCTTCAGCTAAATGAGTTGCCCAAGCAAAATGAATACTCTTAGTGCCAATGAATCACACCACCAGATTTGCCATTTGGCATTCAGAATTTAAATGTAAGGTTTTAGCTCCTTTCTTATTAAGCAGAGATTTTTTTTTTCCCCTATCAAAAGCAACCTTGAAATAACTGGGAAAAAATTGCTATAAATCATAAAAGGAAAAGTAAAGAAAAGGACTGAAGGAAAGGTGAAGGACCTTTTTTGGTATAAAAATTAGCATCATCTGGCTGTGTGATGATATAGGAAAGCACTTTGGAACAGGTAGGTTGAAATGGCTGTGGATGAGTTCCTAAAAAAAAGGTGGTAGCTTTTCTGTGATTCTGTAACTTTTCCTACAACTCTTCCATGCAAACACCAGAGAGGGTCACTTGCTCCACCTGTCAATATTAAGAGGTCAGATTTGTACCTGATACAATAAATATCCCTTTGCTACATCAAAGGGGAACACTCTCACAGGGTCTGATTCCCTGCAGGATACAGGACTGTGCATAGCAGTTAAATCCTGTTCTCTGACAGCAACTTGGAGATGAGCTGAGCATGTACTGAGAACATTGTGCCATCCTGACTGCAGCACATCCATCAATACAACCCTGCAATGGCCAGATACTGTACTAACTACAACTAAACAACATGTTCCTGAAACATTCCTCAGAAACAGTGCCCAAACCACCTCAAAACAGACCCCCAATCTGGTTAGGAGAAAGACACTGCAGGGAGATGAGTGAGGAGGGCTGGGAGCAGGGACAAGGCTACCCCTGGAAGGAACAGGTAGTGGTTTATATCCTTCTCTCACCCACGTAGGTATAAACCATCCTGCTGCTGAATTCCTCCTTGTTTTCACACCTGGAAGGCTGATAGGGATGGAAATACACTGCTTGTAGGTCATTCCCAGGTGCAATGCGATCTGATTCTGTACATATTGCTGCGTGCACTGTCCCATGAATGTGTCTGTACATTTAGCAATAGGAGACCAGATCAGATGGCCTGTTGCATTTCAACATATAGAAATACAGTCACCAGCAATTTTTCAGTGAGGCAGAATAGAATAGATAAATATTTTTACTAATATATCCACCTAAGGAAGAGACCAAACTATGAGAAACAGCTGCAGTGAAAAGTTCAAGAAGAATATTCCTAATGGAAATTAATGTTTCTAAACTAGTTGTAGCTGAAGCTTTCTCATTTCTCATCTCCAAGACCCAACTACAGACCTATAGCTCAAGAGGTACAGTATATATATGTATATATATATACACATTTTACCTCCTCTTTCCAGTCCCTTCACTGACCAGACAAAGTTTGAGTGTTTTAGGGTCCCTTCAGAGGCAAAGGTGTTGACTTCTCAGTGGTCTTTTCCCATAGTCAAACAGAAGATCATGGAGCCTTCCAGCCTGAGGGATGAAGTAATGTTATGGTCTAAAGATGGGAAGATTGAAAGCATAAGGGACCCAGTTTTGCAACCACTCATATTATTGAAAATTGCAGGAGTGGAAAAGTGATAATAGTCAGTGTTGAACATCTAAGGGACATCTAAGGAGCATCAGGTTATCTATGTAGAGTCTACATAATTCCTCAGAGTGACCCGGGCTGGCTGTTGCTCACTCTAAATCTTTTCTCAGGTTATTTCCATGAGAAGGCACCTAGAAAATTTGGGGATCCTCTAAACTCTGCTTTCAACAAGCTTCCACAATAAGCTTCAAAGAAAGTTTAATTCTGCAGAATTTCTTTGGTTTGGTGCTTTTTGAGATCCCCTCAGGCAAATATTTGCATTGTCTGTTTCCCAAGTATCTTTGTACATCTGAGTGATGGCCAGCTTTGTCTGTGTCCCTTCCTTCTCCTCCTCCTCCTCCTCCATGGCATTTTTCAAAGCTCTGTGCAGATATTGACTGATTGACTAATGGGAAATGAGCAAAGACCTTCAGGTAAGCACTTAAACTACATACTGAACTTCAACCATGTGCTTAAAACCTTCCTCAGTAACAGGCTTTTCAGAAGTCAATAAAGGAGAGGAGTCAGCTCATCCTGCTTATTTCAACCAGCCATAGGAAAGAGAAGCCTTCTAGCTAAGAGTTATAACTAAGACAGGATTTCCAGGACCGGATCCCTGATGTCCAATGGACACCTACAAGTCCTGGGTAACCTTGGTCTGGCTGTTGGGGATACCTACCTGGTCCATCAGGCCATTCCTGCACAAAGAGCTTGGGAATCAGTGCTCCATGTTGTTTTCCTGTCCTCAGTCCCCATGAAAAGCTTCCAGACGTGTGTAAATTGCTGTGAAGGACAGATGATACTCCAGCATCCTCGTTTCTCCCATGCCTCTCCCATTTCAGCTTTCTTTTTTCTGTAATCCCTGAAGGGGAACCATCCAACCAGTGGGATATTTTGTTTCCAGCACCAATACCTGTGTGTATTTTCTGTCAAAGCCCTGCAGCAGCTGAGCACACCACACCTACCCCGGCTGATTAATTCCCTGTGACAGAGCAGGGCAGGAAAGCTGGATGTGTGAGGGTCCACAGATGGATATTTTTGTTATTTTAATTTGCTCAGTGACAGTTTTCAGAGACCATACACCAGCAAATGTCTCTTTCTGCAATAGTTGGAAGAGTCAAAAGTGAAAACCTTTTCAATTTTTACAACCTTGCCTCTGTGGCAGGCTAAGTCATTTCTGAGACTTCCTGGGCAATTTGTCTGGGATCAGGCTATTTCCCCAAGCATCCAGAAAAATCAACTTTTTTTGTGTGTTGTTGTTCAGCAGGTTCACAAACAACATCAGAAAAGCCACCTGAAAAACAAGCACGTTGCTAACGCTAAGCAGGCAAGCTGCAAAAAAAGATAATACAGAGTGGAAAACAATAAAAAAGAAAATGTGCACAATCCTCTTGGCAACAGTTATGTCTTCATCTTTACATTTGTGTCTCAGTCTTCAAAGCTCTGGTACTTTCATTTCTGTTTCACAACACTAACATTTTATTTGTGTTTCCTTTTAATCAGTCACCAATACATTAAAACGTGTCTTTATATTGCAGCTTGTCCATAGGCATCAATATGGGTGTCAAGAGGAAAAAATAACTTGGACAAATGAAGAAGGAAGAGAGACCCCTTCACTTCTGATAATTTCTGTTTTATTTTAATAATCACTACAAGTAATAGGAGTCTTTCTGCAACTTTAGTTTTGGAACAGGGCTTTAAACTTTAATTTCTCATTAAAATAATGAATGTGAAGTGGTTACAAGAGCAAAACTTCATTCTGGTCAGTACCAGAAGGGTGATCAGCCACATAGCACTCTGTCCCTTCCTGAAGTCACCTCTCAGTTCTGTGTCATCAGTTTACAATTTCTAGGGGGGAAAAAAATGCTGTCTTAAAGCAAGAAGGAAGCACAGAACCAGAGAATGGTTTGTGTTAGAAAGGACCTTAGAGATCATTTACTTCCACCCCCTGCCATGGGCAGGGACACCTCCCACCAGCCCAGGTTGCTCCAAGCCCTGTCCAACCTGGCCTTGGA